>JAJHSJ010000019.1:26688713-26857723 GCA_021015155.1 Magnolia officinalis
TTGTTTCATGCATCCCAGCAGCGTGGGCCCTATACACGTGTAGAATCCACCGTGATGTGCAAATCGTGGGGCCCACCTCTGATGTACTTAAAACCATGCCATTCCATCTAGGCGTGAAATCTCTCTCATGTGTGTGGGATCCACCTTGGTTTATGTATTTCATATGCACCGTCCAGATGTGCTGGATGGTGGTAGCCACTAGATGTACGTATTATATCTTACACCGCCCATCTGCTATTGTGGGCCCACCTTGCACATGTGACACATGTGAGGTGTGAACTACCTTGATGTAAGTGTTTTTAATCCACACCGTCCGTACTTGACCTGTGGAGTAACCTACCATGATATGTGTATCTTATCCTTGCCGTCCTCCATTGCTGGACGTGTGGGGACCATCACACGTGTGGGTGGGACCCACCTTAATGCATTTATTCTATATCCACCACGTCCATCCGCCCTTGACAGTGGAATGGATCCCACTGTAATGTATGTGCTTATGCAATCTGTCCATCCATTTCAGCTTACATGGGGTCCATCCATTTCAGCTTACATGGGGCCCACCCCACAAGTGTTACACATGTGGGATGGGACCCACCTAGATGATATGTTGAATATCTGCTCCATCCATGGCAGGTGGGACCCACCTTGATGTATATACTCTATATCCACCTACCCATCTGGACGAGTGGCGTGAGGCCATCATGATGTATTACTATATCCAACCGTCTGTCCGCTTGAGGACATGGACCCCACTTGAATGTATGCGGTTCTCCAGCCATCCATCTATCCAGGGTGGTGTGGGAACCCGCCGTGATGTATAGGTATGTATTCCCCACGCCACCCATCAGCATGTGGGGCGCACCATGATGAATATGTTTCAACACGCTATCCATTTATTTTGCTAAACCATGGACTGCCCCATTTTGGCCACTTTATATATATATATATTATATAATATTATATATATTATATATATATATATGAGGCCCACTGTTGTATGAGGCCCATTGTGTAATATTTGAGGCCCAGAAATCAGACCCATGCGATGACCTTTGAATGAGGCACAATGAGATGTATTTGCAGCCTATTTATCGAGGCCCATGTGATAGGGCCACCTGTTTTGTATTTGAGGCCCATGTGCGGGGCCCACCTATTGTATAATTGAAGCCCATGTGATGAGGCCCATCATGATTGTACGTGAGACCATGGGCTCACTATATGATTGACTCTATGTAGGCACTACTTGGGAGCAATGTTGGTTAGATGTCCACATTGATGGGTAATGATGTTTGGATGTCCACATTGTGACTTTTCCTTAGGCCTTGTTAGGCCCACTCTCATCATCCTCTTAGTGGGTTAACCCAAATAAGCGGGCCCCATTCACCATGAACGGGTGGCTCCGTGTTACCGGATTTGATATACCCACGGCCGAGGGCCAATCTTTAGATTATAGTTAATCGGTTGTTCATCTATGGACCTCATCTTGTCTATGTGCTGGTTGTCGGTATCGATCATCGATACCGATCATTGGTTCCGATTGCTGTGGCCAAATGCCGATTCCAATTAACGTGACTGATTTATCGATTCTAATGATTGATCGATTCTGATTGTTGTGATCGATTACCGACTTTGATCGACGTGATCGATTTACTGATTCTGATTATTGATCTGTCCCGATGGTTGTGACCGATTTGTCAACTCTGATTATCGATCGATTTCGATTGTCGTGACCGATTGCCGACTTCGATCGATGTGACCGATTTGCCGATTCTGATTATCGATCGATTCCAATTATTGTGACCAATTGTCGACTTCGATCGACATGACTGATTTGTCGATTCTGATTATCGATCGATTCCGATTGTCGTGACCGATTGCCGACTTCGATCGACGTGACCGATTTGCCGATTCTGATTATTCTATCCCGATGGTTGTGACCGATTTGTCAATTCTGATTATCGATCGATTCTGATTATCGTGACTAATTGCTGACTTCGATCGACGTGACTGATTTGTCGATTCTGATTATTGATCTATCCCGATGGTTGTGACCGATTTGCCGATTCTGATCATCGATCGATTCCGATTGCCGTGGCCGAATGTCGATTCGATTATCGAGGCCGATTTTGATTGCCAAGGCTGATTGTCGTGACCTATATGATGTACATGCGACCCGTAGTTGAGGCCCATTATGACACGTAGTAGGCCCATGATGCATGACCCATTTGATGTATTCGAGACCCATGTGTAGGGCCCACATGTCATATATTTGAGGCCTGTGGGCAAAGCCCATTGTGATGTGTTCATGGCCCATGGGTAAGGCTCATTATGACGTATTCATATATGGCCTATGGGGCAAGGCCCATTATGATATGTATTAGGCCCATGAGCAGGGTCCACCTGTTGTGTATATATGGCCCTTGAGTAAGGCCCATCGTGTTGTATATTAAGCCTTTGTGTGAGGTCGTGGGCCCATTATATGTTTGACTCTATGTGGCCATTCCTTGGGGGCAATGTTGGTTAAATGTCCACATTGTCGAGGCCGATGGTTGATGTCAGTTATTGATACCGATTATGAGTATGTGACAGCATAGCATCATAATACATGCCCATACGCATCATGTGCATGTTTGTTATGAGATGTGATTGACCATTACATATGCCATAGGGCAGGTTGTTCATAGGGCTCCCTGATAGGCGGAGTTGCCCCATATGAGAGCATGGCATGCATAAGATTGATGCATGATTGGATTGTTTGACTCATGCATATTTCATTGTGTGTTATGATTACTGTATGCCCTAGCGACATTAGGGTTGTAGCCTCCATAGGTATTTCGTGGATGGCAGATGGGACACCGAAAATCTGTTCTACATGGGGTGCTATAGATATCCCTGGGTGAAAGTCCTTAAACCCTCTTGGTTCCAAAGGTTGCTCCAACGTCTAGATCGAGTGGATGCATGAGCGCATGAGGGCCGCATACCGTTAAGCCGCGTCTCCCATTGTGTCGTTGTCGGTTGGAAGGGGGTATGGCCTTACCTGCCCGAGAGAAGGGAGCAATGCTAGGCTGAGTCTGACCAGCTCGAGGAATGGGTCCGCTATCGATGAACCGGGCCCGATATTGGCAGGTGGATAGTGAGGTCTCTTCCACTCACCTTGTTGCGCGCGATGGGGTGGCGACCTGGTTTGGAGTGTAATAGACCCCGGTGATTTCCCAGAGAGGAACCGTACTGATATGTGGACTTATTGAGTAGGAGTTGCGTGCTCATTCATTCATTCATTCACTATCCACTCGGGCTGGTGGTGCGCAACTAATTATTGTGTACCTTCGTTATGGCAAGGATTTCGGTTGGGCGCGCGACTAACCTGAGATCAGGAGTTTACCACATTGAGTCTGACTATCCAAATTTAGGTATGGGACTGGTTTGAATATAAGTCCTTTGTGATGGACCCCGTAGCCTGCGATACTACGTACTATCATCCCGACTTCACACTCCAGCATAGTCATTCCATTCGCACATCATATTGCATTACATCCACGACATATGGTATTTTGGGTTACTGTGTTCCTGCATTTATATGGTCTAGATACGATTGACGCTATTCGTGAACTCATCAGGAATTACATACTGCATCGCATCCTCGACATTTGATATTTAGCTCTTTATAACTCCTTATTTGCATAGTTGTTTTATATTGCGTATTCTGATATTGATTGACTCATGGACTTGCTCGTATTTTCGCTTACTCTGTTATCGCATAATTTATGATCTTGCCAGTATTTCTGATTACTCTGATAATTCATGCTCTTGTTAGTATTTCTGCTTACTCTGGTAATTCATGATCTTGTTAGTAATTCTACTTATTCCGATACTGTACGATTTATGGATTACTAGTATTTTTGGTACTGTATGATGATGACATTGTATTGAATACTTGGCACTTACCTTATGCACACACTTACACCACCCTCTAATCTTCTATAAGCTTATGCACGATAGATGCGTGCAGATGGCGTTAGGTTGCAGCAGCGTTGAGCATGGAGCGAGTAGCGGTTATTTGGAGCTTTGATTTATTTTGACATATGTATTTCGCTTTCAGCATTGTATTTAAATGTTTATATTAGTGGATATGTGATGATAATGTTGCCTTTGTGATCTGGGTATACTTGTGGTTATGCTTATTTCGAGATAAATGTACAAAAAAAAATCCTCCTTGTAGGATCCCAAGATCGGAATCTAGCGTATGGACACTAGGAGCCGAGAATGGGGTACTACGGAGGCTGTCGGCACCGGATTCGGCGATCGGGATTCCTGTGAATCCGATCTCCAGGTTTGGGGCGTGACAGGGCGACTGCCACCTTGGAGTCTGACTCAACCTCAATCTTCTCCAAACCCCATTCCAAACATAAAACAATGCCATCATACACTGCTCTAACTTCCGTCCTGTTGTTTGTCCCCACTCCATATGCTGCAGAAAATGCAAAAATCAGCTTACCATCCTTCCCCCGTAACTTTGTCTCTTTCTTTTGTATCATCCATAACTCTAAGATGACCCCAATACATAAATGCACCTACACAATGTGAGTCGTTGCATCTATAGGACATGATGGAACGGTTCGCTGGTTGTTAAGATTTTCTAATTGGGGTCTTTTACTTTATTAATTAATATTTAACGCAGGTGGTTTGAGTTTATTTTCCACATGGCTTTGCATGTGTTGTTCTAATTGTAATTCTCCTAACACGGATCCTGGGACTCAATTCTTGTATTTTTCTTGCCAGCATAAACCAATTCTACGGTTACCGACAGAACGGCGAGCTGCATCTTAATTATAGCTTTTTCGGTCGGGAAGCTGATGGTGGCCACACTTCCGTCGAGACTAGTAAGGATACTGGGGACAAGGTGGGCAATTCCCATGACTCCCGGGCCATTCAATGTGAAAAAGCACATCTTGATCTCAGTCCTTGCCAACACAGGGACCGATTATCCATATGCGCTGGTGATTGTGTCCCAAATGAAGGCCTTTTTTCATCGGAAAATAAATTCCTTGACAGCTCTCTTAGTAACCCAAACTAGTCAAGTAAGACTCTAATTTTCCTCTTTTATTGCATTTGCTACATATGTGCCTAGTAATTTATTGGCCTAGTCATTTATTGACTATACGCTATAGAAAACTCCATATTATTATTATTATTATTATTATTATTATTATTATTATTTAAAGAACTAATCCTTCGGCTTTGCGTCCAAAAGAGGGGTCGATAACATAAAAAATGGTGGGAGGTCCATCAAATCAAATGGTTTGAATCACCAAAACATGGCCCCACATGTTTGCTCATCTTTTCAATTATCGGGCATCTAAGATTAGCCCAGATGAGGCCTGATGGATGTTTAGTATATGTAATATCTTTGAAGTTAATTAAATTTAGCAATGCTTTGAATGGGAAGTAAACATTTCTATATCTGACGTGCATGTAGCTGTTGGGCTATGGGTTTGCTAGACTATTTATCAAGCTTCTCGTCGAATCTCCCAACATGTGGTGGCCTCACTACAAGAAATATGGTTTTAACCTACGAAAATATTTTTCGTAGGTAAAAGCATACTTTTACCAACGAAAATTAATTTCGTAGGTAAAAACCATCTTTACCTACGGGTGTTTTAACTTTAAACTTTATTTTTGCCTGTGAAATTGGATTTTGTAGGTGAAACCCATCTTTACCTACGAAAATAATCGTAGCTATAGGGTCTTTTGAATTTTTTCTATAAAACCCATATTTACCTACGAAACTATTCATAGTTAAAGGATCTTTTAAAATTTTCTCCATATGTACCTACGAAAATATGCGTAGCTAAAGGGTCTTTTGAACTTTTTAAAAATAAAAAATTGAAAACTTTACTTTTACCAACGAAATTGAATTTCGTAGGGAAAACTCATATTTTCCCACGAAAATATTCATAGCTAAAGAGTCAGTCAACGTTTTCAAAAAATAGAAAATTTAAAACCTTTCTTTTACCTACGAAATTTAATTTTGTAGGGAAAACTCATATTTACCTACGAAAATATACGTAGCTAAAGGGTCTTTTGAACTTTTAAAAAAACAAAAAATCGAAAACTTTACTTTTACCAACGAAATTGAATTTCGTAGGGAAAACCCATCTTTGCTTACGAAACTAGTCATAGCTGAAGGGTCTGAAAATTTTCGAATATAGAAAATCCAAAACCTTCCTTTTACCTACGAAATATTATTTCGTAGGTAAAACCCATATTTACCTACGAATGTTTTCGTAGGTAAAAGGTGTTTTAATTATTTTTTACCTTTTTCCCTATGACAATTTTCATAGGTAAAGGGAAAAAGACTTTCAAAATTTGAATATGTAAAAGTCATCTTTCCCTACGACCATTTTCGTAGGTAAAAGTTGAAATTTGAATCTGTAAAAGTCATCTTTCCCTATGACCATTTTCGTAGGTAAAGGGTGTTTTCAATTTATCAAAATTTATAAAAGTGATCTTTCCCTACTACAATTTTCGTAGGTAAAGGGTCTTTTCAAATAAAATTTTTGAACAAACCGAAAATAGAAAAGTTTACTTTTACATACCAACAGTTTCGTAGGTAGGAAAACATCTATGAGACTTTTACCTATGACTATTTTCGTAGGTAAAAACATACATTGAGACTTTTGCATACGAAAATTTTCGTAGGTAACAACGTTTCTGAGAATTTTACCTACGAAATATTTTGTAGGTAAAAGTCTTTTTTAAAAAAATAAAATTTTCAACACCAAATTCCTGATATACACCTGTTACAATATAGTTCATCATATTCTTCCTAATATACACCTGTTATATAATATATTTCATCATATTCACATTCACATCCATCTAAACCCAAACTATGAAAATCCATCCAAACATAAACTACATTCATCCAAACATAAACTACATCCATCCAAACACAAACAATCTTATCCACATGACATTCATCCACGTATAAAACATATAAGCTTAACATCATAAATAAAATACAAAAAACTACTCATAGCTTTAGGGAATTGAGAATAGGTTAAGGTTTAGGTTTAGGAAATCGGGTTCGGGTTCGAGATCGGGATCGGGTTTAGGTTTGAGTTTTCAAGTTTAGGTTTAGGTTTAGGTTAGGGAGTTGAGAATAGGATTAGGTGTGGGTTTAGGTTTAGGGATTTGAGAACACATTTAGGTTTTAGGTTTAGGTTTAGGTTTAGGTTTTAGGATTAGGTTATAGGTAGGTTATAAGTTATAGCTATAGGGAATTGAGAATCGGTTATGGTTTAGGTTTAGGAAATTGGGTTCGGGTTCGGGATCGGGTTTTGGTTTGGGTTTTCAAGCTTAGTTTTAGGTTTTAATAAGGGAGTTGAGATTAACATTAGGTGTAGGTTTAGGTTTAGGGATTTGACAACACATTTAGGTTTTAGGTTTAGGTTTAGGTTATAGGTTATAGCTATAGGGAATTGAGAATCGGTTATGGTTTAGGTTTAGGAAATCGGGTTCGGGTTTGGGATTGGGTTTTGGTTTGGGTTTTCAAGTTTAGGTTTAGGTTTAGGTTAGGGAGTTGAGAATAGGATTAGGTGTAGGTTTAGGTTTAGGGATTTGAGAACACATTTAGATTTTAGGTTTAGGTTTTAAGTTAAGGTTATAGGTAGGTTATAGGTTATAGCTGTAGGGAATTGAGAATAGGTTAAGGTTTAGGTTTAGAAAATCGGGTTCGAGATCGGGTTTTGCTTTGGGTTTTCAAGTTTAGGTTTAGGTTTAGGTTAGGGAGTTGAGATTAGTATTAGGTGTAGGTTTAGGTTTAGGGATTAGAGAACACATTTAGGTTTTAGGTTTACGTTTAGGTTTAGGTTATAGGTAGGTTATAGGTTATAGCTGTAGGGAATTGAGGATAGGTTAAGGTTTAGGTTTAGGAAATCGGGTACGGGTTCGGGATCAGGTTTAGGTTTAGGTTTTCAAGTTTATGTTTAGGTTTAGGTTAGGGAGTTGAGATTAGGATTAGGTGTGGGTTTAGGTTTAGGGATTTGAGAACACATTTAGGTTTTAGGTTTAGGTTTAGGTTTAGGTTTTAGGTTTAGGTTATATGTTGGTTATAGGTTATAGCTATAGGGAATTGAGAATCGGCTATGGTTTAGGTTTAGGAAATCGGGTTCGGGTTCGGGTTCGGGATCGGGTTTTGGTTTGGGTTTTCAAGCTTAGTTTTAGGTTTAGGTTAGGGAGTTGAGATTAGCATTAGGTGTAGGTTTAGGTTTAGGGATTTGACAACACATTTAGGTTTTAGGTTTAGGTTTAGGTTATAGGTTATAGCTGTAGGGAATTGAGAATCGGTTATGGTTTAGCTTTAGGAAATTGGGTTCGGGTTCGGGATCGGGTTTTGGTTTGGGTTTTCAAGTTTAGGTTTAGGTTTAGGTTAGGGAGTTGAGAATAGGATTAGGTGTAGGTTTAGATTTAGGGATTTGAGGACACATTTAGATTTTAGGTTTAGGTTTAGGTTTAGGTTTTAGGTTAAGGTTAGGTAGGTTATAGGTTATAGCTGTAGGGAATTGAGAATAGGTTAAGGTTTAGGTTTAGGAAATCGGGTTCGGGTTCGGTATTGGGTTTTTCTTTGGGTTTTCAAGTTTAGGTTTAGGTTTAGGTTAGGGAGTTGAGATTAGTATTAGGTGTAGGTTTAGGTTTAGGGATTGGAGAACACATTTAGGTTTTAGGTTTAGGTTATAGGTTATAGGTGTAGGGAATTGAGGATAGGTTAAGGTTTAGGTTTAGGAAATGGGGTTAGGTTTGGGATCGGGTTTAGGTTTGGGTTTTCAAGTTTATGTTTAGGTTTAGGTTAGGGAGTTGAGATTAGGATTAGGTGTGGGTTTAGGTTTAGGGATTTGAGAACAAATTTGGATTTGAGAACAAATTTAGATTTTAGGTTTAGGTTTAGGTTTAGGTTTTAGGTTTAGTTTACAGGTAGGTTATAGGTTATAGCTATAGGGAATTGAGAATCAGTTATGGTTTAGGTTTAGGAAATCAGGTTCGGGTTCGGGATCGGGTTTCGGTTTGGGTTTTCAAGCTTAGTTTTAGGTTTAGGTAAGGGAGTTGAGATTAGCATTAGGTGTAGGTTTAGGTTTAGGTATTTGACAACACATTTAGGTTTTATGTTTAGGTTTAGGTTATAGGTTATAGCTGTAGGGAATTGAGAATCGGTTATGGTTTAGCTTTAGGAAATCGGGTTCGGGTTCGAGTTTGGGTTTGGGTTATCAAGTTTAGGTTTAGGTTTAGGTTAGGGAGTTGAGATTAGGATTAGGTGTAGGTTTAGGTTTAGGGATTTGAGAATACGTTAAGGTATAGGTTTAGAAAATCGGGTTCGGGTTATAGGTTTAGGTTTAGGTTAGGTTATAGGTTAAGGTTTATGAAATCGAGTTTAGGTTATTGGTTTAGTTTATAAGTTAAGGTTATAGGTTAAGGTTTAGGTCATAGGTTAAGTTTTAGGTTTAAGTTAAAGTTATATAGGTTTAGGTTTGGGTTATAGGTTTTGAGATTTGAGAATAGGTTCAGGTTAAGGTTATAAGTTTAGGTTTAAGAAATCGGGTTCAGGTTCGGGATCGAGTTTAGGTTTGGGTTTTCAAGTTTAGGTTTAGGTTTAGGTTAGGGAGTTGAGATTAGGATTAGGTGTAGGTTTAGGTTTAGGGATTTGAGAATACGTTAAGGTGTAGGTTTAGGAAATCAGGTTTGGGTTATAAGTTTAGGTTTAGGTTAGGTTATAGAT
Source organism: Magnolia officinalis (assembly GCA_021015155.1). Lineage (NCBI taxonomy): Eukaryota > Viridiplantae > Streptophyta > Magnoliopsida > Magnoliales > Magnoliaceae > Magnolia > Magnolia officinalis. Next base: position 26,698,486 of record JAJHSJ010000019.1, read on the forward strand.
TAAGGTTTAGGAAATTGAGTTTAGGTTATAGGTTTAGGTTATAGGTTAAGGGTTAGGTTATAGGTTAAGTTTTAGGTTTTGGTTAAGGTTATATAGGTTTAGGTTTAGGTTATAGGTTTTGGGATTTGAGAATAGGTTTAGGTTAAGGTTATAAGTTTAGGCTTAGGAAATCAGGTTCGGGTTCGGGATCGGGTTTAGGTTTGGGTTTTCAAGTTTAAGTTTAGGTTTAGGTTAGGGAGTTGAGATTAGGATTAGGTGTAGGTTTAGGTTTAGAGATTTGAGAATACATTTAGATTTTAGGTTTAAGTTTAGGTTTAGGTTTGGGTTTTAGGTTATAAGTGTCGGTTATAGGTTTAGGTGTAGATTTAAGTTAGGTTATAGGTTAAGGTTTAGGGATTTGAGAATAGGTTAAGGTTTAGGTTTAGGGATTTGAGAATACAATTAGGTTTTAGGTTTATGTTTAGGTTTAAGTTTAGGTTATAGGCTATAGGTTTAGGGAATTGAGAATAGGTTAAGGTTTAGGTTTAGGAAATCGGGTTCAGGTTCGGGATCGGGTTTAGGTTTGGGTTTTCAAGTTTTGGTTTAGGTTTAGGTTAGAGAGTTGAGATTAGGATTAGGTGTAGGTTTAGGTTTAGGGATTTGAGAATACATTTAGGTTTTAGGTTTAGGTTTAGGTTTAAGTTTAGGTTTAGGGAATCAGGTTCGGTTTCGGGTTCAGATCGGGTTTAGGTATTCTCTAGTATTATCTACTATTGAACCTAGTATTATCTACTACATACTAGTAACATACAACCAATATTGGGGCACCATACCATAAGCTACAAGAATTTTGTGTCCCCCTAAACAAGGAATCCTCCATTGATAACATATATATATATATATATATATATATATATATATATATATATATATATATATATATATATTATAAGTTCTTTATTTTCATTTACATTCACAAATACATTCATCATCCATCCAAGAAAATTTATATCCTCCATTGATATAAATGAACCTTGTCCTTTGACCAAGCTTCATCAATGTCTCCCATTTAATTCAAAATCTACGCATCTAGGTGACAGGGAACAAACATTTCACATACCTGTGCTCCAAGAAACTCGCACCATAACTTTCCCACTTGCTGATATCTCCCAATGCCGATACATGCAAAAAATAGGAATTGGGAACCTTGTAGATTAATAAGGCTAAAAAGAGAAAGGAAGCAGGGGAAAAAGAGTTTGTTAAAGGCTCCATTTCATGCATCACAAGTCTTCTTTCCCAAAGCACTCAATACTTTCTTTTTGCATAGTAAACAAACCGATGAGATTCCAATCTTCAAAACAATAAAAGATAATAAAAGAAATAAACAACTAATATGGGAAGCTAGCGCTCATGCAAGCTTCACTATGAAGAGTCCAAAAACTTGTGGGAAAATTCCTTGCAAAATGGCATTTCGTCCTGCAAATAGTTTGAAGAAGCATGATTGGAACATGCAGAAAATAAAAAATTGAAAGAAAAAACATAATGAAGAAAAAAATTGAAGAAAATATTTTAAGATCATTTTAATGTCATGAAAAAAAAATCTCTATTAATTAAGAGGGGGAAGGTACATGAGAGACCGATTTTAATGGATACAGCTAGAAACAATATTAGCAAAACCAGTTATTACAAGAGCGAATAAAGGAGATGATATCTACAATGTGGATACTAATTAAATAAAATGTAAAAACCTTATATAATTAAATAATAATAATAGTAATAAAGTAATTACTTTTTCAACATTAACTTAAAGTTTTCATGAACAAAGATAGGCAAGTAAAAATCTGCGTCCGTAAACACCTCTCATAGCCACGCACGCCACGCATGCGAAACGTCATTTTCAAACTAAACTACACTCGCTATTTTCAAATCTCACGCGGCTACTTCATTCCTCCACTCTCTCCCTCGATTTTCTCACTCTCACCTCTCCGTCTCTCTCTTGAAGCAAAAAAGAAGAAGAAAAAAAAATCTCTTTTATGTTTTTTCAATCCATCTTCCATTTTCTTCTTAACAAGAAAATCCATATTTACTAATATTCCCATTTTTCTATTTTTCAAAAGAATGAGTTCGGACTCCGAAAGCGTCGGCTCCAGCACTCGTATTTTCAGCCCAAACCCTAACCACAGACTCCAAAATTACCAAGTACTCTTAAATATTCATTGCAAGCATTTTCTGTCTATGTGCATGACGACCATACTGTTAAGATCAATCCTCTTATTTTCATTTACAAAAACTAGTGGATGACAAATTATGTGTAACATACAGAGATGGTTCAGCCACTTGTGCAATTAGGGAAGGTTCAAAAGGACATACATATTTAAAAGTTGGTCAAATCATAAACCGACGTATTATGGACGGAGACATTGTTTTCATTAATAGGCCACCTAGTACTCATAAAAATTCATTGTAAGCATTTTCTGTCTACGTGCATGACGACCATATTGTTAAGATCAATCCTCTTATCTTCATTTACAGAAACTAGTGGATGACAAATTATGTGTAACATACTGAGCTGGTTCAGCCACTTATGCAATTAGGGAAGGTTCAACAGGGCCAGATTTCCACATCAAGCATCAGTTGCATACATATGATACAGAAAGACAAAAGTATCACCTTCAACATGATTGTCAAACAAGTTTCCTCACCAAAAATTCAAATCACAAACCATGATGGCATGTGTCCAATTTTTGTGGAAGCATAGAGTAAATGATTGATACACATTGTGCACAAGATGACCAACCTTGTATACAAATGTCATCTCCGTCCTCATACATTGTGCACAAGATGACCAACCTTGCATACAAAGGTCATTTTCTCAGCTTAATCTAGGGATGCTAGAGACAACTGAGAAAGACCTCCAAGGAACCTCATGAGCCTCCCCACACCACCGATTGCATATGGTCATGGTTCAAATGTAAAATGGTAACATAATAACAAAAAATTAACATCACTATCATACACGGAATTTGAGAGAACCAAATGCATTGCCATGAATTTGAGACCATCCAAGTGCTAAAGCAGGCTTCAACAGTAACCAAGTGTTTCAAATAAATGCAGTTTTTTCATATTAAGATGGAGAACATGTATACCATAAGAGATGAAACAAGAAGAATAGCTCCCTCAAACAGCACGACCCTGCTAGACTAGAATGGTGGAACAAGATTCATGTGGCTGACCCCAATTAAATGAAATAAGGCTTAGATGATAATGATGATGATCATCATTGGCTTTGATTCCAAAACAATCTCAATGCCCAAATGGCAAAAATATATGAAAAACACACCCAGAAGAATATTAGAATTGAGAGGGATCAATTACTTCATTAACCGTTATGAGTCCTTTTTTTCTATGATGGCCATAATCGACCCCATTACATGTAACAGTTACAACCTTAACCATTATGTAATAGCTGCAGCCATTATGTAATAGTTGCAGCCATTAAGTAACTGTTTTGGCATACCATGATCCGACCCCAATTAATTGGAATAAGGCTTGGATGATAATAATGGTGATGTTCAATTTGGCTTTGATACAAAACAATTTCAATACCCAAATGGCAAGAATATAATGAATTATACACCTAGAAGAATATTGGAATAGTGAAAAATAAACTACTTCATTGAAATTGGAATTTCTCTACTTCCAATTATTTAAATGAAACCTCACAAAATTCTGAAAATGTAATGCTTTCACCTCCTAGAACAACCCCAATTTAACAAGATTTCCAACTATTGAATTTATTAAATATCAATTGAATCTATCAAAATAGCAAGAAATGAATCTACAATGATGTTGCCATGCTGTAATGTCCTAAAAGAGCTTATGGAAATCAAGAGAATCAACCCCCAAGATCTTCAAAGAATTAGTAAAATCTTCACTTAGATCCCCCAAAGTAGACCCTGAATTGAGGTCTAAAAATCTTCAACTAAAACCCTCCAAAGTAGAACCTGGATTAGGCCAAAAAATCATCAACAAACAGGCATAAATCAACACTTGTTAGGACTCATGGTGATCTCTGTTCCTTTTTTTTTTTTTTTTCAAGGGTAGCCTCATTTTGATATTTGAGCCTACAACTTCCAACTACCAAGTAGTACCATTTCTTTTTTATGTTCTTCTGGAAGTGTTTGGACTCTCAGGATTATGTACCTTAGTTGTTTTCTCCCATTTTCAAATCTACATGTCAGGGTGTGCTTGCTTAGGGTGTGCCTGTGCTGAACAAATGTAAAATTTTGAAGAGGCCCTGCCTGATGGGCCCCACCCAATGCATACAGTTCAGGATTTAACCCTGAGATAGGTCCAACAATTCCCAACCGTAACATGCTCTGAATATGAATTGTCTAGTGCTCCTCAAAGTAATGAAATCCTTTTGTTTGGCAGTCATTTCTGGCTCTGAACTGAAGGAGGTTGTGCTTACATTCCAGGTCGATTTGATTGATTCGCTCACCCAAGTCTACCCCAGAGTGGGAGCATGGGTAGAGGACGTGGTCATGGACAAAGGGAATGCGACCATCCTTACCCTCATGGTCTGCCTGTTGATGGTCCTTTATCTCCGTGAGCGGCAAAGACGACATGTTGTGGCACCTCCTCTCTAGCCCAATGATGCACCCAACTAACTAACAGGGACGGTTGAAAAGTCATAGCCACACTAATAAGGAAAATGTAAAAGATTTTTTTTTTTTTTTTTTTTTTTAAGATAAGGTATTTTCTCTATTCTCTTTCATTTATACTTTTGGAAGTGGTTTTGACAGTTATTGGATTTTTCTCCCAACTAAAAGCATTGTTTACATGAGAGTAGTGAAGAGGGAGGAGGAGATTATGTGGGTACAGGGATCCAAAGCCGTAGAGTACTCCCAATACAGTGACAAACATTTGTAACAATAAATAGGAAATAGTAATCCAATAACTGAAAAATAGCAATCCAATGAATTATCCTTAATTAGGGATTAAAAAATGGAAATCCCCAAAAACATGCAACATTGGAAAACCCTAATTAGGGATTAAAAAACGGAAATCCCCAAATACATACACCATTGGAAAACCCTAATTAGGGTTTGGATATTCGACGTTGAAGAGAGAGGAGAGGAGAGGAGAGAAATACCTGCTGCAATGGCCCCTCGCTGCAGAAATGGCCGCAGATGTGTAGATCGGTTCGGGTCCCTCCCTTTTTTGATCAGAGAGAGAGAGAGAGAGAGAGAGAGAGAGAGAGAGAGAGAGAGAGAGAGAGAGAGATGATTGGCCCTGATGAGGGCACTTGAGAGAGAGAGGGGATGGAGAGGATTAGAGAGAGAGAGAGAGAGAGGATGGAGAGGAGTAGGGCACGAGCGAGAGAAGGGGAGATAGAGAGGAATAGAGAGAGAGAGAGAGGGTCGGGAGAGTGTTTATGCGCTGACGCTCCTCAAGCTCCTGAGTTGTATGAACGGTTTAAAGAATGTCAAAGTTAAATGGGCCCCACTGTGATGCGTGTCGACCATCAACATCGTGCATTTGATGGGCCCTCTTTAAATTATGAGATATACCAAAAATCAGCCGTATAAGGAACTTAGGTGGGCCATACTATCTAAAATCATGGGAAGAAATGGCTCAAAAATATACAAGCACTTGGTAGGGCCCACATGAAATTTTGATGCATATGAAACTTAGTCTGACTCCTCGTCCAAGTGGGACACACATAATGGATGGTCTGGATTTGTGAACCACATCTCGGTGGGCCCAACAAATGATTATGAATATTTTAATGGTGGGTAACCCCTCTCAACTTTTGTATGTGTTGTGGCCCAAAAAAGTCATGGATTGTCTTGATTTTTAAGCCTCAAGCCCATCATGGAATGGTACATCTGATTGATGCGGTAGATGTTCGACGCCAGTGACCAAGTCTAGGAGCCCCACCATGTTTTAATTACAAAATTCACTCTGCTAATCAAATTTTATACTCGATGTTAGGTCTTGAGGTTAAAAAATCAACTAGATCCACAAATTAAATGGGCCACACCACATGAAATGATGTAAATGGGATGTCAACCATATATAGGTTTGTTTGTGCATGGGCTACCATGTGGTATATATTTAATCAACTCCATTAATCAGGTTTACATTTCTAAGAAGTTATTTCACAAATTGTGTTCAATCCAATCTCCACCATAGACATGTGTGCGATCTTGATCGCAACTAATTAGTTGATGAGGCCATCTGGTTAGGCTTTCTTGTCATGAATTTGGCGAGGGACACGATTTGAGGTACCACCATAGACATGTATGGTTCATCTCAGGGTGGGCCATGGCCCAACTCTCTTCAACATGAACGACTAATTGTCTTAGATGTAGCACATATACAGTGAGTAGAATTTTTGGTCTGGTGGGCTATAGTTGCCCTAATTGCCTGATATGTGTAAATTTTTTACTTAAGGAAGCTGCTGGTGATTTTCTCAAGGACTGACTTGACCTGCTGATCTTTACAAAATCTCATTCTATGTGAACGGGGCTTTGGTGGATCATTGACTATGGGGCGTGGTGGGCCTCACATTCAGGGATCCACCTAATCCGTGTCCATTCTCTGTGCATCTTTTTCTTTGAGGAAGTTGCCGATGATTTTCTTGTAGTATGGTTGGTCGAAAGGACACGTTCTTCGCTTGACTTGCCAACCTTTGCATGAAAGGATATTAAAAATAAAATAAAAAATAAAAACTAAAAAACACCCTTCCTATCTAGGTACATATGCTTACAATAATTTAAAAGTAGTGATACAGACAGCCACCGACGGGTAGGGCCCACCGAAGTTGGGAAATGATAATATCTTGCTAGATGCTATCTCCTGAAATTTCCAATATCTCGTGATGAGATGACTACGTACATCTTTGCCAATTGGCATAGCCTACTAGATGGACAGACTGGATCACCACATGCACATTTAGCACCAGAATAAGGACCTGACAAGTTACAACATTTTTGGATAGATGCCACGGTGATCATAGCCCTTGTTTGGAGCCAATTTGAATGGAGCCAGATGGACAGACTAGATGATCATAGCCCTAGCTCGGTTACTCTGTTCTCATGTTTTAAACTACAGGTGACAATGTATTGGGTCAGCTAGCAGGTTAACAGACCTGAGTTGTTCCTAATGAAGGTTGGAGTAAGCTAAATGGGTATGGGTCTGAGTAGGGTTGAACCATATCCAACCTAACCCAACCCAGCCATATAAATAACCAATGGGATGGGCTAGATGAACCAATCCAGTCCGGACCATATAACCCAATGTTCCATTAAAGTTCGGGTCTCACTATTTCCGTTCTCACTGTTTCCCCACAGTATGGCCCACTTTGACAATGGATCTATCTCATTTTTTAGATCTCATTCTCTCATGGTTCGGAAAAAATGATGGACGGAATATATTTTACATTATCATCATAGTTGCCCCACATTAATTCATACATTCTTGTGTTTTATTTGCATTCATATCTTCTTGATATTATAAACATGTTGGATGTTAAATAAACATTACTATGCGCCCAAGGAAGGTATCAATGGTGGAAATCATTATTCCACACTATTTCGTGTGGCATGGTCGACTTGAGTTTTGGATTTATCAAAAATTCAGAATCATTGGCTTGTTCATCCATTTTTCGATATCATTTTAGAGAATTATCCAAAAAATTATTCATATCCAAAGATTAATTAAATGAACCATACCACAAATAAAGGGAACAAATTAGCTGCTCCCCTTGACACCATCCAATGGCTTGTGGTTGATGCTCTGTGGGCCCTTCCCTGACGTATGTGTTCAATCCATGCCGTCCATCTATTTTTAAAAATCATCATACGGCATGAGACAAAAAATGAGGCATATCCCAATATGAAATGGACCACATTAACAGGAAACAGTGTTCAATGAGCGTCAACCATTTAAAATATTTCGGGGGCTATAAAAGTCTTGGATTGAGATGATTTTTGTTTTTCCCCTTTATCTAGGCCTGTATGGTCCAATTAACAGATTGAATGTCAAATAAAAAGTAAAGTGGGCTTTAGGAGGGTTTTAATGATGGATAACCAATTATTATTGTTTTTATGTGGTGTGGTCGGCCTTATATCTATTTACCTGGCAATGGCTGGTGGTCGGTGCTCTGTGGGCCCCATCATGATGTATGTGTTTCATCCACGCTGTCCATTTATTTTTATAGATCATTTTATGATATGAGAAAAAAAAAATGAGGAATATCTAAATCTCAAGTAGACCACATTACAGAAAAAAGTGTTGGATGAATGTTGGCCATTAAAAATGTTAGGGGGTCATAAAAGTTTTGGATCAAGTTGATATTTATTGTTTCCCTTCATCTGGGTCTTTATGATCTAATCAACATATTAGATTTCAAATAAACAGTACAGTGGGGCCTTGGGAGGATTTTAATATTGGATATCCAACTATTATTAATTTCCTATCGTGTAGTCCACTCGAGATTTATATACCTGTCATTTTTTGTACTAAGCCCTAAAATGATCTCTAAAAATAGATGAACGGAATGGATGAAACATATACATCATGGTGGGGCCCACAAAGCACCCACCACCGGTAGCCAATCCGCCTCCTAAATTTGGGGGCGCGCTCAAAACAGAGCCGCACCCAAAATTAGGAATTTCATACGGTCTCTCTCTCCTCTCTCATTCTCTCCATTGCATTCTCCAAACCCTTCTTTCCCTAATCCTCTGTCTCCCTCCCGATCTCTGCTCCATCTTTCTCCTCCCTCTCTCCAATGCCTCAACCGTGAAGAAACACAGGCCGTGAACGCCCTCTTCTCTCTCTCTCTCTCTCCATTGCAGCAGCCGTGAATCTCCTACCCAAAGAAACTCACATCGTGAAGCTCCTCTCCATTGCAGCAGCCGTGTACCGTGCCATGCTTTGTTAGGGTTTCTTGGGTGATGACTTCAAAAGCCAGGGATCACATGTTGCATATAACGTTACAGATTTCTCCACACAGGCATGTTTGCATCACTTGTGGTTATCATGATGGTCTTACTAATGCATTTTTGTAGCAGATCGATGAATCTCTCATTCTCTCTTGCCGAGAGAAATCATTTGTAGTTATGATCTCTGTGATGTTGCCACTGATATTTTGATGCTTGCATGATAAATCGACCTTTTTGCATTTTTGTAGCAGATGATGAATCTCTCATTCTGTCTTGCTGAGAGAAATCATTTGTAGTAAAGATCTCTGTGATGTTGCCGCTGATGTTCTGATGCTGGCATGACAAATCAGCCTTTTCTTCACTAAACTAATGCTGAAAATTTCCTATTTTCTTTCATTCTGTTTTTATGTAGACAGGCATTTCTATAGTTAATATGCTACCAGTCATTCTGTTTCATCAACCCAGCTCCTGCGTGTGAGCGAGGCTTTGTAGATAACCCCAATGTCTAGAGCTTCAAGTGCTTTTTCCCAACAGTTACAAAAGAGCTTCCATCTGATGAGAAGCAAACGGATGAAATTGCAGTGCAAGATGTACTTGCTTTAAGCTTGGTTACCAGCCTTCCACTTCGTCAATCCCAGAGACAGAGGTACCCATCACTAGGAAATCCAATAGACACCAAATGCTTTCCTAAAAAAGCATCCAAAATAGAAAATCGGTAAATCTATTCAAAATTCTAGAACTACACCAATATCAATAAGAGTTTCAACTGGAAGTGTCAACTGCACAACAAAGATGAATTAACAAATCGAGACAGAGAGAAGCTTTAGTTAGCCAGATTTAACTAACCATCAGGTGAAAAGTCAATACATGCCACCCCAGTTGATTGTTAATTCTTGCTATAACGCATTTAGTTATACATTTTAACCAAAAGTCACATTAATTAGTTCTTCTGTTTCAATTCATCAAATCACACACAACACTTGTGTTGTCATCTCTAAAATAGGCAGAGATGTACCGAAAGTGAGTCCTAGCCTTCCTATATGCTTGAAAAGAAGAAACTACATGAAACTCACAAGAAAAAAGTGAAAATAATTTAACAGTAGCCTCTAATAGGTGACATGTAGGAGCATATCAGGACTGACACAAGCCCGTGTCGTGTCGTTGGGCAGGAAGGTGTCGTCTAGAAACGCCCATATCAGCCAATAAGGGACAATTTTTCAATCCTTTCTTGGTCCACTTGTGGGCCGCCATGTATGTCTTAGTTAGGGACTTCTGCAAGGCTTATTGTTCCTTTCATTAGGAAATCTAGAATAGGTAGTATAAATGACTGAGATTAGTTTTAAATCAAGGGCTGAAATTTAGTTTAGGTCCTTGGGTTATCAGTAGTGTAAATAGGTCTTTGGAGAGATCGGAAGAACAGTAGCTGATTTTTTTTATATATATTTTTTTCCTCTTCAAGATAAATGTACGGAATTGGAAATTTGGGGCTTGTAAACATTCATTTTCTTAAGTAGAAGTTTCTTCTCTTGTTAGTGCTGGTAAGTGCATCTTGTATTTGTTGAACAGTTTCTATGATTACTGGAATCGTACATTGACTGCTGGAACTTTTTTTTTAATGCCGAGATCATTTCCAACTTGCTGGAAAATTCCAGCTATTTGCTGCAAATCATTTCTAACTGCTGGATATTGATCCCCACTTGCTGAATAGTTGTTGAACTTTTACTTCAAAGGCTTGGTTCATTGGATGCTTCTCAAATACTTCATATTTCGAAGTATGGACTGTCCTATAACGCTTGAATCAAGTGGCAATTGATTGGGTCCTAACAAACCTAGATTGACCTACATAAAAAAATGGACTCGATAAAATCTGGGACATCTTTCTAGGAAAAAGGCCTTTGAGACAGAAAAGGCATTCAATAAAAGCTTACCTCACAAAAATTAGTGATGGAGATAATTTACCTATATACATCGAGTGGTCACTGAGCCTATTCACTTACAAAATCCTGTTGATGTCCTGGAAAAAGAAGAAGCTTAAAACTCTTTTTTTTTTTTTTTCTTTTTTTGGAGATCTTAAAAGTTCTTTTTTCTTTCAACTGTAATTGAAATTTTAGATATTTAAACTCGAAAAAGTGAAATCGATAATACATAGGCATGGCAGTTATGAGAGTGTTTAATGCCATTCTTGTTGGCTGGTTTTACTTCTCCACATAGGCACCCTTGAGGAAATGATTACAGTGGCTTAGTCCAAGTCACTTTGGATGTGTTTGAGATGCACCTTTCTGTCTCACAGGGTTATGGTTCAATCATCAAGGGATACACCCTCAATGGTGTTCAGGATTGTCATCCCTTGGAAGGTACTTGATGCCTTTGCAGAAATCCTTGACCTTCTCAATGTCTTAATACAGATTGTTTAACAGTTAAGGTCTGAGGAAAGGCAACTCCTTGGATGTCAATTTTCCCTAATTTCCCACATCTGGCAACCTCATTTCAATATGGTGGTCTAAATACTTGTTTATGACTAGTGGTGATATGATTCGGCTGAATAATGTATCCTACTTAGCATTTTTGTCTTTCATTTAAGTGCTAACAGGCCACATTAACTCCCAAGCTACTTGTGAATGTGATGGCACTGATCATTTGGCTGTTGGCTTGTGTTACAGTTCACGATAAGAAAGAGTATGCTGTTAATGCTTCCGCTTGTGGCAACATATTCACTCGGCATAGATTTGAAGCCTCTTCAAAGTCCAGTTCTTCCAGGATCACCAATATATGTGCCCCAATTTTTAACTATATCCCATTTCATTAGGTGCATTTTATACATTCTGCAATGCAACATGCTGATATTGACAGTGTTATGGCATGACTAACTTTATACTATAGATAAGTTGCAGGCTGATATTTGCCCTTCTACTTGTTTGACTTTAGAACTGATAGTAAGCGGGAACTATTGGTCATAGGTCAGTGAGTAATATCATGCTGTATGAGATATCTACAAGTTAGTAATATCCCTTTGCATGTGCTGTAAAATCGATATGAAAAAGGCCATAAATCTCACATTGAAGTAGATTGGTTTTTTTTTTTTTCAATGATTTGTATTATGGCTACTATCTTGCCTAAGGAGTGCTTTACTTTTTATAATCTTAGGAGGGACAGTTTACGTTATGCCAGTTGTAGTTTTTCTACTCAGCATTGTTGCTCTAGCGTGGTGGTGCAGCCACAGTTAGGATTTTGCACCTTCCCTCGTAAAGTCCCTCATTGGAGCATACGATGCACATTGTTCTTTGTTGAACTCAACAAATCAGGAAAAGATTAAACTCAACAAACAGCTCCTTAGTCGGCAACATCATTGAGGTCAGTTCATTGTCAGATCAAAATTTTTGAAGGAAAATGCATACATTTTATTTTTTATTTTATTCGACTAAGTTTTGCTTCTTATAATACTTGTACTAAGCTTTTAACTATGATTGTTTCCCTTTGATAAATCAGGTTATTTGCAAATACTGTGTCGAGTGAGAAGGATCCTCTGCTTGGAGTGAATTTGGAGAAAAATGTGGCTTTAAAGCAGGATGCAGCCCACGGTAACATGTCAAATCCCAACTGTATATTTGGAGTGGATCCATGTCAAACCTCATTTGTTTCAGAGAAGAAAAAACCCATGTTTCTTTCTAAGCTATGGAGAAATCTTCTTTGCAGGTGTAATGCTTGCACAGAATTCTATGTCCAACAGAGCATGGCGGGCTATCTTTAAGCTTGGTTACAAGCATGTGCAAGATCACTTTCTTTTAACCATCCATTTTATAGCCATCAAATGCATGCTTAGGATTTCTTGGTGATCAGTGTAATTTTGGAGATTTTCTCTATCCACAATGTGCCCATCATTTGGATGGTCTTAATAGACGTACAAGAGTGCCCCATCCATTTTCCTATTTCTGTCTTTGAATCTTGCTTTCTCTTTATCAGGTGGTGGAAAGAAATGGACCTTGTAGCAAAAAGTAATCCTGCTTCTAGGATGACCAGTGTGGATGATGCCCTTATAGAGGTACGAATAAAATTAAAAAATTACTTGAGTTTTATGGTAATTATGAATATCCTAATAACTTGATTTACAATGTTTTACCGTTGGTTGGTTCTGACAGCAGAGGGCGAATGCGGGGTCTAGGTTGCTCAATAAGAGATCCTGAAAATGCAGTGAGTATCTCTGGTTTTATGATTTTACTTGTAGATTCCTGTATTGATTACTCAAGCATGACGGTTATACGCATTCTTTCAGGTGGATGTTAAACCCGAACCCATTCTCAAATCCCAAAACCTATAACCTAAACCAAAACCAAAACCTATAACCTAAACCTATAACCTATAACCAAAACTAAAACCTATAACCTAAACTAGAACCAAAACCTATAACCTAAACCCGAACTCATTCTCAAATCCCAAAACCTATAACCTAAACCTAAACCTTAACATAAACCTATAACCTATAACCTAAATCAAAACCTATAACTTAAACCAAAACCAAAACCAAAACCTATAACCTAAACCCGAACCCATTATCAAATCCCAAAACCTATAACCTAAACCGAAACCGAAACCAAAACCTATAACCTAAACCCGAACCCATTCTCAAATCCCAAAACCCAAACCTAAACCTAAACCTAAACCTAAAACCTAAACCTAAACCTATAACCTAAACTCAAATCCCTAAACCAAATCCTATAACCTAAGCTCAAATCCCAAAACATTAACCTATAACCTAACCTAAACCTGTACTTATAACTTAAAACTATTCTCAAATCCCAAAACTTATAACCTAAACATAACCTTTCCCTAAACCTATAACTTAAACTCAATTCCCTAAACCTAAACCTAAACCTATAACCTAAACTCAAATACCTAAACCTTAACCTATAACCTAACCTAAACCTATACTTATAACCTAAAACTATTCTCAAATCCCAAAACCTATAACCTAAACCTAACATTTCCCTAAACCTATAACCTAAACTCAATTCCCTAAAGCTAAACCTACACCTAATCCTAATCTCAACTCCCTAACCTAAACCTAAACCTAAACTTGAAAACCCAAACTTAAACCCAATCCCAAACCTGAACCCGATTTCCTAAACCTAAAACCATAACCCATTCTCAAATCCAAAAACCTATAACCAAAACCAAAACCTATAACCTAAACCCGAACCCATTCTCAAATCCCAATACCAATAACCAAAACCAAAACCAAAACCTATAACCTAAACCCAAACCCATTCTCAAATCCAAAAACCTATAACCTAATCCTATAACCTAAACCCGAACCCATTCTCAAATCCCAAAACCTATAACCTAAACCTAAACCGTAACCTTAACCTAATCCTACAACCTAAACTCAAATCCCTAAACCTATACCTATAACCTAACCTAAACCTATACTTATAACCTAAAACTATTCCCAAATCCCAAAACCTATAACCTAACTCAATTCCCTAAACCTAAACCTACACCTAATCCTAATCTCAACTCCCTAACCTAAACCTAAACCTAAACTTGAAAACCCAAACTTAAACCCAATCCCGAACCTGAGCCCGATTTCCTAAACCTAAACCATAACCCATTCTCAATTCCCTAAAGTTATAACCTACAACCTAAACCTAAACCGAACCTAAACCAATAAACTTTCCCTAAACCTTTAACCTAAACCTAAACTTAAAACCTAAATGTATTCTCAAATCCTTAAACTCAAACCTACACCTAATCTTAATCTCAACTCCTTAACCTAAACCTAAACTTGAAAACCAAAACCTAAACCCGATCTCGAACCCGAACCCGATTTCTTAAACCTAAACCTTAACCTATTCTCAATTCCCTATAGCTATAACCTATAACCTTAACCTAAAACCTAAACCAAAAACCTAAATGTGTTCTCAAATCCCTAAACCTAAACTTACACCTAATCCTAATCTCAACTCCCTAACCTAAACCTAAACCTAAACTTGAAAACGCAAACCTAAACCCGATCCCGAACCCGAACCCAATTTCTTAAACCTAAACCTAAACCTTAACCTATTCTCAATTCCCTATAGCTATAACCTATAACCTACCTATAACCTTAACCTAAAACCTAAACCATTTCCTAAACCTAAAACCTCGATGTGTTCTCAAATCCCAAACCTAAACCTACACCTAGTCCTAATCTCAACTCCCTAACCTAAACTTAAACCTAAACTTGAAAACCCAAACCTACACCCGATTTCCTAAACCTAAACCTTAACCTATCCTCAATTCCCTACAGCTATAACCTATAACCTTTAGGTTATAGGTTTAGGTTAAGGAGTTGAGATTAAGATTAGGTGTAGGTTATAACTTTAAGGATTTGAGAATACATTTAGGTTTTAAGTTTAGGTTTAGGTTAAAGGTTTAGGGAAAGTTTATTGGTTTAGGTTCGGTTTAGGTTTAGGTTTAGGTTTAGGTTGTAGGTTATAACTTTAGGGAATTGAGAATGGGTTATGGTTTAGGTTTAGGAAATTGGGCTCAGGTTCGGGATTGGGTTTAAGTTTGTGTTCTCAAATCCCTAATCTCAACTCCCTAACCTAAACCTATAACCTTAACCTAAAACCTAAACCATTTCCTAAACCTAAAACCTCGATGTGTTCTCAAATCCCTAAACCTAAACCTACACCTAATCCTAATCTCAACTCCCTAACCTAAACCTAAACCTAAACTTGAAAACCCAAACCCGATTCCGAACCCGAACCCTATTTCCTAAACCTAAACCTTAACCTATTCTCAGTTCTCTACAGATATAACCTATAACCTAAACCTAAACCTAAACCTAAGCCTAAACCTAAAACCTAAATGTGTTCTCAAATCCCTAAACCTAAACCTACACCTAATCCTAATCTCAACTCCCTAACTTAAACCTAAGCCTAAACTTGAAAACCCAAACACAAACCCGATCCCGAACCCGAGCCCGATTTCCTAAACCTAAACCTTAACCTATTCTCAATTCCCTATAACTATAACCTATAACCTACCTATAACCTTAACCTAAAACCTAAACCATTTCTTAAACCTAAAACCTCAATGTGTTCTCAAATCCCTAAACCTAAACCTACACCTAGTCCTAATCTCAACTCCCTAACCTAAACTTAAACCTAAACTTGAAAACCCAAACCTACACCCGATTTCCTAAACCTAAACCTTAACCTATCCTCAATTCCCTACAGCTATAACCTATAACCTACCTATAACCTAAACATATAACCTAAACCTAAACGTAAACCTAAAACCTAAATGTGTTCTCAAATCCCTAAACCCAAACCTACACCTAATCCTAATCTCAAATCCCTAACCTAAACCTAAACCTAAACTTGAAAACCCAAACTTAAACTCGATCCCGAACCCGATTTCCTAAACCTAAACCTTAACCTATTCTCAATTCCCTATAGCTATAACCTATAACCTACCTATAACCTTAACCTAAAACCTAAACCATTTCCTAAACCTAAAACCTCAATGTGTTCTCAAATCCCTAAACCTAAACCCACACATAATCCTATTCTCAACTCCCTAACCTAAACCTAAACCTAAACCTAAACCTAAACTTGAAAACCCAAACCTAAACCCGATCCCGAACCCGAACCCGATTTCCTAAACCTAAACCTTAACCTATTCTCAATTCCCTATAGCTAAAACCTATAACCTACCTATAACCTTAACCTAAAACCTAAACCATTTCCTAAACCTAAAACCTCAATGTGTTCTCAAATCTCTAAACCTAAACCTACACCTAATCCTAATCTCAACTCCCTAACCTAAACCTAAACCAAAACTTGAAAACCCAAACCTAAACCCGATCCTGAACCCGAACCCAATTTTCTAAACCTAAACCTTAACCTATTCTCAGTTCCCTACAGATATAACCTAAAACCTAAACCAAAACCTAAAACCTAAATGTGTTCTCAAATCCCTAAACATAAACCTACACCTAATCCTAATCTCAACTCCCTAATCTAAACCTAAGCCTAAACTTGAAAACCAAAACGTAAACCCGATCCCGAACCCGAACCCGATTTCCTAACCCTAAACCTTAACCTATTCTCAATTCCCTACAGCTATAACCTATAACCTACCTATAACCTATAACCTAAACCTAAACCTAAAACCTAAATGTGTTGTCAAATACCAAAACCTAAACCTACACCTAATGTTAATCTCAACTCCCTTACCTAAACCTAAAATTAAGCTTGAAAACCCAAACCAAAACCCGATCCCGAACCCGAACCCGATTTCCTAAACCTAAACCATAACCAATTCTCAATTCCCTATAGCTATAACCTATAACCTACCTATAACCTAAACCTAAACCTAAACCTTAACCTAAAACCTAAATGTGTTGTCACACCTCAAACTCGGAAACCGGGCTCACAAAATTCCCGATCGCCGAATCCGGCGCTGACAGCCTCCGTAGAACCCCATTCTCGGCTCCCAGCGCCCATACACCAGGTTCTGATCCTGGGATGCTACAAGGAGGATTTTCATAACGTTGCAATGGCCACACACATACATTACATTGGGCCTCGCACTTGGGTCTCACATACATCACATCGGGTCTCGAATACACATCAGGTGGGCCTCGCACCGGGCCTTAAATATATCCCAATGGGCCTCTCATGTTAAGCGGACCACATCACATATGCCGCATTACGTGGGCCGCGCCAACGGGCTTCATGTATATCAACTGGGCCACACTGATGGGCCTCATTTGGGCCCAACCTTATGTATATTTGAGATCCGACCTATTCATAAGTTAACATAGAGATAAATGAAGTGAAAATAATATCAGCTCAATTGGAGCTACCACAGCCTTAGAAGTTTGAACGGTGGATGTTACGATCCACCATTTAAACGGTGGGTCCTAGTTGAACTTTAGGTCTAACCCATCCCTTGCTCATGCCGTAGAATGATATTTCAAATGGTTGGACATTTTGTACCTAACACATGCATCACGACGGATTCCATATGTAGACAACGTGGACGGAAAAGGTGGGACCCATGAAAATTACTGCCGTTAAGAGAGAGAGATATAGAGAGAGTTACAGAGAGGTGTAGAGAGAGATATAGAGAGAGATACAGAGAGGTGTAGAGAGAGATACATGGAGGTGTAGAGAGAGAGAGAGTTAGAGAGCAGCCACGCTGCCTTTTTCCTTTTTTTTTTTATTCTCATCTGACACAAATAAAGGTGGGTCCCACGTGGGGCCACCACAGCATATATATATATATATATATATATATATATATATATATATATATATATATATATATATGTGATATATATTATATAATATAATATATCATATATATATAATATAATATAATATAATATAATAGTATATTATATACCTACCGTCCAGGCCTTGGACGGCCTGGACAAAAGCATATATCATGGTGCTGCCCCACGTGTGGGGTGGGTCCCACCGTCCAAAGACAGTGGACGGTTTGGATCAAACATGCACAGTGTGTGTGTGGCCCACCAAAGTGGATG
The DNA here is from genome assembly GCA_021015155.1 of Magnolia officinalis. Taxonomy (NCBI): domain Eukaryota; kingdom Viridiplantae; phylum Streptophyta; class Magnoliopsida; order Magnoliales; family Magnoliaceae; genus Magnolia; species Magnolia officinalis. Next base: position 26,716,951 of record JAJHSJ010000019.1, read on the forward strand.
GGTGACGTGGGTGGGTCCCACATACCCACTGAAGTCAGTGCTGAAACGAGGTATCCCTCGCACAGTCTGCCAGCAAGCCATGGAGCTGGGCGTGGGCCCAGTGTTGCAACGAGGTATCTTTCTCTCAGTCTACCACATGAGCCGTGGCCCAAGGTGTGTCAGGGACCCCTCACTGATGTAGGTCCCATCGTCTGGGGTGGTGGACGGTCTAGATAAAGCACATACGCCATGTTCGGCCCGTCAAAAAAAGTGGATGGCATGGATGGGTCTCATGGATCCCACCATTAGCACACACCCAACGCCAGCACACACATGTCAGTAGACACCCATGTTAGCCACCCATTTTTAGTCCATGCTTCACTGCTAACAACCCCACTGTCGGTTCATACTTCACTGTTAACACCCCCTTCTGTTTGCTACGTCCAGCACCCTTGGACGGATGGTGTGGATGCACACCTCATCAAGTGGGGTCCCACATGGCCCACCCATTTTGAACAACCTAATATTTGTGTTGCTCATCACCTAGGCCCACTGGATGGCCTGGATTAAATAGATGGACGGCTTTGATAAAAAAAAAGGGTATGCTCAAGGTGGGCCGTACCGTTTTGGATGGCATGGGTAAAATACACACATCATAGTGGGCCATGATCATAGAAAAGAGAGAAGGAGAAGGACACCGGCAAAGATGGAGGGACCCCGCCACTATAGGTCCCTCTTTGATCCAAAAATTACATTAAGGTGGGTCCTACGTGAATATGGACCCTTAAATCAAACAATGAAATGGAATGCAAAAATCCAAGATCATCCACCGGCTTCTTCTTGGTTCCAAGGCTTCCTTTGCTCCTTTGCTTTGATTCCGACGGAGGAGATGAGGTTTGGATGGTTGAGATGGAAGATGGAAGGGTTGGAAGAGGTGGGCCACACTTGTGGTTTTTGGGAGAGATGGGGAAGGCTTGGACGTGTGAGGCTTCTCTTGCTTGGGAGAGTTTTTTTTTTTGAAAATGAGAGAGAGAGTGTGTTGTAAAGGGAGATGGGTGATGGATGTGGTGTGATGGATGTAAGAGCACCTTTTGACTTTTGTGGCAATTTGTGTAAGAAAGGCATGGGTGTGTAAGAGCCTTTTTGACTTTGGGGCTTGCTTGGGGAAGGGTGTGAGGTGATGTGTACTTGACATGATGGGATAGATTGATTGATTGATGGGTGTGACAAGCCGTTGAGATTCTCTTGGGATTCGCAACGCGCGGCGTTTTCCTTGCACCGAACGCTGGCCTACATCTCCTAGCCAGAGTATCGCTTCGGCGCACGAGTCGCGGCATCGGAACCGCGGTGATGGTGCGGTCGCATTGGTACGAGTCTCGGGTTGAGTCGACTCGAGTTGACAGCATGTGAATCAGGGTTGCGCGCAACGCCGGTTAAGGGTCGAAGGTTGCCGAAATTCAACCGGAAAGACCGCGGGAACCTACGGAGCGGTACGGTCTAAGATGCGGGTCTTACAGCTCTCCCTTCCTAATAAAAATTTCATCCTCAAAATTTACACAATCATCGCAACTAGTTATAACTCGTGAGGAAGAAGAGACATAATATCATTATATAAAATCAAAAATAATATACAAAATACATCACATGATCAACCATCAAAGAGATGGGGATAACGCCCTCGAATCTCGGCCTCGCGCTCCCACGAAGCCTCCTTAATAGAATGGTGACCCCACTGAACCTTCACCAACGGAATGACCTTGGTTCGGAGGACCTGTTCCTTACGATCGAGGATACGAACTGGCTGCTCGATGTAAAAAGCATCCTCACGAACCTCTAATGGCTGCCAATCAATAACAGGAACGATGTCTGACCCACACTTCCTCAACATAGAGACATGGAAAACATTGTGGACGACAGATAACTGAGATGGCAAGGCAAGCCGATAGGCCACGACACCAACACACCTAGTGATCTCAAAAGGTCCTATGAATCTCGGGGCAAGCTTGCCCTTCGCTCCAAAACGAACTACGCCCTTCATGGGCGAGACCTTGAGATACACATGGTCCCCTACATCAAACTCTAAGGAACGACGCCGACGATCAGCAAAACTCTTCTGTCGGCTCTGAGATGTGCGCATCCTCTGTCTGATGATATCGATAGCCTCTGACGTCTCCTGTACAAGCTCGGGACCTAGGAGACGGCGCTCTCCAACCTCGGTCCAACAACTCGGTGATCTGCATGGTCTGCCATATAGTGCCTTAAAAGGAGCCATGCCGATGGTCGCCTGATAGCTGTTATTGTATGCGAACTCAGCCAATCGCAGATGCTCATCCCAGCTACCCCTGAAATCAATCGCGCAGGCCCGAAGTATATCCTCAAGGATCTGGTTGACCCTCTCAGTCTGGCCATCGATCTGTGGATGGTACGCAGTGCTGAGCTGCAAATCAGTCCCCATCGCTCTCTGGAAGCTCCCCCAAAACTGAGACGTGAACCTCGAATCTCGGTCAGAAACGATTGAGATTGGAACGCCATGCAGTCTCACAATCTCCTCGATGAATAATCTCGCAAGCCGGTCCATAGACCAAGTCGCACGCATCGCGAGAAAATGTGTCGACTTCGTCAGACGATCAACGACGACCCAGATGGCGTCATGACTGCGCTGAGTCCTCGGTAAGCCAATAATAAAATCTATTGACACGTGCTCCCACTTCCACATCAGGATACTCAACGGCTGCAATAGACCAGGGGGTCTCTGATGATCGGCCTTGACACGCTGGCATGTGTCACACTCGGCCATAAAACTAGCGATCTGATGCTTTATCCCCGCCTAAAAATACTGTCGCCTCATATCACGGTACATCTTCGTTGAGCAAGGATAGATAGTAAATCGCGATCGATGCGTCTCGGTCATAAGATCTCTGCGTAACTCAAGAATATCCAGGACACATAATCGACCTCTGAAGCGAAGTCCACCATCTGTACCAATCTGTCAATCTACCTGACTCTCGGATGCAGCCTTTGCCATATAACTCTGCAACGACTCATCAGCCTGCTGAGCCTCGATTATCCTTGCGACTAGAGGGTTGAATCGACAGGCTCGATAACTGCACGATAGAAGACTGCAGGCCGAACTCAAAATCATACTCTGCTACATCCTCAAGCATCCGCCACTCCTGAATCATCATATGCGCCACCAAGCCTCGTGGCTGACGGCTGAGGGCATCCGCCACCACGTTCGCCTTGCCGAGGTGGTACTGAAGATCAAAGTCATAGTCCTTCAGAAGCTCCATCCAGCGTCTCTTGCCTCATGTTCAACTCAGACTGCGAGAAGAGGTACTTCAAGCTCTTGTGGTCGGAGAAGAGCTCGAACCTAACCCCATAGAGATAGTGCCTCCACACCTTCAGTGCGAAGACAACTGCAGCGAGCTCCAAATCATGTGTGGTAGTTCAACTCATGGATCTTGAGCTGGCGAGACGCGAAGGCCACTGGTCTCCCGTACTGCATCAGGACAGTACCCAAACCAATATGCGAGGCATCAGTGAATACTATAAATCCGTCACTTCCAGAAGGAAGAGTGACGACCGGAGCGGACGTCAGACGGTCCTTCGACTCCATAAACGCTCGCTCGCAGGCGTCGCTCCAAATAAACTCTGCGCCCTTCCGAGTCAACCTGGTCAGCGGGGCTGCAATACGAGAGAAGCCCTCAAAACCAAGGAAACTGCGGATCTCGAACGCAGTCGTGGGCTAGCCCCACTGACGCACTACCTCGACCTTCGAGGGGTCCACTGCGACACCCTCCCTCGTCACCACGTGACCGAGGAACTTCACCTCCTCCTGCCAGAACTCGCACTTCTCCAGCTTCGCATACAGCTAGTGTGCGCGGAGAGTCTGCAACGTAACCTCTAAATACTGCTCGTACTCCACACGGGTCCTCGAATAGATCAGAATGTCGTCGATGAAGACTACAACAAACTGATCAAGATAAGGGCGGAAGACCTCATTCATCAACTGCATGAAGACCGCGGGTGTATTGGTCAGTCCAAAGGACATGACCTGGAACTCAAAATGACCGTAGCGCGTCCTGAATGCCATCTTCGGAATGTCCTCCTCTTGGACCCAAATCTGATGATAACCGGAACGCAAGTCAATCTTCGAAAAGAACTGTGCACCCTGCAACTGATCAAACAAATTATCGATCCTCGGGAGCGGGTACTTGTTCTTGACCGTGACCTTGTTGAGCTCGCGGTAGTCTACTCAGAGCCTCAACGATCCATCCTTCTTCTTCACGAAGAGTACCAGCGCTCCCCACGGCGAACTGCTCGGACGGATAAACCCCAACTCGCGCAACTCGTCCAACTGCTTCTGCAGTTCCCGCAACTCCAACGGTGCCATACGATACGGGGCCTTCGAAATAGGCGCGGTACCGGGCACGAGATCAATCTGAAACTCGGTGAGTCGGCGAGGTGGTAATCCCGGAATCTCCTAAAACACATCGAAAAAATCACAAACAATAGGCATCTGATCAATACAAACGGCGACAGGCTCCTCAACGGCGCAGGACATCAAGCAAGACAACGGCTCTCTTCGGGGCTCTGTAATGAACTGAAACTGCGGCAAGCCTGGTATATCGACTGTGACGGTCCTCGCGGAGCAGTCCAAGATGGCATGGTACTCGGCAAGCCAATCCATGCCCAGGATGACATCGAACTCGGACATCGGTAATGCAAACAGATCAGCAGGTAAAAAGGTATCCCCGACTAGAACGGGGTAAGACGAGCAAAATCGGCCCAACACTGCAGTCTTCCCCAAGGGAGTCGACACTGACAGACTCTCACGAGTAGACTCCAACGGTAGGCCAATCGATCGGCAGAAACTCTCGGCCACAAAAGAATGCGATGCACCCGAATCAAAGAACACACGTGTAGCGCATGCAGAGACTAAAAGCATACCCTCGACAACCCCTCCAGATGACTGCGGATCCTGCTGAGCCGCGTAAAACCTAGCCTGAGCTGGCTGGGGAGGTGCCTGTCCCCTCTGAACATGCTGCTGCTGCTATTGTGGTCGCTGAGGAGGTCGAAACTGCTGCCTCTGCTGCGACGGCCTCGGAGGCTGGTGCTGATACTGCTACTGAGGTGGCCTCGATGGTGGGGGCTGCTGCTGCTGCTACTGTGCGGGTCTCTGTTGCTGTGGTAGAGGCTGCTGTGGACCTCTCGGCTGCTGCTGCTGCTGTGGGGGCGTTTGTTGCTGCTGCTGAGGGCGGGGACACTCCCACATACAGTGCCCCGTCGCACCGCACCCAAAACAGGTGCCGGTGAACTGCCTCGGAGGTGCTGCTGGTGCTCGGAAGGTTGGGCGACCTGTGCGCCTCTGCTGCTGCGGTCGATGCTGCTGCGAGTCATCGGAAGGAGCGAGCCTATTCCGGTCTTTCCTTTGACCGCGATTGGACTGAGAACCAGCCCACTCAGCCTCATAAATCTGGGCCTTCCGTACCACCCCCTCAAAAGTCGGGAGCTCATGCCCAATAACACGGCCTCGAAGACCGTAACGCAAACCATCCTCGAATCGGCGGGCTTTCCGCCCCTCATCATCTACTAAGTACGGCGCAAATCTGGACAGCGCTACAAAACGGGATGCGTACTGAGCCACTGTCATATCACCCTGCACCAGGGCCTCGAACTCCAACGCTCGCTGTCGTCGGATGTGATCAGGAAAATACTGTCGGTCGAATCGATCCACAAAATCCTCCCAAGTCCATACAAAATCAGCGTCTGCTGCTAGGGAGACTGACGCCCACCAGTGCTCAGCCTTACCATGAAGAAGAAACACGGCTAATTGGACTCACCGCTCGGTCGTGCATCCCAACGTCTCAAATATCTTCTCCACATCGGTACGCCATCTCCCAGCTATCGTCGGGTCTGGCTCGCCTTGGAAACGCGGGGGATCGAGTTGTCGGAACTCACGAAGAAGTGCACTCGCACGGTCCTGCTCGGCCTGCTCCGGTGAAACAACAGGGTGCCTGCCTTGCCCCTGTAGTGCGGCGGTCACGGCGTGCAACATCTGCTGTAACTGAGAAGCACTCACGGATACGGTCGGATCCGCAACGGTCTCTGGTGGAGGAGTAGCATACTCCGGATGGGCAGTAGGAATCTCTAGTAGAGGAGCTCCATCCATATGCTGGGCAGTAGGAATCTCTGGTGGTGGAGCAGGGGTCGTCGGTGGTAGTGCGGGAGTCTCAGGCGGTGGTGCGGGAGTCTCAGGTGGTGGTGCGGGAGTCGATCGGGTCACTCTCTGGCGCGCCATGTCCTACATGAAGATCGACGGCGCCTATCAACTTAGAAACTCTCGAAGGTACGAATGTTAAGGGTCGGTAATAAAGATTGCTAAGCTATCCGGACTTGGGACTTAATCATCCTAACTCATAGCAGACATGTAATGTTGTTCTTGGTTATTCCCGAGTTATGCTTTGATACCAACTTCTGTCACGTCCCAAACTCGGAAACCGGGCTCACAAAATTTTCGATCGCCGAATTCGGTGCCGACAGCCTCCGTAGAACCCCATTCTCGGCTCCCAGTGCCCCTACGCCAGGTTCCGATCCTGGGATGCTACAAGGAGGATTTTCAACATCAGTTTAATTTGTAATAAGCATAACCAAAGGCATAACCCACAAACAACAACCAAAAACTCCATCACATTTCCACTATGATAAAAAACTTTACAAGTACAATGAGCATAAAGGGAAATACAATGAGAATGGACAAAAAGCTCCAAAAGATCTGTTCTGCGCTCCTGCCTCAGCGCTGCTGCGTCCTCGCGTCACCTGCACACAACGGTCGTGCATAAGCTTATAGAAATCTTAGAAGGTGGTGAAAGTGTGTGCGCAAGGTAGTAATGTAGTATGCAATATCAGAGTAATGCGGAACATGCTGGTGAATCCATGAATACCATTAGCCGTACCGAGGCTATGCGATGCAAGGCATGAATGATGTCGGCCGTACCAAGGCTATGCGATGCAAGACATGAATGATGTCGGCCGTACCAAGGCTATGCGATGCAAGATGCAACTCAAGCATACAAATCCTCATCTAAGTCCACATATCAGTATAGCTCAAAATCTGGGATATCACCGGGGTCTAGTACACTCTAAACCAGATTGCCGCCCCATCGCGCGCAATAAGGTAAGTGGAAGAGACCTCACTACCCACCTGCCAATATCGGGCGTGGCTCGTCGATAGCGGACCCATTCCTCGAGCTGGTCAAACTCAGCCTAGCATTGCCCTCTCCTCTCAGGCGGGTAAGGCTGCACCCCCTTCCAACCGACCACGACACAGTGGAAAGCGCAGCCGTCTGGTAATCGACACTCGGCGCTCCTGCACCCACTCGGTCTAGACGTTGGAGCAACCTCTTGGTACCAGAAGGGTTTAGGGACTTTCACCTAGGGATATCTATAGCACCCCATGTAGAACAAGATTTTCGGTATCCAATCCTGCCAACTACGATACGCCTGTGGAGGCTACGACCCTGATGTCACTAGGGCGTACAGTACCATATCACACAATGCGAATGCATGAATCACACTATCCAATCATGTAACAATCCTACGCGTATCGTGAGCTCATGTAGGGCAACACCGCCTATCCGAGAGTCCCTAAACAATCTGCCCGAAGGCATATGCTATGATCAGTCACTTCTCACATCAAGCATACATATGATGTGTATGGGCATGTGGTATGATGTTATGTAGTCACTTATAATTGGTATCGATGATCGGCGTCGGCCTCGACAATCGACACCGATATCAGCATCGGTAACCGGCACCGATAATCACATACGGCGAATGGGGCCCACTTATTTGGGTTAACCCATAAAGAAAATGGGCCTAACAAGGCCCAAGGAAAGGTCACAATGAGGACATCTAACCATCATTGCCCATCAATGTGGACGTCAAACCAACATTGCTCCCAAGGAGTGGCATACATAAGGAATTCATAACGTTGCAATGGCCACACACATACATTACATTGGGCCTCGCACTTGGGTCTCACATACATCACATCGGGTCTCGAATACACATCAGGTGGGCCTCGCACCGGGGCCTTAAATATATCCCAATGGGCCTCTCATGTTAAGCGGACCACATCTCATATGCCGCATTACGTGGGCCGCGCTGCCTTTTTCCTTTTTTTTTTCTCACCTGACACAAATAAAGGTGGGTCCCACGTGGGGCCACCACAACATATATATATATATATATATATATATATATATATATATATATAAAATATATCAAATATATATAATATAATATAATATAATATAATAGTATATTATATACCTACCGTCCAGGCCTTGGACGACCTGGACAAAAGCATATATCATGGTGCTGCCCCACGTGTGGGGTGGGTCCCACCGTCCAAAGACAGTGGACGGTTTGGATCAAACATGCACGGTGTGTGTGTGGCCCACCAAAGTGGATGGGTGACGTGGGTGGGTCCCACATACCCACCGAAGTCAGTGCTGAAACGAGGTATCCCTCACACAGTCTACCAGCAAGCCATGGAGCTGGGCATGGGCCCAGTGTTGCAACAAGGTATCTTTTTCTCTGTCTACCACATGAGCCGTGGCGCAGGGTGTGTCAGGGACCCCTCACTGATGTATGTCCCACCGTCTGGGGTGGTGGACGGTCTAGATAAAGCACACACGCCATGTGCGGCCCATCAAAAAAAGTGGATGGCATGGATGGGTCTCATGGATCCCACCATTAGCACACACCCAACGCCAGCACACACATGTCAGTAGACACCCATGTTAGCCACCCATTTTTAGTCCATGCTTCACTGCTAACAACCCCACTGTCGGTTCATACTTCACTGTTAACACCCCCTTCTGTTTGCTACGTCCAGCATCCTTGGACGGATGGTGTGGATGCACACCTCATCAAGTGGGGTCCCACATGGCCCACCCATTTTGAACAACCTAATATTTGTGTTGCTCATCACCTAGGCCCACTGGATGGCCTGGATTAAATAGATGGACGGCTTTGATAAAAAAAAGGGTATGCTCAAGGTGGGCCGTACCGTTTTGGATGGCATGGGTAAAATACACACATCATAGTGGGCCATGATCATAGAAAAGAGAGAAGGAGAAGGACACCGGCAAAGATGGAGGGACCCCGCCACTATGGGTCCCTCTTTGATACAAAAATTACATTAAGGTGGGTCCTACGTGAATATGAACCCTTAAATCAAACAATGAAATGGAATGCAAAAATCCAAGATCACCCACCAGCTTATTCTTGGTCCCAAGGCTTCTTTTGCTCCTTTGCTTCGATTCCGACGGAGGAGATAGGGTTTGGATGGTTGAGATGGAAGATGGAAGGGTTGGAAGAGGTGGGCCACACTTGTGGTTTTTGGGAGAAATGGGGAAGGCTTGGACGTGTGAGGCTTCTCTTACTTGGGAAAGTTTTTTTTTTTTGAAAATGAGAGAGAGAGAGTGTGTGTTGTAAAGGGAGATGGGTGATGGATGTGGTGTGATGGATGTAAGAGCACCTTTTGACTTTTGTGGCAATTTGTGTAAGAAAGGCATGGGTGTGTAAGAGCCTTTTTTACTTTGGGGCTTGCTTGGGGAAGGGTGTGAGGTAATGTGTACTTGACATGATGGGATGGATTGATTAATTGATGGGTGTGACAAGCCGTTGAGATTCTCTTGGGATTAGCAACGTGCGGCGTTTTCCTTGCACCGAACGCTGGCCTACATCTCCTAGCCAGAGTATCGCCTCGGTGCGCGAGTCGCGGCATCGGAACCGCGGCGATGGTGCGGTCGCATTGGTACAAGTCTTGGATTGAGTCGGCTCGAGTTGACAGTGTGTGAATCAGGGTTACGCGGAACGCCGGTTGAGGGTCGAAGGTTGCCGAAATTCAACCGAAAAGACCGCGGGAACCTACGGAACGGTACGGTCTAAGATGCGGGTCTTACATGTGTTCTCAAATCCCTAAACCTAAACCTACACCTAATCCTAATCTCAACTCCCTAACCTAAATCTAAACCTAAACTTGAAAACCCAAACCTATACCCGATTCCGAACCCGAACACGATTTCCTAAACCTAAACCTTAACCTATCCTCAATTCCTACAGATATAACCTATAACCTACCTATAACCTAAACCTAAACGTAAACCTAAAACCTAAATGTGTTCTTAAATCCCTAAACCTAAACCTACACATATTTCTAATCTCAACTCCCTAACCTAAACCTAAACTTGAAAACCCAAACCTAAACCTGATCCCGAACCCGTACCCGATTTCCTAAACCTAAACCTTAACCTATTCTCAATTCCCTATAGCTATAACCTATAACTTACCTATAACCTTAACCTAAAACCTAAACCATTTCTTAAACCTAAAACCTCAATGTGTTCTCAAATCCTTAAACCTAAACCTACACCTAATCCTAATCTCAACTCCCTAACCTAAACTTAAACCTAAACTTGAAAACCCAAACCTAAACCCTATCCCGAACCTGGACCCGATTACCTAAATCTAAACCTTAACCTATTCTCAGTTACCTACAGCTATAACCTATAACCTAAACCTAAAACCTAAACCTAAACTTAAACCTAAAACCTAAATGTGTTCTCGAATCCCTAATCCTAAACCTACACCTAATGCTAATCTCAACTCCCTAACCTAAACCTAAACCTAAACTTGAAAACCCAAACCAAAACCCGATCCCGAACCCGAACCCGATTCCCTAAAGCTAAACCATAACCGATTCTCAATTCCCTACAGCTATAACCTAAACCTAAACCTAAAACCTAAATGTGTTGTCAAATCCCTAAACCTAAACCTACACCTAATGCTAATCTCAACTCCCTTACCTAAACTTAAAACTAAGCTCGAAAACCCAAATCAAAACCCGATCCCGAGCCCAAACCCGATTTCCTAAACCTAAACCATAACCGATTCTCAATTCCCTATAGCTATAACCTATAACCTACCTATAACCTAAACCTAAACCCTAACCTAAACCTTAACCTAAACCTAAATGTGTTCTCAAATCCTTAAACCTAAACCCTAACCTAAACCTTAACCTAAACCTAAATGTGTTCTCAAATCCTTAAACCTAAACCCACACCTAATCCTATTCTCAACTCTCTAACCTAAACCTAAACCTAAACTTGAAAACCCAAACCTAAACCCGATCTCGAACTCAAACCCGATTTCCTAAACCTAAACCTTAACCTATTCTCAATTCCCTACAACTATAACCTATAACCTACCTATAACCTAAACCTAAAACCTAAACCTAAACATAATCCTAAAACCTAAATGTGTTCTCAAATCCCTAAACCTAAACCCACACCTAATCCTATTCTCAACTCCCTAACCTAAACCTAAACCTAAACTTGAAAACCCAAACCTAAACCCGATCCCGAACCCGAACCCGATTTCCTAAACCTAAACCTTAACCTATTCTCAGTTCCCTACAGCTATAACCTATAACCTAAACTTAAAACCTAAACCTAAACCTAAACCTAAAACCTAAATGTGTTCTCAAATCTCTAAACTTTAACTTACACCCAATCCTAATCTCAACTCCCTAACCTAAACCTAAGCCTAAACTTGAAAACCCAAACCTTAACTCGATCCCGAACCCGAACCCGATTTCCTAAACCTAAACCTTAACCTATTCTCACTTCGCTAAAGCTATAACCTATAACCTATAACCTATAACCTTAACCTAAACCTAACCAAAACCTATAACCTTAACCTAAACCTAAACCTAAACCAAAACCTCTAACATACCTAAACTAAAACTTATATCCTAAATCTTGACCTATAACTTATAAGGTATAACCTAAACTTATAACTTATAACCTAACCTTAACCTAAACGTAAACCTATAAACTAAAAATCAAACCTAAACCTAAATTTAAAACCTAAATGTATTCTCAAATCCCTAAACTTAAACCTACACCTAATCCTAATCTCAACTCCCTAACCTAAACCTAAACCTAAACATGAAAACCCAAACCTAAACCCGATCTTGAACCCGAACCTGATTTCGTTAACCCAAACCTTAACCTATTCTCAATTCCTTAAAGTTATAACCTATAACCTATAACGAAAACCTAAACCTTAACCAAAACCTATAACCTTAACCTAAGCCTAAACCTAAACTTTAACCTTAACCTAAACCTAAACTTATACTTTGTAAATCCTAATTTATTTGATAAAAGTTCATTTACGGTTAAGTTATTTTCTTAATAAGTTTATTGTCTTAATATATTATTTACGAAATTACAGGATAAATTTGAATTGAATTTGAGTGTTCCGCATATTTCCTTTGCCTTAATCTATTATTTTTTATATTTTATTTATGATGTTAAACTTTTATGTATTTATGCATGATGTAGTTTATGTTTGGATGGATTTATTTATGTAGTTTGGAGTTAAATGGATGCGAATGTGAATATGATGAAATATATTACATAACAGGTGTATATTAAGAAATATATTGTAACAGGTGTATATCAAGAATTTTGTTGAAAAAAAAAAAAAAACTTTTAGTCAGTTTTTACCTACGAAAATTTTCGTAGGTAAAAGTCTCATCCAAATTTATACCTACGAAAGGTTTCGTAGTTAAAAGTCTTTACCTACGAATATATTCGTAGCTAAAAATTTGGAAGTAGTTTTATAAATACCTTTTAGCTACGAAACGATTGGTAGGTAAAAAGTGTTTTCAATATTTTTAGTTACGAAAATATTCGTAGGTAAAAAGTCTTGTAAAAAGTTTTAGCTACGAAAAGTTTGGTAGGTAAAAAGTGTTTTAGATATTTTTAGCTACGAAATTGTTAGTAGGTAAAGAGTCTTGTAAATATTTTTAGCTATGAAATTGTTCGTAGGTAAAAAGTGTTTTAAATATTTTTAGCTATGAAAATATTCGTAGGTAAAAAGTCTTGTAAATATTTTTAGTTACGATATTGTTGGTAGATAAAAAGTCTTGTAAATATTTTTAGCTACGAAATTGTTGGTAGGTAAAAAGTGTTTTAAATATTTTTAGCTAGGAAAATATTCATAGGCAAAAAAATCTTTAAATATTTTTAGCTACGAAATTGTTGGTAGCTAAAAAGTCTTGTAAATATTTTTAGTAAAATATTTTTCCTACGAAATATTTCGTTGGCAAAAGTCTTACCTTTGCCAACGAAAATTTTTTTTCGTGGGTAAAAGGTTTTCCCCTTGGACTTTTAGCAAGGAATTTGCTAACGAAAATTTTCACGAGTAAAACTTTTTGCCTACGAAAATCAGATTTTTGCCTACGAAAATTGTCGTTGGTAAAAGTGGCTTTTCTTGTAGTGCCTGCCCTCTTGTCCAATGTTACCTTCTACAGGTCTCTCTCTTCACTCTTTTTTACTGAGTTCTACATGCTACATTCCAGCAAGGGATATGCTGTGCACCCATGCGAGTATAGTTACCACACATTAGTGCGCCAACGGCTAAGTCGTGCTCGTCGGGTATTGGCATGGGATCTGGACTATCATATCCTTGGGTCAGCCCTATACTTGTAGACCCGCTGTATCATGTTTATTATTGAACTTCAAGCTAATTGTATTGTCAAGGTTCAGGTCCCCTGGGTTTAGCCTGATCGGGCTAAGTTTTTTTTTTTTTTTTTTTTAAGGCAACCTTCATAACATGAGAAAAAATTACATGGACTGTACTTCGGGAAGACCAGAGGCTAGCAAAAAGATATAGCCTCGATCAACCTATGATCGGGCTAAGCTTGTACTGTTATAAATAACGTGCATCTGTAGTATGTATTTTGTATTACAGCTTAACCTGCTAGGCAATGTTTGGGGCCTACCACGATGTAGGATATCAGATCTGTCCATCATTGCACCTCCCCATGTCCTCCTCGGCTACCCACAAACCAAGTCAATAAAGAACTAAGGTCTACCACACCACAGGGAGAAGTTGGGATGGGGATGCCCACGATTAAATAAACTTCCGCATGCTGTACACGGCCCACCATGTTTTGTATATGCCATTGATGTAGAGAGGGTTGCTGACACTTTCATGTCCAAGATGGACCAGAGAATTGTAACGCCCCGTATTTTCAGGACCCGAGTATATGACTCGTTTCCCAAAAACCCGAGTGTTAACCTTAAAGGATGGTCAAATTCGAGTGTACATTTTTTTTTCTTCATCAGAGTAAGCGAATGATCATCAGAGTAAGCAAATGAGCGTAGTGTGGACAATTCGATATAAAGGATAATTTCATTATTATTCAAATATACAAGAAGCTGCCCATAATGACTTATACAAACCAATGTCTCTGAATTTAACAAGTACAAGATTTATAAAAATTTAATACATGAAGAATAGAAGAAAGCATATAAATATAAGCCGCAAGACCACGCAGCTCCTCCAGGCAAATACAGCCATGCATCCCTGGTGATCGTACCCTGCTCCTCATCAAGTCTGAACATGCATATCACTAAAGCCGCCTGTACTACCTGTACGGTTGTATATTTGATGGATGAGTGGCCAACTCAGTGTGAATTCCCCTCAAGATTACACACCGCCGCATTAGGTAAGCATAGTTATAAAACAACGAGGCAATCAAAATAATACATGATGCAGTCTTTTTAAATGCATGGATGCGTGAATGCACATCGACCTGGGGATGCACATCCAGTCGGACTTGGGCTCGTCGCCCATGCAAATCATCGACCTGGGAAAATCATCCAGTCGGAACAGGGGTCGATAGTCGGTGGTCTGGGAGCTAGCGAAACGATACCCCAACAACTCTAGGGCATGTGCTACAGCATCCAGAATTAGCCACCCGTCATCGCCAATATGCTATGGATGCATGATTAGCCAAACCGTTATTAGTCCAGTTACAATCAGCCAATTTAGGTAAGCTCAAGGTCACTACGGGGAGCGTATAGCCCAGCGTAGGCCGACAGCTCGGGCATAGTGTCCCATTACCACCATCCCCGGCTCATGAGGCTACCACCTTAGGATGTTTAATGGAAAGCCGTCGACTAGTGGTCAATCATATTGCAACATATGGGGCTTACCATCTCGTGGTTGCACGATATAAAACGTTGAACCCATATAGGGCAAATACCAAAACAAACCACGTAGGCAGATATCAAAATAAGCCACATAGGGCGTGTATCAAAATATGCCACATAGGGCGAATATCAAAACCATACAATAAAGACCATCCTTGAAAACCATCGGACGCAACAACCTTGGATGGTAGGCCCACATCAATGATCTATCTAGACCACCACTCAATAACCACCAAGTCGAAGGTCCATTACAATCACAACTAGCCAAGTTACATCCCAAGTATGGGTGTACATTCATATGTGGGAATTTTCCACTAATGTACCAGTTTAAGTTCCATAAGCAATCCACAAAAGAATCCCCAAGCATAAACAATTATACAAGATAATCATAAAGCATGTAATACAACAATTCAACTTCCATTAGCTAACACATGTGATCAAAAAGGGAGATATCAATTATGAACTCAAATAAAAACTATAACTTAAGCTAATGAGAAGATGGGAAGCTCAAGGGGAAGAATCATCACCTTATAGTTGGATCGCCTACCAGCATGGCTAGGGGACGTGTGGTCCCTTATAATCGAGTCCTATCATGAATTAGTAAATTACATGGTTAGATCGAGTTTTATACACTATTTATTGTTGAGATTATAACCTAAGGTTTGAATTATTTATCTTAGGGTTTAGTCTTAAACTTAAATTCTAAAATTTGAATCCTGAATTTTTAATATTATTATTATTATAGTGCAACTGATCAAATAATATTTATTATAGGGGTATTAATCCATCAATATTAATAACGTGGGTTCATAAGTTCATATTTGAATGTACCGTCATTATCTAATGACTAATAACCTCCTAAGTATAAATATTTACTAATGATAATAAATAAGGACTAACACTAGTAATTTCAAAACAACAAGTAATATTAATAATATGCCCAATATTAGCTAACATGACACTAATAATCATTGTGATGAAAATACATAATATGCTTTACCCTTAATGATAATATTTGATAATGATAGAATAATACATTAATGTCTACTATTACTAATCTTTATATGTAATTTATATGTAATATCTAATATAAATATAAATAATTTACTAAAGGCCATACATTTCTAATATTAGTAATCCTAATAATGATAATTATGGTAATGCTTAAAAAGAGTCTAGCGTGGGTTTGAGGGGCCCCATGAATAAGATTATTTGGGCTGTAACATACACAACAGTTAGGTGGTTTATCCACCATTAAAGCATTCATAATCATTTGTTGGGCCCACCAAGTTGTGGTTCACCAATCCAACCCATCCATTATGTGTGTCCCACTAGGTTAAGGGGTCAAACCAAATTTCAGGTGCATCCAAATCTCAGGTGGACCCCAGCAGTTGCTTTTATGTGATTTAATATGTCTTCACAAGGTTGTAGATTGTGTGGGCCATCTGAGCTCTATGTACGGATGATTTTTGGAGGCACCTCATATAAAAAGGGGACCCATCAAATGGACGGTTTTGATGTTCAACACACATCACGGTGGAGCCTAAGGTGGGGCCATAGTCCTAGCCAAAATCATGCAAAAAGGTGGCAGCGTCCAGAGGACGTTTTAACGTGCATGTTTTTTTTTTTTTTATTACTTATTTTTTTTTTTTTGATAGGTGGGTCCCGCCTAAGGAGGATCTACTCCGTTGATTAGGTTCCAGGGCTCAGGAAAGGTCCAATGCCCAATTTTGAATATGTCTTGATGCACCGAAATATCACAAAGGGCCCTAATGATCTACCCCTATTAAATTAGTCTTTATGCTGGTGTGGCCTACCAGAGAGTTGGGTTGGCTTCATTTTTCGGGTCAACGCCTAAAATGAGGTGGGAAATGGGATGGACGGTCCGAATACAATCCCCACACACCATGCTTCATGCATTAGAGTGTAATATAATACTTTATAATTTATGCATGCATATATACTAACATATATTTTATTATTATTTTATTATATTTTATTTTTTTGAAACAAAAGTCCAGGCGTGATGGCCTTTGATGGATGGCCTGGACGAGCCACATCATTAAGGTGGGGCCACATACATGGCCCACCAACCGTGGTAGGGTGGGGTCCACCTGTTGATGCACGGTGCGGGCCACCTGCACTTGTGCAGGGCCCAGTTGAGCTTTGGTGAGGCCCACGTAACCTGGTAACGTCAATACAGCAGCAATATAGCTGTTGTACAAACTCCAGCCACTCGTCATTGCACATCAGGTGGGTCCCACGTGGGGCCCACCACGAACATATATAATATAATATTATTTTATTATTATTTTGAAAGTAAGTCCCAGATAGATGGACGGCCAGATATAACACATACCTCATAACCAGTCCATATGAGGATGGACGGATCTCCTCTCTGCTCCTTCTTCTTCCTTTCTTTTCCTTTCTTCCTCTCCTCACTTCTTTCTTTCTTTCCTTTCTTTTCTGCTGTTTTGGAGTCCTGAAAGAGCCCATGGCTTGACCTGATTTCGCCCCGATTTGAGAGACTCGGTGCAGCTCCAATGGGGAAGATGAGCTGCCATTAATGGCGGATCGTCATGTACTGCCTCTTTCTCTAATCCATTGGCTACGGAAGGTCCGTACACTTGCTATGGAGCTCATGGAACGGGGGTTTTGAAGCTTGGGAGAGGTTTGACTGGTGGGTTCTAATGGAGAAGGGAAATGGCTAGGATCTATCGAAATGGAGGGCTAAGATATAGGGAAGGTTGAGCACGCGGACTGCCAGCGTGTTGCATGGGGAACAGCCTCATTTATGGAAATAAGTGTTTTTAGGTCCTATTTGCACCGGTGTTTGTGTGCACGTGTGGTTGCATGAATGCATATGGAAGACATGGTTTTGTTTAGAATAAAATTCTAGACATGATGGACGGTTTGGATTATTGAGATGGTACAACATGGTGGGCCACAGTGCAAGCAAAACGGACGTCCGTCCGTCCGCTGCCAACGCCGAAAGAAGAGAGACAGTTTCTCTTTTTTTGAGAAACACGAGTAATGGTCTCTGACCGAGCGTGCTCTACAAGTACATTGTGAGTGTAAGCCCCTGGTGCACATGCAACGCATGTGTGGGGACCACCATGATGTTTGGATGAAATCTACTCCGTTCATTTGGTTTCATAGGTCTAATTATGACCTTTAGCCAAGGGTCAGACAATTCTGAGGTTCAGGTGGGCTATACAGGTTGATTCCTATCTCTAACGGTGGATTCTCGTCGATCTAATGGTCAGATTGTTCCTAAATTGAACGTCAATGGATAAAATAGCCCCCAGAATTTATTAGATGACTGGGTCCACATGTTGTAGGGACATGAAGGTGGAAACCACGGTAACTTCTGGTTTCACCCCCCGCTGTCAAAGCATTCATCTGAGTTTCTTTTCTATCTTGTTGTTCAAAATAAATGGGTCCACCTATGATAATCTTTCAGAAGATCCACTCCATTCACCATCTTTGGCACGCCGTGCTAACCCATGGTCCCAAATTTAAAGTAGATCCGAACTTCAGGTGGGCCGCACGATCTACTAATGCATTAAATGGTATTCACCGTTAAAAACATCTTCACTCTTACGTATGTGCCATGCATCTTAAATTACAAATTTGCCATTATTTCTTTAACCACTTTCCACTGTCAGTTATATCTAATTGCACCGACCAAATGTCCTGAAATTTGGCGGAGGTTCCTCATTTTTCGTTCTCTTTCTATCGGTCAAGTTTGGGCCCCGATCTCCCGAAGATGTCCAAGATACTCTTTTAAATGGTCAACCCACTCTGTATTTCAGAATGTCAATCGTACACATCTAGTTGAACTATTACCTGGTAGTTTGGTCATATACTTTAGAATCTTCAAATTGACCGATTCATCTTAATATTTGGATGGCCCACTTGACGGATCCAAACCTAATGGGTGGTCAGATGACTTGTTAAAAATATGAAAACTTGATGGAATGCACCCCGGCCATGTATGTGGGTCGATGTACGGTTAGTTTCATAAATGGATAAATATAAAGTAGGTTTCTGGAGTGATTAAGGGTAGGGATTATATAACGTTAGATTCGAGTGACTTTCTTACATGCGAAAGTTTCTTTGATTCTGATTCTAATGGTGGGTTAAGCATATTTATATAGTGTGAACAAGGTGGACGGATCAGAATCTTGATCTGATAAATGTACGAATGGATGTAGAGGTCAAGTAGCTGATTTACTATGATATAAGGGTTGAAATTTGATGTGTACGGTTAATTTATGATAATTAGGCCTGGTATAAAATTTCGCATGAAACGGATCATGGGAACCATGTGATCTAGTGTTAGGGGTCTAGGTTAGTGGCAATTTCGTAATTACTGCCGATTCATAAGTTTTGGGAAATCTAATGACTCTACTTGGTTGTAAACACGTTTCTAAGCAGTTCTTACTAAAGAACATATATCTATATCATTATGGATAAGGAATTATTCGTCACGTCATCTAAGGGAAAGTACTTACGTGAAATCATGTGATGGGTGAGCTTGTCTTGAAATTCAACGGTTAGATGGCTTGATTTATGGATGAAGATCATCCCCAACGGTTATGTTTATGTCAGGGCAAGGATGTAAGGCTAGAATAGTTGAATTGGTATCGTACACATGTATATGTCACGTTGAATCTTATGGTAACGCTCGAGGACTTTCGATGCCCGAGTATCGAAAAGTTCGGGGCGTTACAATCTACTCCCCTTAACAGAAATCTCGTCCCCGAGATTTGATGATGCTTGTCAACATTAAAATTTCTTATAGTATTTACTAAGGTTACAAATTCATTTAGGTGGCCACTAATAATATCCTACATCCTTCTCTTTATTTTCTCTTTCCCTTAATGATGGTTTCACTGCTAACTAAAGTACATTACAGTTTTCTACTTTTAATGCTCGAGTCAACACGAATAGATGGTTGTAGTAGGTTTGATCCCGATACATCGGTCGTCTGCCTGCAGGACAGAGGATTTCGGTATCAATTCACAATCCTGTTAAGTCTCGATCCTTTGCTTGATCAGGGCATTGGAATCATTGAGATTTGCTAGGACTTTAGAATTTGAGACAAACCATGTGAACTTCGTTTAAATGTGGTTCCATCAACTCGTGACCTCGATTATTTTAGACTCCTGGGGAATATCAGGTAATTTTATATCCTCAAGTTTATGTGGCCCATTACGCTTCCACTACGCGCTCTGATCACCTAATGCACTACTTGAAAGTTTCAAGACCAGGATTTCTATATAGAACCTGAGTTTGAAATTTTGGTACTTTATCTAGGATTTCAAATCTACTCCTAATATGCTTAGTCTCAGGTTGAAATTTTACTCAGAATTCTATGACTTCGTCACTAATAAATCTTAAGTGTTGAGATTCATGAAAACTCTTGTCTCTGATTAACGAGATGCATTAGGGAATATAAACTATATCCCCAACTATGATTCTTCAAGTTTGTACGATGTGATGAGTAATGGGGGTTCCTTATAATGCCTAAGGTTGTTTTATTCCCTGGAAATGGCAACAACATGATTTCTAACTACAAAACCTTTAAGGAAGTTCAAATTTCTAGATTTATAAAATTTGTTCACCAAGGGTCAAGTCCAAGGAATGCTCTCGTTGGATTTCGAAAACGTCGTGGTGGGTATTTGTTCTTCCACAGTACCTAAGTTTAACTTTTAGTTCAATTGCCAAACATGAGATTTTCAAGGGAACTAAGTTCCATTCCCAAGTCCTAAGATTATCCAACAATGTGTTAGGGGCCTAAGATCTGGAATTTCTATATTCACACTTTTTTTTTCTAACTACAGGGGAAGTTCAAATGAATTCAAATGGTTATTATAATAATTTCTAAGGGGAACCAAAGTTCATTCCTAAGTTCTTCGGTCCTCCAAGCACTTTCTAAGGGGCCTAAAATTTTGAGTTCCTATATTCTCAAATTTCTTCTAGCTACAGGGGGAAAGTCACAGAAGTTCGAATGGTTACTCTAATAATTTCTAAGGGGGACCTAAGTTTGGGTTTCTACGTTCTCCAAATTTCCCTAAGTCTAGGGGAGATTCACCTAAGTTCAAATTTCTACTTTCAACATCCTAACTTGAGACATTTAAAGTTTGTATAAGATCATTTCCCAAGGCCAAGTTTGTCCAAACTATGCTCTGATACCAACTGTAACGCCCCGTATTTTCAGGACCCGAGTATATGACTCGTTTCCCAAAAACCCGAGTGTTAACCTTAAAGGATGGTCAAATTCGAGTGTACATTTTTTTTTTTCATCAGAGTAAGCGAATGATCATCAGAGTAAGCAAATGAGCGTAGTGTGGACAATTCGATATAAAGGATAATTTCATTATTATTCAAATATACAAGAAGCTGCCCATAATGACTTATACAAACCAATGTCTCTGAATTTAACAAGTACAAGATTTATAAAAATTTAATACATGAAGAATAGAAGAAAGCATATAAATATAAGCCGCAAGACCACGCAGCTCCTCCAGGCAAATACAGCCATGCATCCCTGGTGATCGTACCCTGCTCCTCATCAAGTCTGAACATGCATATCACTAAAGCCGCCTGTACTACCTGTACGGTTGTATATTTGATGGATGAGTGGCCAACTCAGTGTGAATTCCCCTCAAGATTACACACCGCCGCATTAGGTAAGCATAGTTATAAAACAACGAGGCAATCAAAATAATACATGATGCAGTCTTTTTAAATGCATGGATGCGTGAATGCACATCGACCTGGGGATGCACATCCAGTCGGACTTGGGCTCGTCGCCCATGCAAATCATCGACCTGGGAAAATCATCCAGTCGGAACAGGGGTCGATAGTCGGTGGTCTGGGAGCTAGCGAAACGATACCCCAACAACTCTAGGGCATGTGCTACAGCATCCAGAATTAGCCACCCGTCATCGCCAATATGCTATGGATGCATGATTAGCCAAACCGTTATTAGTCCAGTTACAATCAGCCAATTTAGGTAAGCTCAAGGTCACTACGGGGAGCGTATAGCCCAGCGTAGGCCGACAGCTCGGGCATAGTGTCCCATTACCACCATCCCCGGCTCATGAGGCTACCACCTTAGGATGTTTAATGGAAAGCCGTCGACTAGTGGTCAATCATATTGCAACATATGGGGCTTACCATCTCGTGGTTGCACGATATAAAACGTTGAACCCATATAGGGCAAATACCAAAACAAACCACGTAGGCAGATATCAAAATAAGCCACATAGGGCGTGTATCAAAATATGCCACATAGGGCGAATATCAAAACCATACAATAAAGACCATCCTTGAAAACCATCGGACGCAACAACCTTGGATGGTAGGCCCACATCAATGATCTATCTAGACCACCACTCAATAACCACCAAGTCGAAGGTCCATTACAATCACAACTAGCCAAGTTACATCCCAAGTATGGGTGTACATTCATATGTGGGAATTTTCCACTAATGTACCAGTTTAAGTTCCATAAGCAATCCACAAAAGAATCCCCAAGCATAAACAATTATACAAGATAATCATAAAGCATGTAATACAACAATTCAACTTCCATTAACTAACACATGTGATCAAAAAGGGAGATATCAATTATGAACTCAAATAAAAACTATAACTTAAGCTAATGAGAAGATGGGAAGCTCAAGGGGAAGAATCATCACCTTATAGTTGGATCGCCTACCAGCATGGCTAGGGGACGTGTGGTCCCTTATAATCGAGTCCTATCATGAATTAGTAAATTACATGGTTAGATCGAGTTTTATACACTATTTATTGTTGAGATTATAACCTAAGGTTTGAATTATTTATCTTAGGGTTTAGTCTTAAACTTAAATTCTAAAATTTGAATCCTGAATTTTTAATATTATTATTATTATAGTGCAACTGATCAAATAATATTTATTATAGGGGTATTAATCCATCAATATTAATAACGTGGGTTCATAAGTTCATATTTGAATGTACCGTCATTATCTAATGACTAATAACCTCCTAAGTATAAATATTTACTAATGATAATAAATAAGGACTAACACTAGTAATTTCAAAACAACAAGTAATATTAATAATATGCCCAATATTAGCTAACATGACACTAATAATCATTGTGATGAAAATACATAATATGCTTTACCCTTAATGATAATATTTGATAATGATAGAATAATACATTAATGTCTACTATTACTAATCTTTATATGTAATTTATATGTAATATCTAATATAAATATAAATAATTTACTAAAGGCCATACATTTCTAATATTAGTAATCCTAATAATGATAATTATGGTAATGCTTAAAAAGAGTCTAGCGTGGGTTTGAGGGGCCCCATGAATAAGATTATTTGGGCTGTAACATACACAACAGTTAGGTGGTTTATCCACCATTAAAGCATTCATAATCATTTGTTGGGCCCACCAAGTTGTGGTTCACCAATCCAACCCATCCATTATGTGTGTCCCACTAGGTTAAGGGGTCAAACCAAATTTCAGGTGCATCCAAATCTCAGGTGGACCCCAGCAGTTGCTTTTATGTGATTTAATATGTCTTCACAAGGTTGTAGATTGTGTGGGCCATCTGAGCTCTATGTACGGATGATTTTTGGAGGCACCTCATATAAAAAGGGGACCCATCAAATGGACGGTTTTGATGTTCAACACACATCACGGTGGAGCCTAAGGTGGGGCCATAGTCCTAGCCAAAATCATGCAAAAAGGTGGCAGCGTCCAGAGGACGTTTTAACGTGCATGTTTTTTTTTTTTTTTTATTACTTATTTTTTTTTTGTTTTGATAGGTGGGTCTCGCCTAAGGAGGATCTACTCCGTTGATTAGGTTCCAGGGCTCAGGAAAGGTCCAATGCCCAATTTTGAATATGTCTTGATGCACCGAAATATCACAAAGGGCCCTAATGATCTACCCCTATTAAATTAGTCTTTATGCTGGTGTGGCCTACCAGAGAGTTGGGTTGGCTTCATTTTTCGGGTCAACGCCTAAAATGAGGTGGGAAATGGGATGGACGGTCCGAATACAATCCCCACACACCATGCTTCATGCATTAGAGTGTAATATAATACTTTATAATTTATGCATGCATATATACTAACATATATTTTATTATTATTTTATTATATTTTATTTTTTTGAAACAAAAGTCCAGGCGTGATGGCCTTTGATGGATGGCCTGGACGAGCCACATCATTAAGGTGGGGCCACATACATGGCCCACCAATCGTGGTAGGGTGGGGTCCACCTGTTGATGCACGGTGCGGGCCACCTGCACTTGTGCAGGGCTCAGTTGAGCTTTGGTGAGGCCCACGTAACCTGGTAACGTCAATACAGCAGCAATATAGCTGTTGTACAAACTCCAGCCACTCGTCATTGCACATCAGGTGGGTCCCACGTGGGGCCCACCACGAACATATATAATATAATATTATTTTATTATTATTTTGAAAGTAAGTCCCAGATAGATGGACGGCCAGATATAACACATACCTCATAACCAGTCCATATGAGGATGGACGGATCTCCTCTCTGCTCCTTCTTCTTCCTTTCTTTTCCTTTCTTCCTCTCCTCACTTCTTTCTTTCTTTCCTTTCTTTTCTGCTGTTTTGGAGTCCTGAAAGAGCCCATGGCTTGACCTGATTTCGCCCCGATTTGAGAGACTCGGTGCAGCTCCAATGGGGAAGATGAGCTGCCATTAATGGCGGATCGTCATGTACTGCCTCTTTCTCTAATCCATTGGCTACGGAAGGTCCGTACACTTGCTATGGAGCTCATGGAACGGGGGTTTTGAAGCTTGGGAGAGGTTTGACTGGTGGGTTCTAATGGAGAAGGGAAATGGCTAGGATCTATCGAAATGGAGGGCTAAGATATAGGGAAGGTTGAGCACGCGGACTGCCAGCGTGTTGCATGGGGAACAGCCTCATTTATGGAAATAAGTGTTTTTAGGTCCTATTTGCACCGGTGTTTGTGTGCACGTGTGGTTGCATGAATGCATATGGAAGACATGGTTTTGTTTAGAATAAAATTCTAGACATGATGGACGGTTTGGATTATTGAGATGGTACAACATGGTGGGCCACAGTGCAAGCAAAACGGACGTCCGTCCGTCCGCTGCCAACGCCGAAAGAAGAGAGACAGTTTCTCTTTTTTTGAGAAACACGAGTAATGGTCTCTGACCGAGCGTGCTCTACAAGTACATTGTGAGTGTAAGCCCCTGGTGCACATGCAACGCATGTGTGGGGACCACCATGATGTTTGGATGAAATCTACTCCGTTCATTTGGTTTCATAGGTCTAATTATGACCTTTAGCCAAGGGTCAGACAATTCTGAGGTTCAGGTGGGCTATACAGGTTGATTCCTATCTCTAACGGTGGATTCTCGTCGATCTAATGGTCAGATTGTTCCTAAATTGAACGTCAATGGATAAAATAGCCCCCAGAATTTATTAGATGACTGGGTCCACATGTTGTAGGGACATGAAGGTGGAAACCACGGTAACTTCTGGTTTCACCCCCCGCTGTCAAAGCATTCATCTGAGTTTCTTTTCTATCTTGTTGTTCAAAATAAATGGGTCCACCTATGATAATCTTTCAGAAGATCCACTCCATTCACCATCTTTGGCACGCCGTGCTAACCCATGGTCCCAAATTTAAAGAAGATCCGAACTTCAGGTGGGCCGCACGATCTACTAATGCATTAAATGGTATTCACCGTTAAAAACATCTTCACTCTTACGTATGTGCCATGCATCTTAAATTACAAATTTGCCATTATTTCTTTAACCACTTTCCACTGTCAGTTATATCTAATTGCACCGACCAAATGTCCTGAAATTTGGCGGAGGTTCCTCATTTTTCGTTCTCTTTCTATCGGTCAAGTTTGGGCCCCGATCTCCCGAAGATGTCCAAGATACTCTTTTAAATGGTCAACCCACTCTGTATTTCAGAATGTCAATCGTACACATCTAGTTGAACTATTACCTGGTAGTTTGGTCATATACTTTAGAATCTTCAAATTGACCGACTCATCTTAATATTTGGATGGCCCACTTGACGGATCCAAACCTAATGGGTGGTCAGATGACTTGTTAAAAATATGAAAACTTGATGGAATGCACCCCGGCCATGTATGTGGGTCGATGTACGGTTAGTTTCATAAATGGATAAATATAAAGTAGGTTTCTGGAGTGATTAAGGGTAGGGATTATATAACGTTAGATTCGAGTGACTTTCTTACATGCGAAAGTTTCTTTGATTCTGATTCTAATGGTGGGTTAAGCATATTTATATAGTGTGAACAAGGTGGACGGATCAGAATCTTGATCTGATAAATGTACGAATGGATGTAGAGGTCAAGTAGCTGATTTACTATGATATAAGGGTTGAAATTTGATGTGTACGGTTAATTTATGATAATTAGGCCTGGTATAAAATTTCACATGAAACGGATCATGGGAACCATGTGATCTAGTGTTAGGGGTCTAGGTTAGTGGCAATTTCGTAATTACTGCCGATTCATAAGTTTTGGGAAATCTAATGACTCTACTTGGTTGTAAACACGTTTCTAAGCAGTTCTTACTAAAGAACATATATCTATATCATTATGGATAGGGAATTATTCGTCACGTCATCTAAGGGAAAGTACTTATGTGAAATCATGTGATGGGTGAGCTTGTCTTGAAATTCAACGGTTAGATGGCTTGATTTATGGATGAAGATCATCCCCAACGGTTATGTTTATGTCAGGGCAAGGATGTAAGGCTAGAATAGTTGAATTGGTATCGTACACATGTATATGTCACGTTGAATCTTATGGTAACGCTCGAGGACTTTCGATGCCCGAGTATCGAAAAGTTCGGGGCGTTACAAGAATGCCCGATCAGAGGTGGAAGTGATCAGGACTGTCAGAACCCTAAAACAGGCATATCAATGAGTTATTCTACGTACACCATTAAGAAGATGGTCCCAAGCAAGAACAATGGACACCCTCAAAGGCATGCAGGCCATTCTAAGTCTCATGTGGGCCACACCATGGAATTTTAGATGTTTTAGGCATAACTTTAGATGGTATTGCCCACTTGCATTTTGCACTGGCCTGATTTTTTGGTGCCAAGGAGAACAAGAAGGAACTCACACAGTAGATTGACCAGATGTCATAAATACAGCATGGTAGGCCTCACACATCATGTCGAAATGGATCCAGCCCCTTACATATTATTAATATGCATGTGGAGATTCCTAATTGGGTTGGGCTGGTGCCTATAGACACCCTTCCCACTCATTGACACTCATATTAACTAGCCCTATGTTTGGCTCTTCAGGACATTGCATGAGAAGACACCGAGGCAAAAGGGAGAGCTAACAAGGCCCCAGTTCTTTATAATAGTTTCAGTCTCGAGGAGGAGATTTTTTGGAAACAAAAATCCAGGATTAAATGGCTGGCTGAAGGAGATAGGAACACGCGCTTCTTCCATGACTCGGTGGTAGACAGACGCCGAAGGTTAAAAATCTTCAAGATGAAAAAAGCTTCAGGGGAGCTGATTGAGAAAACAGAAGACATTGGTGAGGAAGCGGTCTCCTTCTTCAGAGACCTTTTCTCCTTCGGCTCTTCAGATCACATTAGGGAAATTGTCAACTGTATTCCCAGGCTCATTACGGGCCAGATGAATGCGGACCTGAAGAAGCCCCCAACGATAGAGGAGGTTAAGGGGGCTGCTCTCGCTATCCCGATCGATAGCGCCCCGGGGCCGGACGGGTTTGGTGGTGCTTTTTTCTCGTCCTGCTGGGAGATTATAGGGAATGATCTCTATGAGGCAGCCAAGGACTTCTTCCAGGGGGGCCGATTCCGAGGGCATTCCAAAGCACCCAACTATGCCTCATTCCCAAGAAATCCAACCCGGAGCTCATCACTGACTTCCGACCCATCAGTCTGTGCAACTGTATAATGAAGATTTTCTCCAAGAACATGGCAGTAAGGCTTGCAACGATTCTCCCTTCATTGATTTCTGAGGAGCAGGGTGCCTTTGTCCAGGGTAGATCTATAGTTGAGAACATTTCTATTGCTAGAGAGATGACTTATGAGATTGACCGTAAGGTTTTCGGGGGGAATTTGATTATCAAAATTGACATGGAGAAAGCGTATGACCGGCTCGAATGGGGCTTTATCACCAACGTCCTCAATAAAATCAGGTTTGATTAGCAATGGATATCGGGAGTTCGGCAATGCTGGGAAGATGCTTGGTTTTCCGTCCTTATTAATGGCGGAAGCTTTGGTTTCTTCAAATCCTCAAGGGGCTTGAGGCAAGGGGATCCAATTTCTCCATCCATCTTTATCCTTGTGGCAGAAGTTTTTAGTTGGGGGTTGTCCAAGTTATTCTCTTCAAGATGTTGTCAGCCCTTCAAGTTGCCCCGGAATTGCTCAACTATTACCCATCTCTTTTTCGCTGACGATGCTATCTTATTCCTGAATGGCAGGTTGTCCAATGTACGCGCTCTTCTCAAATTCCTCACTAAGTACGAGAATGCTTCTGGCCAAAAGGTGAATGCTTCCAAGACATCCTTCATTACCCTGACGAAATCTTCGAGACTTAAGGTGCAGAAGCTTCGTACGTTGACAGGGTTCAGCCAGGCGTCTCTCCCCACTATGTACCTTGGAGTTCCTCTCTCTAAAGGAAGATGTCCCGCTTCTTTCTTTCACCCCCTGATTCAGAGGATTATCAGTAGAATTGATTGTTGGAAGGTAAAACTCCTCAACCAGGCGGCCAAGATAGTATTGATTAAACATGTTTTGACTGCAATTCCCATCCACATGCTAGCAGCCACTTCCATCCCCAATTCTGTTTCGAAGGCAATCGATCGGGCCATGTCGAATTTCTTCTGGGGCTCCTCGGAACAAGGCAAGAAGATGCACTAGATCAGATGGTCCTCTTTGTGTACCCCGATTCAGGAAGGAGGCTTAAGAATCCAGAATTTTTATGATACTACGAAAGCATTTAGAATTAAGATGGGATGACGCCTTCTACAGGGCAAGTCCTTATGGGCTAATTTCTTTTCAGCCAAATACCTGCACAAGATTGTGGCAGCTCAAGGATTTAATGGCTCTACCAGCTCTTCCTCTTGGAGAGAGATTTTTAGATCATTGCAATTCGTCATTCACCGCTCCAGATGGTTGATTGGAAAAGGGGAGATACATGTTTGGAATCAGAACTGGTCGAGAAAAGGCTTTCTAGCAGGTGCGACCATCAGGCCTATACCCATTCCTCTCAAGGATGCTTCTATCCAGGATTTCTTTGCTAATCCTCCTCCCCGGAACTTGTCAGAAATACAGCCATATATAACCCTAGCAGCGATGCAAGAAATTTCAGTCATTCTAATTGCATTAACAGATAGACCGGATCAGTTCATTTGGGATTTAACTGCGACAGGTAAGTTTTCTCTCAAATCGGCTTGGAATGGCATCAGGTAGCACCTCCCTCCTCTCTCTTGGTCCAAATGGATATGGAACAAAACAATCCCTCCGAAATTGAGTATTTTCGCCTGGAAGGTCTTTCAGGAAGCTGTTCCAGTAGATCAGGCCGTGTAGACGCGTGGGGTTGCTTTAGCTTCACACTGCGAATGCTGTAGACAGAATCACAACAGTCCCCTGATCAGGCCGCCTACGCAGATCCAGAACCACCATTCGACCCAAATTCCTTCCACAAGTCAGCTCTGATCCCTCCGCCTGCGTATCAATCTTACAATAGAATCAGATCCTGTGATCGGCAGCAACTTCGGCAGACCACGAATGATCGTACCCATTCTCCAATTCAGCTGCCGGTAGCCCTCTCTCCCAGTGCTCCGATCAGGAGCCACCACGACCTCTCTGTTCCTTGTTCAGTTGAAGTGGAGACATTGAATCATCTCTTCTGCCAGAGCGCAATAGCCACGTGTATTTGGAGCCACTTCGATCGACTTTTTGATGTTGTAATCTTGCCGAATCAGACTATTCAACAGAGAATTCAAAGTTGGACTGTCAGAGCCAGCAAGAAATTCAGAATATCTTATCGCATCGGTCTGGCTCCTACCATCATCGTTTGGGAGATTTGGCTCAGCAGAAACCAGGCAAGATTTGAGGGCCACCCTATGTCTGCCAATCAAATCATCCTTAAAGTTAACCGTTGGTTGCATGATCTAGGAGAAAGCATCCAGGCCTCGGATAGGAACTCCATGACCCACACCATCACCCTCCAAACCCTCAAAATCTATAATCCCAACCCTCCCCCAGCAAGAAAATGCATCAAAGTCACTTAGACGAGGCCCCCTCGGGGTGGGGTGAAGCTAAACGTTGATGGTTCTTCCAGGGGTAACCCGGGTCCGAGCGGGGAGTCTGCCGGGATCACCAAGGCAACATTATTTTCGCCTTTCACAGAAACTATGGCCACTCTACAAACACTATTGCTGAGGCCCAAGCAATGTTAGATGGCATCACTATTTACTCAAACCTGGGGCTCTCCAGTATAATAGTGGAATCTGATTCGAAGACCATTACTAACCTGGTAGATGATCCTGTTAGTCATAACTCTTGGACCATTTGGTACAAGGTGGAGAAAATTCTGCAATTTCGGCACTCCCTTAAGCTTCATTTCAGCCACATCTACCGCGAAGGGAACTCGGTAGTGGATGCTCTGGCCAGGATGGCAAGTGAAGGGTGCCTTAATAGACTGTATGATTTGCGTGCCACACTCCCAAGATTGGTGCGCGGGCCCATTCTCCTGGATAAAGCTGGTATGGGGAATATGAGGATAGTGTAGCTGAGGTGTTTTTGGTTGCTTCATTTTTCCTTCGCTTGTGCATATTGACTTATACGATAGGAGGAGTCCTCTCCTTTTTGTACGGACTCTCCTGAAAGGCTGTATATTTTCCGGTGGAATGAAAGCTTTGAGCTGATTTTTTTTTTTTTTTTTTTTTTTTTTTTTTTTTAAATAGTTTCAGTCTCGAGCTTCACTTATTGTCTTGTTCCTAACTATTTCTTTCCTTCTATAACTGCCCTTTCATTTGTTTGTTGGATTTGGAAAGACTCTGTCACGCCCCAACAACTTGGCTCTGGTCTTCATGGCCTTGGCTTTAGATCTGTTGCTTTGGATTGGTCTACCATATCCAGTTTCCAAGGCAGTCCTTTAGTTTGTCCAATGTTCATAGTAATGAACATGATGGTTGGGTTTATAGTCGTCCTTTACATAATAACCCCCATTCTTTATTGGACTAATTCTCACAATGCCAAAAAATTTTCACTCCTTTCTTCCAATATGTTCGATGCCAGTGGAAATGTGTATAACATCTCTCGAGTTCTAGACCTGAAGAAGTTTGTATTTGACCAAGATGGATACAACAACTACTCGAAGATTTACCTCAGCGTCTTCTATGTATATGGTCTATGGTTCATGTTTGCCTCAATAACAGCAAATCTCACTCATGTTGCTCTCTTATATGGAAGGTGAGATTTTTCTCTCGTTCTGATATCATGTGCTCTAAGAATTAACGCCTAAGTATATTTGTGATGCTTTAGCTGATAACATTTTTTTTTTCTACTTTATATTGAAATAAGCTAGGTTGGTTTGGAATCAGTTAAAGGAGGCATATTCAGACAAACAACAAACGAATGATGTTCACACTAGAATAATGAAGAAGAATTACGATCCTATACCTCAATGGTGGTTCTACGCAATTTTGATTTCAATGGTTGGGCTTGCAATTTTCACTTGCGAAGGATTTGGAGGACAGCTTCAGCTTCCCTTCTGGGGACTTCTACTTGCGTGTGCAATAGGTTTGATATTTATCATTCCCTTAGTACGTATTTCAAGCCACAACGAATCAGGTAAACGCTCACTCTCACACTTGATATTTATCATTCCCTTAGTACGTATTTCAAGCCACAACGAATCAGGTAAACGCTCACTCTCACACTTGCAGGCATATCTAGTTCAAAAAATTAATTCAGTCATATAATCGTTTCAAATTATATTTTCAAAGTTTAATAACCATATGGTTATGCATCAGACGGTTCTTAGATGTGGGGACTTATAATGACCACCATCAAATGGGTCCATAATGGATAGCTCGTGGCCCAACCATCATAAAGATCCATTGATGAAAGCAATTATATCAAGCGCTAGAAAAATGGACTGTAAAACAGCTAAAATTTAAATTTTCTGTGCAGGGGATAGCATTAAACATCGTGTCAGAGTTGATGTTAAGGTATCTGTACCCAGGAAAGCCTCTTGTATATCTGGCGTTCAAATCCTAATGCATGATTTCCTTGGCTCATTCTCTCAACTTTCTCGGCGATCTGAAGCTAGTTTATTACATGAAGAGCTAGATTCCCCCAAGATCGTTCTTCTTTGCTAAGGTAATAATAAATACTTCATGATTATTGCAATAGCCACGACAAACTTGCTAGCTTAGGATCATGCCCCAGCACAGATGTAATCAAACCCATTCCCAACCTTGACATTGGTAGGAGTACTAGAAATGGGTCAGAACCCAACCTACTACCTTGTTGCCTGACTCGACTCACTTGAAATTCATCAAGCCAAAGTCGGACTTGACCCAAAACCATTTATTTTAATAAGGTGAGGCTCAACCATTTAATAGTCAATTGGGTTTTTGAATGAGATATGGTACCAAGTGCATGCCTAGCCAACCCGATTAATGTATACATACAAAAACATAAACCGTGTGGATACATGTATACTTAAAAATGATGTCAATTAATTTGCTTCAGGTTTTGGTATGCGTCCGGTCATTTTGCCCAGCTCATCTGTAATCTATATGTGTGGGTCATTTGGTAGGGTTCAACCCAAGGCCTGACCCATTTACTTAAAAGGTCACATTTCTAATCCTAACTGACCCACTAGCCACTTATCTTGGCCCAAACCCTCCTCAGAGTTGGGTCGGACTTGTTGACTTGTGGGCCACCTGATCCATTGCTACCCTTGCTGAAAGTCATCCTCAGGCCCAGCCCTGTATCATTAAGGCCACAACCAAATCTCTCCCAAAGTGAGCTCGCCCCATTAAATTCATCATTGTTTAAAGTTAAACCACGATTTCTTTACAAAAAATCCATATAATCCCACAAGGTGGGCCATTAAAAGTGATTATGTTTGAATGGCACAGATCATTGGCATGGTGGTCTCTTCCTCAGTTAACTTCGGTGCAACCTGGTGGATACTCTCGAGCTTGGAGAACATCTGTGACTTGACCAAGCTGCCCAAAGGGAGCCCATGGACATGCCCCGATGATCATGTGGCCAACAGTCTGATAAGCATATGGGGTATCATGGGACCTCCTCACATGTTTGTCCCATATGGGCGATACTCAAAAGATGTACATCTTCTTCCTCGGGCCCATTGGTTGTGTGGATCATGATGCTCCTATTCCCTGAAAAGAAGTGGATCAGACTCGTCCACTTTCCAATTATACTAATGGCCACAATGTCAATGCCCCCAGCTGGCGCAGTGCACTACTGGTCTTGGTTCCCAGTGGCCATCTTCTTTAACTTTGTAGTGTATAGGAAGTATAAGGGGTGGTGGACCAAGTACAACTAGGTTTTATCATCAGTGTTGGGTGCTAGGACTGCTTTTATGGCTCTTTTCACAAGTCTCACACTCCAAAATGCAGGTGTGTATGGATTAGATTGGTGGGGATTGCCACTGGATGATCATTGGGAACCAAGAGTGAAATGCGGGTTGACGGTTGCCCGGTTTTAAATTGACATGGTTTTTTGGATAAATACAAGAACTCTGGGTTTTAATCTTTCTTCTTATGAAACCTTTACAAGATCACTCACGTGATATTAAGGCACTGTTAAGATCACTCATGTGATATGAAGGCCCATGAAATGCGCATTGAATCTAATGAATGGTCTTAATCAGTGTATTACCCAAATAGCACCATATGAAAAAAGAAAAAGAAAATCAGACATTATTACCCAAACAAATATTCATAAATAAAACGAGTATTCAGAAAATAATTTGTAGATTGCCATCCAAACATCCAAACAGTGCCTTAATATCACGTGAGTGATCTTGTAAAGGTTTCATAAGAAAAAAGATTAAAACCCAGAGTTCTTGTATTTGTCCGAGGACATTCAAAACCATGTCAATTTAAAACCGGGCAACCGTCAACCTGCACACCAGGAGCAGTGGGGCATTTTGCTAGTGGGCAATGATCATCCAGTGGCAATCCCCACCAATCTAATCCATTCACACCTGCATTCTGGAGTGTGACACTTGTGAAAAGAGCCATAAAAACAGTCCCAGCACTCAACGCTGATGATAAAACGTAGTTGTACTTGGTCCACCACCCCTTATACTTCCTATACACTACAAAGTTGAAGAAGATGGCCACTAGGAACCAAGAGTGAATGTGGATCTGGTTCTGGTTCTAGGTTAGTCTCATAAACTACCAGAGAATCATCTTCGTCAGTCTGATATAATCTGGTTATCGCCCTGGATCCCGGAATGTGGACAACAGTTCCCTGGCTCCACCTTCCCAAACTCTCCATACGGTTATCCTTGGTCTTGAAGATCTGGGCCGTGACATCTTCTAATCGGCTAGAGAGACCAGATGAGTGTTGTGATGTCTTCTGAGCAGGGGAGGCCTGTTGAAAATGGACAGGGGTCAGAGCATTACATTCACAGGGTATTGGGATAGTAACCTCCAAAGGGATAGGGGAGTCTGGAGCAGAAGCCGAGCTGAGCGGGTAGATGTCAGGGCATTGATGATATGAGGCTGGTTCTGATGTGGGGAGCTAAACGAGGCTGAGATCTTCCTATCGTGGTACTTGCTGACTCTATGGGATGGTTGGTCAGGGATTCTGCTCTGGCTGAGTCTTGGATCTTTGGGTGTGGCACATTGTCGAACATCTGATCTGCCGACAAGAGAATCGGAACCTACGTGCACTGAGACGTTCAGTGGGGCATTTCTTCGAGCAACATTCTAGTATTAGAATCCAGGGGTTCCCTGACATATTGATGATCAACCAGGGGGTTTAGGTCTATAGGTGTAGTAGAAGGAGCCTGCTTCTCTACATGTATCTTAGGGGAACGTGTGATGCTGAAGGAGCTGTCCATCCATTGCCTTGTACTCATGACAGGCTGAGATGTATGTTGGTGACGCTTCTCCAGGTGTTTGCCCACCTGAATAATGTATGTTGGTGACGCTTCTCCAAGTTTAACTCAATTTTATAGGTGTTGCCACTAAACTTTCTCTTGACTCGATATGGTCCAATCTTTTTAAACTTAAGCATGTTGTAAGTTTAGCCTATTTTTATATATTTTGCCATATTAATGTTCTCTTTGGAAAAAAAACAAAAAAGGCTCCAGAGTGCTTGTATATCCTTGGACACCCAAAAAAACAAGCATGTTAAATTTGAGGGAATGTTATTTCAGCTGGACCACACCACATGAAATAGTGGTCACTCACTACGCCAAAACAGCGAAAAAAGGACGGTCCAAAACGGTCTCAAATGACCAAAAAGGACGGTCATGGACCGTCGAATAGGCTGTCAAATTTTGATGTGTCTTATTACTTAAACGACGGTTGAAAATCGTCATTCTTATTGACGAAAAAAAGACGGTCATGGACCGTCCTTAAAAAGGACTGTCATCGACAGTCCCTTATGAGCCTTAAAAGGACGGCCATGGACCGTCCTTTAAAAGGACTGTCATGGACCATCCTTAAAAAGGACTGGACCGTATCTTATGAGCCTTCAAAGGACGGTCATAGACCATCCTTTAAAAGGACGGTCATGGACCGTCCTTAAAAAGGACTGTCATGAATCGTCTCTTATGAGCCTTCAAAGGACGGTTATGGACCGTCCTTTAAAAGGTCAGTCATGGACCGTCCTTTAAAAGGTCGATCATGGACCGTCCTTTAAAAGGACTGCTATGGGCCATCTCTTATGACCCTTAAAAGTACATTTTCAAATTTGACCTGTTACAATATATTTCATCGTATTCTTCATAATATACACCTGTTATACAATATATTTCATCACATTCACATTCACATCCATCAAAACCCAAACTACATAAATCCATCCAAACATAAACTACATCCATCCAAACACAAACAATCTTATCCACATTACATTCATCCAAGCATAGTACATATAAGTTTAACTTCATAAGTAAAAAAAAAAAAGGGAAAAAAATCAGTAAAAATTTTCTCTATCTTTTATCTAATAAAAAAATATTCAACCAATAAAATATTATAATTTAGAATCATGAAGAATTGCAGGAACTTCCCAAAAAGTGGGCACTTTTTTAAAATAAAACTGATCATTAAAATAAAACTAATACGAGCAAATAATGCAAAAATAAAAAAGTGTTTCAATTAATAGAAACAACAACAAAAATTAAAGCTTTGTAAAAAGGGGCATGTGTTAAAAGGGATACATTCTTGTTTGTTGCCATGTGATTGTGCTACATTATTACAGCAATCGGGTTCGGGTTCAGGATCGAGTTTAGGTTTGGGTTTTCGAGTTTATGTTTAGGTTACGGAGTTGAGATTAGGATTAGGTGTAGGTCTAAGTTTAGGGATTTGAGAATACATTTAGGTTTTAGGTTTAGGTTTAGGTTAGGGAGTTGAGATTAGGATTAGGTGTAGGTGTAGGTTTAGGGATTTGAGAATACATTTAGGTTTTACGTTTAGGTTATAGATTATAGGTTTAGGTTTAGGTTAAGGCTAAGGTTAAGGTTTAGGTTAATAGCTATAGGTTTAGGGAATTGAGAATAGATTAAGGTTTAGGTTTTGGAAATTGGGTTCGGGTTCGGGATCAGGTTTAGGTTTGGGTTTTCAAGTTAGGTTTTGGTTTAGGTTAGGGAGTTGAGATTAGGATTAAGTGTAGGTTTACGTTTAGGTTTAGGAATTCGGGTTTGGGTTCGGGATTGGGTTTAGGTTTGGGTTTTCAAGTTTAGGTTTAGGTCTAGGTTAGGGAGTTTAGATTAGGATTAGGTGTAGGTTTAGGTTTAGGGATTTAAGAATAGGTCAAGGTTTAAGTTTAGGAAATCGGGTTCGGGTTCGGGATCGGGTTTTAGGTTTGGGTTTTCAAGTTTAGGTTTATGTTTAGGTTAGGTGGTTAAGATTAGGATTAGGTGTAGGTTTAGGTTTAGAGATTTGAGAATACATTCAGGTTTTAAGTCATAGGTTTTGGTTTAGGTTAAGGTTATAGGTTTAGGTTAAGGTTTAGGTTTAGGTTTAGGTTAAGGTTTAGGTTTAGGTTTTAAGCTATAGGTTTAGGGAATTGAGAATAGGTTAAGGTTTAGGTTTGGGAAATCGGGTTCGGGTTCGGGATCGTATTTAGGTTTGGGTTTTCAAGTTTAGGTTAGGGAGTTGAGATTAGGATTAGGTGTAGGTTTAGGTTTAGGGATTTGAGAATATATTTAGGTTTTCGGTCATCGGTTTAGGTTTTAGGCTTAGGTTTAGGTTTTAGGTTTAGGTTTAGGTTATAATTATAGGTTATAGGTTTAAGTTTAGGTTAGGTTATAGGTTAAGGTTTAGGGAATTGAGAATAGGTTAAGGTTTAGGTTTTGGAAATCGGGTTCGGGTTCGGGATCGGGTTTAGGTTTGGGTTTTCAAGTTAGGTTTAGGTTTAGGTTAGGGAGTTAAGATTATGATTAGGTGTAGGTTTAGGTTTAGGGATTTGAGAATAGGTTAAGGTTTAGGTTTAGGAAATCGGGTTCGGGTTCGGGATAGGGTTTAGGTTTGAGTTTTCAAGTTTAAGTTTAGGTTTAGGTTAGGGAGTTGAGATTAGGATTAGGTTTAGAAATTTGAGAATACATTTAGGTTTTAGGTCATAGGTTTTCGTTTAGGTTAAGGTTATAGGTTTAGGTTAAGGTTTATGTTTAGGTTATAAGCTATAAGTTTAGGGAATTGAGAATAGGTTAAGGTTGAGGTTTAGGAAATCTGGTTCAGGTTCAGGATTGGGTTTAGGTTTGGGTTTTCTAGTTTAGGTTTAGGAGTTGAGATTAGGATTAGGTATAGGTGTAGGTTTAGGGATTTGAGAATACATTTAGGTTTTAGGTTTAGGTTATAGGTTATAGGTTATAGGTTTAGGTTTAGGTTTAGGTTAAGGTTAAGGTTTAGGTTTAGGTTAATAGCTATGCGAAGAGGTTTGAAGACAAAGATGATAGGGTTTTAATGATGGTGTGATTAGGTTGCACTTGATTATATGATATGCATTTATGTAAATGTGATGCATTTACATTTATGAGTGTAGTGAAAATGAAGGTGTGTGTGAGTTGGTTACACTTAAGA
This sequence comes from Magnolia officinalis, assembly GCA_021015155.1. Taxonomy (NCBI): domain Eukaryota; kingdom Viridiplantae; phylum Streptophyta; class Magnoliopsida; order Magnoliales; family Magnoliaceae; genus Magnolia; species Magnolia officinalis. The sequence continues at coordinate 26,755,360 of JAJHSJ010000019.1, forward strand.
ATGTGATGTGGTTGTAGTATATATCTGAGTTAGAATATGTAATAGGATTACCATTGAGAATGTGATGTGGTTGATTGGGAGTACAACTTGGTTTCACTTTAGAATGCGAAGGGATTTTCAGTTAGAGTGGTCCCATTATACTTGACAGTATCATATTGGTGATGAAGTGTGTGTTGAGGTTAAACTTGAGGATGTCATATGGATGGTGGAGTGTGATTGGCTTACACTAGACGATCTGTTGTGCATTATAAGGAAGTGTGATGTGATTACACATAAGGGTGTGATGAGGATGGAGTATGTGATTATACTTAGGGGCTGAGATATTTTATGAAAAATCTGAAAACGGTTTAAGAAAATATTAGATACGATGAACCTTACCACATTCTATTTCGATAAAGGTCGTTGTTCCTCTGTTCCAAATTTTGAATTACTGCCTCTTACCATGAACTATTGGAATGCACCAGATGTAACGGGATACTACACAGTCAACAATCCATAAATTTCGATTTAATTTCATTAAGATATAATTCAAATCAAAGTTCAAATTGAATAACAACTACTTTTTTAATTACTAAATTACCTAAGTTTACATATGCATACATTTTCATTTTACAAAACTAAACTATATCAGCTTTCCTTAAATGTTATTAATTACCTAGAGTAATTGAGTAAAGTTGAAATTACCAAGCATATGAAAATTTGAATCAACTTCATGCTGGATATATGGATGTGGTTGATCCATGGAAGGAAACAGCTGTGGTTGACACCAAGAAGGAGAGAGTCGTGGTTGAATCTGTGCTTCCGGTATATAGTACGTGGTCATGGGGAGAGGCCCGACATTATTGTATCCCTAACATAATGTACAAGTAAATATTAAGTTCATCGAAAAATTTCAATTTCACTATAAAAAAAATTTTCATTACTCTAAGGGTAATCAAAATGCTACCTGAGCAAATGGAGATTGAACATTAGAGCGTATTAATGTGGGCTGTTTATTAGGATGGACTAGATTTGGTGTATCTCTCTGCTCTTTCTGTCGACGTCTCTTCGATTTTCCTCTCTACAAGCTACTCTTAATTCTACGTCTACCACGACAATTCTCTTTTCTTTTAATTTCATGAGCTTTTTCTCTTACTTCAATGATTTCAGTGCTTTTTCTTTTGATATAATAGCTTTCCATTGCTTTCTCATGAGTTTCTTTTTTAAATTTAATGATTTCACTTCTTTGCTGCACATCATCATCTTCGAATTTTACCCGATAAGCTTGAACGCCTTTTTCATTACTCAGGCTTTGAACATATGATGAAGGTTCTTTTTCATTTTTTTCTTTCAAAATCTTTTTCAAATCTTGCAACATCCATTCTAAATGTTTGGAAGCACATTCAAATGCTTCTTCACTTTCACAACCCATTGTTCCCAATTTCATAAAATTTCAAAGTAAACTATTGTAACGCCAGGATTGTGATTTCTTGCTTTTGTCATTGGAGTGACTTCCACTACTTAATGAGGGGAATGAAATTGAAGCAGCTTCTCGAGTCCACCTTTTCAAGATGTACTTAGCCAGGATATTTGTGAGGGTATGATTCGTAGCGTTTAATGCATGGGAACACAAATACCCATGAATTCAAACTTTCTACAGCTACAAGTGATGGACTCGTCCATTGAGTCAACGGTAACAATGTGAAGACTCTGATTTCTTCTATTCAAAACTTGATATTTTCTGACTGTACCGGACTCATCTACTTGTTCCACTATTTGATTAAGGCCATCACCAAATTCTGCTTGAAATAATTTGAAAATAGTTGGTGTATATACACTAGCTGCGTGCTTCAGGATACTAACAAAAAAAGTTACAATTGGTGAACTTTGGGTAATTTTGAAATTGGCTTCTAATTCTGCATTTTGTCTATCATCCACCAAGCGTTCGAAATGTTCAAAAAATCTGATTATATTTTGGCCAGGATGCAAGTATTTCTTCAAATCCTTATTTAAACTTTCACAACGCTGCGTGCTCTTCATATCTGCACAAAAACTATTCTTTCCCTATACTAATGCCCACTTCTCTTTTTCATTGAATAACTGTTGTAACCATATATTATTTGTGAGATTATATTTCATGATCATTCTTTCCCACACTTTAAGAAATTCATGCTCCTCATCAAAATCATATACATATCTACTAAAATCATTGCCAAACGACTTGGAAGAACAAAATAGATGACTTAGATGTTTGCAAGCGTTCTGAAACATATGCCATACACAAATACGGTGAACCATTCCAGGTAACTCTATCTTGATGGCATTTGACATAGACTTATCCTGATCTATGAGAATGGTTTGGGGTTGTTTTTTACACATTGCATCACAAAATGTTCTAAACAACCATCTAAAAGAATCGATTGTTTCATCGTAGAGGAGTGCAGCCCCAAATATAACTGTCTGTCTATGATGATTAACACCGATAAATGGTGCAAATGGCCGTCCATACTCGTTTGTTTTATACGTTGTGTCAAAGCAAATTATATCTCCAAAACATTCATAATCTAAAATCATTCTTCCATCTGCCTAAAAAATGTTGGTGATACAATCTTCAACATCAAATTGAATAAAATAAAAGAATATTGGATCTTCAGCTTGCTTTCTTTTAAAAAATATCAAAAGACCTTCGTCATCAAATTTCTTCATTGCTTTCACCCTTTTCGTCCGTAAATAATTCTTGTAATCTACCAAATTATATCCAACATTCTGTCGACCACCGGCTTGTTTAGTCATGAAATCATAAGTCGCTTTTGGCTTTATACCTGCATTATCACAGTTATCGGCAACTACTTCTTGAGTAAATTTTCGTTATGATCTCAACAAATGAACTTCTTCAGGAGATGCAAGAATATGATTATGATCAATCTTAATATCGGTAACACGATATTTTCCGTCAACTCTCAATCTAATTTTCATATGGGTCTCATAACCTGTTCTTGTTTCATCCCGATGATGCTTCAAATTAACATCACGTTTATCAAATGAACGTTTACCTTCTTTGGAACAAATAAAATATCTCATTTTCAATACACCTATCTCGTTGTCTTCCTTTATACTATGCTTTCGAATACTGAAACCGACTTTCCTTCCGAAACTATTATAGAAATCATATGCATCTTTCTCTGTTTTAAACTCTATACCAATTTCTGGATTCGGTACCTTCTCATCCATGTCTGGATCATCTATACCAGCTTTCATTGCTGAGTCGATGTCTATATCACGTCATGAATGAGGCATAGAATCCACCAGGCATGGAGTGCAAAAAAGCCATAAGAGCTCTATTTTTCATTGACCTATAATGTCAAGAGAAATTTAACATGAGGACTATGATTAAAAAAAAAGTTGTATAATATATATAACCCGTCATCTAACATAAAACACTTCAAATAAATTTATGGGGTCACCATTAATAGCAATCAATGAAAATTATCCCCAAATCCTATATAATCTGTGGGCCACTAGAGTTTTGAATGGCCTAATGAATGACCTAGAATGATCAATCAAAGTGGTCTTGTGAACATTTTAAGAGATTTATAGGTGCCTGTCCTGTTAGGCTTTAAGCAGTAAATGATTCACAGGTAAATGATTGTGTGCGTTTGGATAGCCTGTAAAGCATTTTAAGTCCTGTGAATGGAGAGCCATTCGAGCCTGTAAATGAAATCCAAACTTTTTGCCTATAAATACTGTAAATCATTTACAGTTCTGTAAAATGATTTACGGGCAAAAAAGGCCATCCAAAAGCAAGAGGATTAGGCAATCAGGGAATCCCTGTTTACCAAATAATAGAGGATTCGGACTCGAGTTTTTTAGACCAGCCTAGTTTTTGAGTTATATAATGAGTAGGACGTGGATCACCTGATGCATGGTTTGGATTCTTCACACATTAAAGTAGGCCCCACAAATTGAATTGAAATACGTCTGAGTATGTGATCATTCTCTGTACTTATTATCCATACCATGATAAATGCTTGGCTTGTTTTGGTAATTTAACAAAACAATCAGGGCAATTAAGTTGGTTGGAAAAAACAATCTGGTTCCCTGTCCGTCACATGGTGGTACTGGTACAGCAATCTAGACCATTCAAATTGTTGGTTCCTTTTTAAATGAACCATCCACATTCTTTCTTTTGCATGGACCAGATATCCTACACACATGACATGTTGGCAAGGAACACAGGGCTGGATAATGCATGTGATCATTCCTGTTAGGTAAAAAATGTACTTGTTCAGCAGCACAAGATCCACATGCTGCAACAGCTACTTCACAACATCCATGCTTAAGATCTTGGGAAGTGATTCAGCATCCACCACAGCAATAATCCAATCCAGATTTATGCCGACTTCCTCCAACTCCACTACAAACTTCTCTGGCTTCTCAAGCCCGAATGTCTATGAAACACACCCTCTTGTAACTTTTTGTATGAAAATTTTGGAAATCTGAAAAGCATCTAAAAATTCAAAAAAATGGACTTTGAATGTATGCAAGTGAGGTAGGCAATGGAACCAACAAAGGAACAATACCTCGATGAGGAGGCAGTCGAAATTGTGCTTGTTATGGACAATCCGCTGCAGAGATTCTCTAAAAGGCCCGCTTACATCACAACAACCGCAGCCTAATGGAAAATAGAAGGAAACATAAGGGCAATTTGGTAGTGAGAAAAGGAGGTGGTGAGGAATTTGGAAGAAGGAGAAGGGTATTTCAGAGATTTACTGACCGTGGGTGAGGGAGACTGTGGAGAGATTGAAAGCAGCGTTGAGGTGGGTGGAGTCGAGGAGGAGCGAGTCGGCGTCCGAGTCGGTGAACTTGTTGATGACAACGGCGAGTCGGAGGTCACCGCAGTTGTTGAGGATGTGCTTGAGGAGGGTAGTTTTGCCACTGCCGAGGAAACCGGTCACGAAACACACCTTTTTTTTTTTTTCCCTCCCTTCCTGTTTTCTTTTTCTGATTTTTTTTTTTTTTTATAATGGTTTGGCGTCCGGAGCTTTCTTTTATTTTTTTATTTTTTAAGTGAGTGGTGACGTGGACCAATGAGGAATAGGGTAACAGGAAATCCCTGTTTACCTAGTAACAGAGGATCTAGACTCTATCTAAATATGCCTTATGTGAAAGGACAGCGAACTGCCAGCTGCTTAACATTTTAGCATGAAATTATAAACTGCATCTTTCTCTTTCTTGAAATCGGATTGCGTACTGAGTTACTCAGAACGCTCTTATCGTACCGAGTAAACTCATTTGGGCCCACTGTAAATGTATGCGGTATATCCACGCCGTCCATTCATTTTTCCATCTAATTTAAGGGGTTGATCTGAAAATTGAAGCATATCCAAAGATCAAGTAGATCATTCCACTGGGGATAATGATTTCCATCGTTAAAACATTTCTAAGCCCCACAGTGATGTTTATTTGTCATCCAACATGTTCATAAGATCATACAGACATGGATGAAGGGAAAACACAAATGTAATCTTGATCCAAAACTTCCATGGCCCCTAATAATTTTTCAATGGTAGACGTTCAATTAAACTATTCCTGTGGTGTGGTCCATATGAACATTGTATATGCCTAATTTTTGGGCTCAAGCCATAAAATTATCTTCTAAATTGGATGGATGGAGAGAATAAAAATACATAAATCATAGTGGACCTCACAGAGTTTACTCAGTACGACAAAGTGTAGTGAGTTACTCACTACGCAATCTGCTTCCCTCTTTCTTACCTTCTCAAGTGGCCGCGGACTGCCTATCTATTGTTGCTGGCTACTTGGGTGTTATGTAGGAAATTAGATTGGTACTGAGTTACTCAGTACACTCGTATCGAGCGTACTGAGTAAACTCTGTTGGGCCCACCGAGAATGCATGTGGTCATCCACGCCGTCCATTTATTTTTTCATATCATTTTAGGGGTTCAACCCAAAATTGATGCATATACAAAGCTCAAGTGGATCATACCACAGGAAAAAGTGGAAGTATTGATTTCCACCGTTGAAAACTTTCTAAGGTCCCCAGTGATGTTTATTTGTCATCCAACCTGTTCATAATATCAGACAGACATGGATGAAGGGAAAAAACAAATATCAGCTTAATCTAAAACTTCGGTTGCCCCCAAGAATTTTTCAACTGTAGATGTTCAATTCACACTGTTTCCGATGGTGTGATCCAATTGAGATTTTTATGTACTCCATTTTTGGTATAAATCCCTAAAATAATGTGGTAAAATAGATGGACGGAGTGGATACAATGCATAAATGACAGTGGGGCCCACAAACTTTACTCAGTACGCAATCCGCTTCCGTTATGTAGCCCCACCATGAAATATGTGTTTCACGCAGGTCGTCTTTCCATTTTCAGATAACTTTATAGTATGATTCCAAAAATAAGTTAGATCAAAATCTAAAAATCTAAGGTAGGCCACGTCACAGGAAACAATAGTGTACCATCATCAAAATCTTTTTAGAAGCCACAAAAGTTTTAAATCAAGCTGATATTTAACCTTCAATCAATGTGACTTAATAAACGAGTTGAATGATAAATAAATATTTCAGTGGGCCCTAGGACATTTTTAATGGTGGGTATTGAATGACCACAGTTTTTCTGTGGTGGGGTCCACCTGATTGACTCATTTTTAGGATCATGCCCTAAAATAATCTGAAAATGAATGAACGGCATAAATAAAGTAGTGGGACCACAAGGCACGGACCAGTAGACACCTCGCTACTGGCAGCATCAGTTGCCAATCCGCGTCTATCTCAAGTGAGAGCGGATTAAGTGAGACTCGACCTCACCCAAGATTGAGAGTGTGCACGAACCGAGCTAGCTCGGTTAGCTCGCTCGACTCGACTCGAAAAAGCTCAATTCGACTCGGTTCGAAGCTGAGTTCGAGCCGAGTCGAGCTAATTTTTTGAGCTCAAAAATGAGTTCGAGCCGAATTCGAGGTGGCCCCAGCTCAACTCGACTTAGATCGAATCCACCTCTAATCGAACCAGTTCGGTGATGATGTTACTCACCAAATGTTTGATAAAATGACTCAACGAAGTGTGGCTGGTGCAAAGAAGGTATGTACACGAAACAAATACCCTTTTTCTTGGTTTTTCTTTGTTTTTAAGTTGCTTAGAAGATGTTTGATAAAATACCTGTAAAACCATTGCATTTGTTTCTGTAGACACCCCACCCGGGCTACTATCTTGAGGAAACTAAGGCAACCCAGGAACCATGATCATAAACCTAACCCTAACCCTAATCCCAATCTAAACCGAACCCTAACCCAAACCTTAGGCACAAACCTTGGTCCAAAAGCCTTAAAACCACGATCCAAGCTGTCCAGTGTACACAGAGCATAGCCTATACCCTATACCCTCGCCAATACCCTCTACCCATGCCTAAATGTGCTATTTCGAGTCACAGAAATCCAAAACCGAGACTATCGGACGAACCAGAGCGCCACACGGAGCTTGCACACGCGAAACGGGCCCGAACCAGGCTCGGGCGGTAGTCCGACTGCCGCCTGCGGCATTTCGACTACCGCCGCTCACGGTTCGCGTGTGGACAGCTGTCCCAGCGCCCAAAAGTCAACTTTCCTTCAAAAATGACCCTTCTACCTTTTCTATTTACCATTTTACCAAGCCCAATGGCCAATGAGAGTGCGCCACGTGGCGTCTCTCTTCCCTCCACCACTCCCTACTTGCCACCTCACCATTTAACCCTCTCAAACCCACAAATTACCAAAAGGCCATTGAAGAAGGCTATAAATAGCCCTCTCCTCTTCTCATTTAAAGGGAGGAGAAAAAAATAAGCCACCAAGGGAGGGAGAGAGAGAGAAAGAGAGAGTGAGAGAGAAAGAGTGAGTGAGGAAGAGAGTGAGGAAAAGGGAAGGAGCTCCCAAACCCTCAAAGTTCTGATTTTTCCAGCCACCCCCTAGCCCTCCTCTCAACTCTTCCAACCCATAAGACTAACCCAGTTTGATCATGGTTCAGTCTATGTCTTAGCCTACTCAAGAATCAATCCAAAGATCCATCACCCTACAAGCATTCATCATGACATCGACTCTCCTCTTAACCCCCCTGCTTCTCTAGATCTCTAGTGGACGTATGCTCTGTGACTTGCCGTGCATTGGATCCTGTTACATCAGAAATTCCTAGTGATCTAGTATACTTTTCTTATCTTTTTGCATAAGCATCATCACATCTGCCCTCTAGACACATTGTCGGATGTATGCTCTGTAGCCTGCCGAAATCTCGGATCTTGCTACATCAGAAATCCACGTGTGACTAGTCCCATCATGACCGTAGCATCATCACCATCCCTTGAGATTATTTCACCACACTAAGTCGAGACCGTACACTTGTGCGGGTAGAGAGGGTGCCTAACACCTTCCCTCTTTGTAACCGAGGTCCCTTACCCGGAATCCCGGATCGCAGACCAGGAGTCAATCTAAGATCGGAGAATCTTCGGATTTCTCCAACCTTACGTATTCCGTGGTTCTAGCCGACTGCGGGATTCTGAGATCATTCGGCTAGTGGCGACTCCAACAATCACAAATCAGCTTAATCTCCCCCAACATCATCACCACACTCTTTTTTTTTTTCACAACAAACGTGGACGCCGATTTTTCAGTGTCTACAGAATGGCGACTCCACTAGGGATGAGTCTAGAACGCACTAGTTGAGACCCGACTCGACAACGTGTGGTATACTAATCTCAAGGAACATTCATCATCGCATTCATACAAAAAAATCTCTTTGGCTTACACTTGCTTAGGCAAAGATCTAAACCATGACCACTCGATCCCGTGCAGCCATGACTTCTCAAGCGACCCATGAAGAAGAGCCGGCACCCCAACCCGTTCCTGAAATATCCGCACCTGCACCCGCACCCGCACCCATGCTTACACCCGTACCCTTACCAATAGCTCCGACAGATTTGCCAGCCAACGTCGCCACACAAGAGCTACTACTCCGAACAATGCAAGAGCTACTGCTTCGCCTGACGCCAAGTGCCACACCGAATACACAGATGACCCAGCCTAGTGTGCAGAACAGCTCACTCCCTCAGACCCCTTTTGCCTTCTCTCTCATTCCTCCAGCAAATCCTGTGCTTCCTCTCCCAGAAGAATCAGCACAAGATCAACAACAGCAAGCAATCGGGAGCAACCCTCCCTCACATCTCTACTCAACACATCACAACAACCCGGTTACAGTACATGCAAATCACAGACAAGAACTGGTGGATGCCCATGAAGGGGGCCAGTTTCGAGTCCAGCTCACTCCCCCTAACGGGAGTAACATCCCGGAATTGGCAGATACCCCAGGCGGGAGCCATTTCCGAACATCCTTCCCTCCTCCAAAAGGGAGTGGTGTTCAATTCCAGCTACCTCCTGCCACCGGGAGTCCACCTTCTTTCCATCAAACCCCCATTCTGGATCCATATGAAGAAGAAGCAGCACAAGCCCTACAGCAAGGGGCAAGATAGCCGCAGCAAAGTAAGTCAGAGATTGAGGAGTTATGAGAGCAACTACAAATGATGCAAAACCAACTTCAAAGATAACAAGGAGTGGATCACCCATCCACTAAGTTCAGGGACCTCTGTCCCTTCCCAGACGCCCGAGTATCTCCAAATTTCGAAGTACCAAAGTTCAAAAGGTATGACGGCAGTGGGTGCCCCACAGCACATCTAAAAGCCTTTTGTGGGGAGCTCAATGCGAAAGCAGGGAATGATGGAGCTTTGATAAGACTTTTCCAGAAATCCCTTAAGGGTGATGCTTTGGATTGGTACACCTCACTAGATAGCCACCAAATCAGAACTTGGGAAAAGCTTTCCCAAGCATTCATTGACAGGTTCTCATACAACCTGAACATGGCTCCAAGGAGAGCCGACTTGGCTGCCCTGAGGCAAAAAAACGATGAATCTTTATCAGCATATGTAGGACGATGGCGAGCTATGACAGCTCGAATGAGAAACCCCATCGATGACGAGGAGCAGATATCCATGATTGTGCATTCAGCACATCCCAGCATTTCAGGATATCTGATCTCGTATCCGTACGTAAACTTCTCCCAACTCATCCGAGCTGGAGAACAAGTAGAAGCTGGGATCAGAGCTGGAACCATCTCCCCATGGCCACATCAGACCCCCTCAATCAAAAGAAACAAAGTCGAGGGGAAACCTGTTGGATATGGGAATGGAAACAGCGCTGCTCTCATGCAGCGTACTACTGAAGTTAACAACATCATCACTAACACTCAAGGCAACCAGTATGCTCCACAACCAGAGCCACGGTAGGACAGGCAGTACCAGCCACAACAGAATAGGCAGTACCAACCCCAGCAAACCCAACAAGGATATTAGGCGCAGTCATCTCAACAGCAATCACAACAGCCTAGGGGAAATGCGCAAGGACCATACAAGCAAGGAATGTTAGGGAGGAAGTTCACTCTGTTAGCACAATCATACAGCCAAGTGCTAACGATGCTTATGCAAAAGCAACTGTTAACCCCTCCAGCCTCGACTTCCACCTAATCCCTTGCCACCTGGTTACAATGAAAATCAGTACTGTGCATATCATCAGGCTCATGGCCATCTAACGAACCGCTGCTTCGCTTTGAAACATGCAGTCCAAGATTTGATCGAAAACCAGAAGATTGCGATCACCTCATAGGCCAGCAATACAGTTCAAGCCAACATTCTCCAAAATCCCCTGCCCTCGCATTAGGCAGGACCCATCACATCCAGCACCTCTACCGTCAATCACATTGAAGGAGGTCAACCCACACATGCTTATCCACATCATTCCATCCAAGCAATCATGCCCGACACAGCCAATCGGACATGGGGACACCAGCAAACACCATCGCCTAGACCACAGGTGTCCCTTGAAGCAGCACCGACTACTCAGCCTCTCATATTTCTTGAAGTAGCGCCAACATTTCAGTCTATCGTAACTTTGGAAGCAGCACCCAACAGGTCATACCCTCAGAACCTCGCCCTCCAAGGGACACACTCAACTCCATCCTCGGCATATCCGAAAGGGTCGAATTCTGAACCCGTCATTCTCCTGATAGGTCTCCCTGACCTAACCCTGCCAACCTTGCAAGGGGCACCCTTAGCTCAAGCCCCGCAATTTCTGATGCCTCACTAATTGGCACACGCCCAGAGGGTCCCTCCCCCACATCAAAGGAAAGAAGAAAAATCCATGGCCACAACTAATCAGAACTTGTTGGTACCTCAAGAGATATCACTGAATCTACCACAAACTGTTCCAGTAATAACCCCTCAGCCTCAAGGACCATTGGTATACTTGGAAGGAAGAGCGGTTCCTTCCTATAACCCGAAGGCAGTCCCATGGCACTACCCAGAATGTGATGAGGTGGGTAACAATGGGAGATACCTTAGGAGAGATAGTCAGAACCTAAAAGAAACTCGGGGAGTTTCGTCGGGAACCACTAGCAAAACTGACGCTGCTTACGACATAGCAGCCCAACTCAAAACCATTCCCGCACAAATATCTATCTGGGAACTCCTATGCATGTCAAGGTCGCATCGAGAAATCTTTGCGAAGACCTTGAATGATGCTCATCTCTCCTGACGTACCTCCCGAAATGGTGGCAAGCATGATTGGCCAACTTCTCGCACCACAAGCCATCACCTTCTCTGATGATGAGCTACCACCTGAGGGCCGTGAGCACAGGCGCTCACTAAACATAGTAGCCCACCACAAGAATTTCAAGATCCCACTTGTGCTCATTGATAATGGATCCAGTCTCAACGTTTGCCCTTTAAGGACTGTTGAACGGTTAGGGATAGAACTATCCTCCTTCAGACCCAGTACCATGAGTGTTAGAGCTTTCGATAATTCCCGAAGGCAAGTAGAGGCGGAAATTGACCTAGAATTACAAATTGGACCAGACATGACCCTCGTCACATTTCAGGTCATCGATATCCCTGCCTCATTTAACCTTCTCTTGGGACGGCTATGGCTCCATGCTGTTGGAGCCATCTCATCTACCCTCCACCAAAGGGTTAAATTCCCTTCAGGAAATCGAATCATTTCAATACTGGCTGAGCCAGAAACCATCCTCCCGGTGACGGTCAGTATCCCAGAAACTGACATTCCAGTGATTGACATTCAGCATACAGAAGGCGACATTCCATATCACAGTTTTGAATTCGAAAAAGTGAACGCGATCGTTAATCCTCGCCCTCTAGCTGCTGAATACGTCATTCCCCCCGCTGAGCGATTGGTCTTAAATTACCGTACCAAGTTCCATGAAAAAGGTATGGTAGTGAAACCAACACATGCCAATGTACAAAGACAGGGACTGGGATATCAGCCGACATCAGAAGATTAGGCTGAAAAACCAAAAAGGGGCCAACTGTTTAAATGCACACCCATCGACTTTGTCAAAGCTGGGACAGTTCATGAGAACGAAAAGATATCTCTTGAGGACCAATTCCAACCACTTAGACTCACAAAGCAGACTAGACAGGAGTCTATCTGGCCACCAATAAGGTGGGATCGGATCCTCAGGACATCGGAGGAACACACAAGGCCAAGGGCAGAACCCCCAGATCCACCGCATGAGACTAGGGGCATGGAAGCAGGTCCATCCGCAAGTGACCCAAAACTGGGAATACCCTTTGCAGGCAATGTAGGCCAGAACAGGGAGACACCCGTTCAGGGGAACACAGGGCAGAAGCAGCCCATCCATTAGGTTGACAAAGGTAAGTGGCTTGCTCTAGATTGGACGGATATCCAAATCCCGTCCCAGGAATCCAAGGAACAAGAGGAATTTCAACTCCTGGGCACAGAGATTGTAACGACCTGAAAATTTCCGTACATTGGGCCGAGTACCACCTCGACCAGAAATCACATAGGATTAAATCCTTTAGAAAATTAACAAAGTTAACTAAGTACTAAACTCGGTTAGTCATGAAATCCGTTGGGATCGCTTTAAATACGATCTGCAAGACCCAAAACTTGCAGAAATTGTGACTCTAGGTTACCCTAAAGTCTAGAGCTAAACTCATTACCCGTCTGCACTCGGGACTGAAACGAAACTTCGTATGAGGTCTAGATCGCACATCGGGAGTCCGATTAACCCGAAGCTAAGGAATCAGGACCGCCCCACTGGGCTTGACAATCATCTCAAAAATCAGATGATTCCGATGTCCCACGGCCATTCTTTTCACTCCGGAGCGAGGGAGTGTGAAAAAACACTATTTCCATCCAAATGAAAATATCTGGAATAGTGATCTGGTACCTTTCGGTTGCGCGTCAGTATTAAGCAACCTGACCGTCGGAATCAGACCAAATTACACCCTCGGATTAAGAAAAATTTCAGGAACATTTACATGTACTCAGAAATTCTGATCGTGGCCCACGGACCGTTGAACTGAAAGTGGTCCGCCACGTGCGATCTGGGAATCCGATCGAGTCGAAAACGTAATCCCACGTAGATCCGCAGATGGTGAGCTTAAGTCTGACGTTTGGCTCAAAGAGGGCCACCAGAACACCCCTTTTGAGCTTGGAAAGTGGCGAACTGCCTACATATGCAGCCACCCTTGAACCTGAGTCTATTTTGGACATGTTCTAGGCTATAAAAGGGGCTTAGAACAGCCCCTCTCACAGCCATACGAATTTGGGTCCAAACCCTTAGAGAGAAAGAGAGAAAAGAGAGAGAAAGTTTTGGAGATCGAGGCCGATCTTCCTCCTGCTGCTTCCACTCCTCCCACGGCCTACACCGCCCTATTCCAGGGGTTTTCCCGGCGGTTTCCATCCCATTTGAAGGTAAGAAACCCTAACCCTAGGTCTGATTTGAGCTTGATTAGTGGTAGGTTATGGAAAGACTAATCGGATACGCTCTTTAGGCTAGGAAACTCCCGTATACGGAAGCTCCAACACCCTTGCTGATTGTTGGAATTCCAAGGGCTGAGGTGAGGACTTTAAGTGTATAAGTTACGGTTTTCAACGCTTTCAATGTCAGATAATGATAGATTCATGATCTGCATGCAAATGCACATGTACAAAGTGCTTTCCGTTTCCTGTTTCGATTAGCGATAAAGAATATGGAATTTTACATACTCTTGATATACGTAGAAATACCGTATACGTATTTTTGTTGAGAAAATGTTTGACATGTTTATTTAATGTTTGATTATATCATGTGTGGATAAAATGCTAGTTTGGCGAAAGGGATCGCGAAAATACATGTTCATGTGTAAATGTCATGTATGTTGAAATTGCGTATTCTAGAAATTCCGCATACGTGCGGATTTTGGAAATGTAATTGTAATGATTATTTGCTGTATGAATACGATATACACGGGAAAAATACTCCCGGGGCGAAGGGACAGCCCTAACCCGAACTTGGCTAACATACGTCATGTATGTTGGGATAGTGTATTCTAAGTGTTTGTTGCAAATGCTTGTATGTGTACATGTGTATGTACTAGTGCCTTAGATAGGCGCTGATGTGGGTTTTCCGACTCCCTTAGAGACATGTAGGGTCCCCTCCATGCGGTGGTTCACCGCAACCACTAAATTGTAATGTGCACACAATTGTATCCCTATGGGGATAGTGCTTTATCACATGCCTTACAACATGCTTTGCAACATGCTTGACTTCATGTTTACTTCATGCTTTATAACATGCCTACTAATATGCTTGTATTGCTTGTTTATCATGCTTTACTTCACATGCTAACGATGAAAACTGTTTGAGTTTGGGACTATGTATATAGTCCAAACACTCGGTACCAGACTTGTGATTGTGGCTGAGATTCATGTCGCCACAAAGGACGTGTCCGGCGAACCCGAGTCGTACTTCGGTTGGCGATAGTGGTTGGCCACGCGGAGTGCTTTTGCGCTCCATATCGCTCAACTTGTGGTGCGCTCGAGCTAGTCAGGCTCGCCAATTAAACCGAAGTGTAGTTGTGTGTTCACCCTGTTTGGTCGCTACTGCTTGAACCTAGGGTACCAAACTTACCAGTGGCGATTCCCGTTTAACCATGGTACCTAGATCCGCTAAGTCGCATGAGCCGGGCATGGTGGTATGGGACACCGTGGTCGAGCTGTCGGCCTACGCTGGGGCCATGTGCCTCCCCGTAGTGACCATTGCGCAACTATCTCGTGAGCCGAATACGGTGGTATGGGACACTGTATTCGAGCTGTCGATACTTCGGCGAGAGCCGAGTACGGTGAGATCTGTGCTCGTGCTGACGGGCGACGAGTCCTCCGTGGTATCATCGAGTACACTCCAAGGGTCTGTGATTGGCCACGAGTCTTTCACAGCAACTAGAGTGTGAGTTGAGCCGAGTATGGTGAGACCTGTACTTGAGCTGACGGCTAGTGATTGAGCCGAGTACGGTGAGACCTGTACTCGAGCTGACGGCCAGCAATTGAGCCGCATACGGTGAGATCTGTATCCGCGCTGACGGGTGACGAGCCCTTTGCGATGCCTTCACTAAGCTTCTCAAACCATAACATCGTATGAGAATAACTAGGATTGACGACCCTAGAATGGATCATGTTGGGAATGATACAAGGGAGGTACCTTAGTTTCCCAATACTGCTGATTGAAATGGATAAATAAAAACTTGGTAATCATGAGCATCATCGCACCGCATGTGCTTTGTAGATGTGGCGCACTGAGGGAGTAAGCATTCGCGAACGTAAGATGATGTCGCTTGAGGGTGGTTTGGCAAGGGCATACAGCATCATGTCATATCATTTTGCATTTAACAAGAGTAGTTAGAAATGCTTGATTTGTACTGCTTTATCATTACTGCTTGGTTGATTTGATAACATGTTAACTTATGCTTTATTGTTCCACTGAGTTAGCTACTCACTCCCACGTTACGGGACGGTGTTGTACACACCAACCAGACTCTGTCGCAGGTATAGAGGGCGCCTTGGTTCAGGAGCCAGAGCCCGACATTGATGAGGACCAGGAGGAGTTCTCCTTCATGCAGTACTCTGACGGCTTCGCTTAGGCCGGCTGCATCGCGGGATTCTCAGGCCTCTTTTGAGGATGTATTTTGGGTTTTTGACTTACAAACAGTACATGTATATTGGTGCTCAGCTAGTACTCATACTCTGGAGTTCAGAAAATTTGTTACTTTACATACTTGAATATAAAATTTCAGTCTTCCGCTGCTTTTATATGCAATTGAACTGGAGTATGAATTACTGTTTTGGTTTAATCTCATTCATGTTTATTGCGCTAACTCAGACAACATTTAACCGGCATTGTGTATGTTGCATAAGTGATGCGTTGGAACTCGGGAGTTGAGTTCATACTCGACCCCCGAATTTCAGGGCGTTACAAGTTGGTATCGGAGCATGATTTTGATTAAAATCGGACCTGAGTTATGTCCCCACTACGTACGCTGACGCATTATATTTAGGAGGGTGCGCAAAATTATAGAAATAGTCCTAAGGTCTCCCGATTTCACCGTTCGGTGAAATTCATTAAAGACGGACGCGTTGATCGAGTCTATACTCGATCCTGACCACACACGTGGACTCCAAATCACCCCTTGACCATCTATTGACGTGTCAGGGTCACACTCCACCAAAAATAATTCCTTAAAAATCAGGAAAAATCAGATTGGTTCGGAATTTCCGGAAACTACCCGTTTGGGAGCCGAACGGAGTCCGTGGGCCCCCCACGTTAACTTATTAAGTATTTAGACCAAGCCAGGGTGCATTTGGCACCCTGGGCACGTGCCAACTGGTCCCCACCGCGGCAGCGCGGCTCCGGCCAAGTCCGGCCGCGGCGGCGCCGCGGCTCGGGCGGCGCGCCCCCGTCCGGTGAGTTTCCGGCGAGTTCCGGCCATGGGGGTGGTCGGTCCAGCCCCCTACACGTGGCACGTGCCATTTGGGGTTTTGATTGGAATAAAAGGGCTGGAGCACCCCTCTTTCCATTTCACCCCTCTTTTCAAACACCTCCACCCCCAAATCCGATTTTTCTCAAAAACCCATCCTTCCAACCTCCAAATCTTCCATTTTTCTTCCACAACTCACACACCCCAACCTTCCACAACAGCCCTAGCTTCTCCCCTTCCCCATTTCCTCAAGTTGGAGCTCTCATACCCCTCCTTGGAGCTCAAAATTGGGTAAGCTACTAACCCATTCCACTTCCTTCTTGTTTCTTCTTCATTTCCTACCTCTTGGGCTCCTTCCACACCCCTTGGATTGTTATTTGTGGTGGAGCAAAGAGATCAGCCCCTTTAAACCCCATTTTGGCAATTTTCCATGGCCCTCCTTGGTGTGGTGGCCACCATTTTCTCTCTTTCCTCCATCCTATCTCTCATGGGAAAGAGGAAAACCGCGGCCGATGATGCCGGCCCAAGTAGGCCAGCCCATTCCCGAAGAAAATCCGATGTTGGGGCCGGCACAAGCACCGTGCGGGAGTTTAGGTCGAAGCGAGACCTGGATCCTGACCATCCTGCCAGAAATGCTTACCCGATAGGCATGGAATATGGGCGCTTTGCGGGCCGCAAAGTTGTGTTTGAAGCTCATGTAGATGAAAGGATGTTCGGGCTACACCCACTGATGGACCGCCTGGTGGACATCGGTTGGAATTCTATGTTTGATGGCCAGTCGCCTGCATGTGAGAACACGGTTCGCGCCTTCTATGCTCACATCGTGGACGCATCTGTTGAGCCTCTTCAGTTTACTGTTTCTGTGAGGGGCATTAGACGCACGATTACAGTGGATGAAGTGGCTCGGATCACAAAGCTGCCGCGTGGTCAAGTACACCCCAGTGATAGCTTCTCCAGAAGTGCGCGGGAAAGGGATCGCCGCACGCGATATCTCTGTGGTCGCCGGGTTACTTGGAGGAGAGGAAACAGCATTGCGGCGACAAAGATGGCGGAGGACCTCCGTTTACTCCATCATATTTTCACCTACAACGTGTACCCACGGTCGGGTAACCGCACGGAATGTACTCGGTTGATGGTAGACTTCTTGTACAAGATGGGACATGGAGACGACATATGCCTGCCCACGTTCATCCTATCTCAGATAGTGCATGTTGTTCGTTCTACCAGGAACGATCTTTCGCTCCCATTTGGCCGTCTGATCTGCAGGATGGCTCGTGATGTGGGCTACAGATTGAATATGGAGGATCTTGCACCTGTCCGAATCATAAGTGAAGCGACACTCAGGAATATGAAGATCGGCCCTCAACAGCGGCAAGCCCGACTCGACGAATCTGGAGATGAGTCGGATAGTGCCGGCGAGGAGAGTGATGAGGAGGGCGGTGATGACATACAGGAAGAAGAACCTGAGGCTCAGGACACCGAGGAGAGTTCACCCCCTATGGCTCAGGAGCATGGTATAGATCGGGATGCTTTTGATGCGCGATTTGCCCGTCTTGAGGAAGGGCAAGCCGCCCTGCAGCAAGAAATTGGTCAAGTTCGAGCCAAGCTTGAAGAGACTGACGCCTATATAAAGAGAAGTTTCAAGAAGATGTCCCGTACGTTGAAGGCCATCCTGTGCTGTGCGCAGGATAAGAATGCTCCTCCTCCACCGCCTACTTCGGATGCTTAGTCATCCATGTGTTGTGTGTTGTTGTTTGTGTTGGTTACCGCGATAGGCGGTTTATGTTTTTATGTTATTGATGTAGTAGGTAGTAGCATGCTTTGTATGTTTTCATGTAATGAATGTAATGGCTATCATGTGATTTTCTGTCGTGATTCATGTAACTCTGTAGTCCATGTATTATGACAATTTTGAGTAAATGAAAAGCATGTAGCCTCTTTGTATTGATGATGTGTGGAATGCGTAAGTGCCTCATGATGTGTGTTGTGTTATATCTCACAAATGATCTACCCTATGTTGTATAGGGCATGCCGCGGCAGTATACGCGGAGCACGGCACATCTACGTTTGACCGGCTCTATGGACCAGACTCCTTCTGGTAGTGGCGGTCCTACGGACCGTGGATTGGGATCTGATCAGCCTTCTGCTGGTCCTAGTGGTGGACAGCCACCTTACACGCCCCCGGTCAGAGAGCAGTATCGGCCGTCATCTGCTGCACAGCATGATTCCCAGGCTGCTCCACCGCCTGATAGATTTGAGCAGCTGATGATGATGATGCATCAGCAGCAGATGCAGCAGCAGCAGCAGATGCAGCAGCAGCAGCAGATACAGCAGCAGCAGCAGATGCAGCAGCAGCAGCAGATACAGCAGCAGCAGCATCAGGATCTGATGGCCACTATTGCTGAGGCCTTGTCCCACGGTGGTGGTGCGGCTCCACCTACTACGTCTGCGCATCCTGAGGAGTATTCTGAGCCTCCTGCTCAGTTTGAGGATGCGCCTCTGCCTACACCCGTTGCACCTCCTACTGGAGATGTCGGTACGCGAGGTCTACTCGAGCGATTTCAGCGCTTGAGGCCTCCTTCATTTGCGGGTTCTCACAGACCCGAGGAGGCAGAGTTCTGGCTGGACCGCATCTCCAAGATGCTACGGATGTTACATTGCTCCGAGGCAGAGCAGGTTGAGTTGGCTACCTTTATGTTTGAGAGGGAGGCCAGCTTGTGGTGGGACAGTGTGCTGCGCACGGTCGCAGTGGATTTCGTGTGGACCTGGGAGGCTTTCGAGTCTCGGTTCCACGAGAAGTATTACCCGCAGACATATCGACACGAGCGGGAGGACGAGTTTCTGCGCCTCAGGCAGGGAGGCATGACGGTGACGGAGTATGAGCACCGGTTTACTGAGTTGGGCCGCTTTGTCCCGACCATCCTCGTCAATGAGCAGATGAGGATGCGACGATTTACTGGAGGCTTGCGACCTGACATACGGTCGAAGCTATGCTGCCACACCATTCCTACTTATGCGGCGTTGGTCCACATGTCTATGACGGCCGAGCAGGATGTGGACCGTTTGGCCCGATCACGCGGTACTATGGTTGCGAGACCGCGACAGGATACACAGAGCAGGCCTATTTTAGGCAAGAGGCCTCGAGCCGATTCTCCCCCCAGGGCTGCAGCGCCAGTGCTTCCCATGAGACGCCCGTTGGTGACCTGCACGTTTTGCGGGAAACCAGGACACCCTGCCGAGAGCTGCTTCTCGCGCATGAGGGCTAGCGGATTTGCGCCACCGCAGAGATTGGGTCGCCCTTATCCCCAGGCCATTTCAGCTCCGCCGCTACAGACCGCTCCTGCACATCCTTCATTCCGACCTCCTGTGCCGTTCTTCAGGCCGCCACAGCGACCCCTGGCTCCTCAGCCGAACCGCCAGCAGCAGGCTCGTGTGCATACACTTGTTGCTGAGGCACCAGAGACGTCGATATCGACACCGACGGCTTTTGAGGGTACGGCTTATATTCATGATACTCCTGTTTCCTTATTGGTGGACACTGGATCCACTATCTCTATCATTTCTTGTGGGGCGGTGAAACGCCTATCTTTGCATACTGTTCCCACTAAGGGAACGAGACTCACTACAGCTACTGGGACCTTCTCGGATGTCACACGTTTATGCCAGGGTTGCGGGATAGTTTTGGGTCGCAGCACAGAGCTCGTCGACCTTATTGTTGCTCCGCTATGGCACTACGACGTTATACTTGGCATGGATTGGCTCGCCAAGATGAGGGCGGAGATAAATTGCGATACTCGGATCGTGACCGCCTATGGACCTGACGGCACAGCTTTCACGTTCCCGGTGCAGGTCAGTTGGCCCTGTCGAGTTGATTGTTATGCTGCATTACTTGTGCCGATTGATGGTCCGACACTGGAGGGTACGCCAGTGGTTAGGGAGTTTGTTGGAGTCTTTAAGACTATCCCTGGTTTACCTCCTCGGCGCGAGATTGATTTTACGATTGACCTTACGCCTGGTGCGATGCCCATCTCGTTGCCGACCTATCGTATGCCTCCATGCGAGATGGAGGAGCTGCGGAAACAGATTGACGAACTTGTAGAGAAAGGCTTTATTCGACCTAGTGTGTCTCCTTGGGGAGCACCTGTGTTGTTCGTGAAGAAGAAGGACGGGTCGCTACGGTTGTGTATTGATTACCGTAGGCTGAACCAGGTCACAGTGAAGAACAAGTATCCTCTGCCCAGGATAGATGATCTGTTTGATCAGTTGAGGGGGGCGAAGTATTTCTCGAAGATTGACCTTCAGTCAGGATACCACCAGTTGCGCGTGAGAGAGGAGGACGTGCAGAAGACAGCCTTCAGGACGTGCTTCGGGCACTATGAGTTCTTGGTGATGTCGTTCGGTCTGACGAACGCACCAGCCGTGTTCATGGATCTGATGAACCGGGTATTTCGGCCCTTCCTTTACCGATTTGTCATCGTTTTTATCGATGATATCTTGATATACTCCACGAGTCGAGAGGAGCACGAGGAGCACTTGCGAGCAGTGTTGGGTACGTTGGAGAAGAACCAGTTGTTTGCGCAATACAAGAAGTGCGACTTCTGGCAGGAGGAAGTCAAGTTCCTGGGACATGTTGTGTCCAAGGATGGGATAGCAGTGGACCTTGCTAAGGTAGCCGCGGTTCAGGATTGGCAGCAGCCTGAGTCGGTTACTGAGGTGAGGAGTTTCCTTGGTCTGGCTGGGTATTACAGACGTTTCATTCGGGATTTCTCGAAGATCGCCAGGCCATTGTCGCAGTTGACTCGGAAGGACCTGAAGTTCGCCTGGAATGAGAAGGCGGAGGCAGCTTTTAAGGAGCTGAAGGACAAGTTGACGTCCGCCCCTGTGCTAGTATTGCCAGAGCAAGGGGTGAAGTATACAGTATACACTGACGCGTCTCGCGTTGGTTTGGGTTGTGTGCTGATGCAGAAGGATAGGGTGATTTCGTATGCCTCGAGACAATTAAGGAAGCACGAGGAGAATTACCCTACACATGACCTGGAGTTGGCAGCTGTCATCTTTGCATTGAAGCTCTGGAGACATTACCTCTACGGTGAGGAGTTCGAGCTTTTCTGCGACCACAAGAGCCTTAAGTACATATTCACACAGCGAGATTTGAATATGAGACAGCGCCGATGGATGGAGACCTTGAAGGACTTCAAGTTCGAGGTTTCCTACCATCCTGGCAAGGCGAACCTTGTGGCAGACGCGTTGAGCCGCAAGAAGGCGATTGCATTTGCGGCACCACTGATGATAGCCGAGTGGGACATGATGGAGTTTGTGCGCGACTTCGAGCAGAGACTCACTGTCGAGGAGCCTTTTGAGTGTGTTGCGCACGTTCGGGTGCGGCCACTTATTGACGACAGGATTGTTGAGGCCCAAAGGGGCGATATACGGCTGTCTGAGCTTCGAGAGCAGGCTAGCGACGCCGTGGATTCCGAGTGGAGAGTTGGTTCTGATGGGGGTTTACGATTCCGTGGCCGCCTATGTTCCTGATGTGGCTGACTTGAGACGCGAGCTTCTCGAGTCTGCCCATAACTCGAAGCTTGCGATGCATCCTGGTAGCACGAAGATGTACCAGGATATGAGACAGACTTACTGGTGGGATAACATGAAGGCCCACATCGCTGAGTATGTATCTCGGTGTCTGACGTGCCAGCAGGTCAAGGCAGAACATCGCCGACCTCCTGGACTGCTTCAGACCATGCCTATAGCGGAGTGGAAGTGGGACTTCATCTCCATGGACTTCATATCAGGGCTGCCGAAGATGAGGAAGGGACACGATTCTATTTGGGTGATTGTGGACCGGTTGACCAAATCGGCCCATTTCCTCCCTATCAGAGTTACGAACTCTGCAGACGAGCTGGCTAGACTGTACATCAGAGAGATCGTCCGTCTGCATGGAGTTCCCTTAGAGATCGTGTCGGACAGAGACACGCGATTCACATCCATCTTTTGGACTCGTATCCAGGAGGCGATGGGTGTGAAGTTGAAGTTCAGTACAGCGTTTCATCCTCAGACTGATGGGCAGATAGAGCGGGTAAATCAGATTCTGGAGGATATGTTGCGAGCATGTGTGTTGGACTTCAAGGACAGCTGGGATGACTGTCTTCCGTACGCAGAGTTCGCCTACAACAACAGCTTCCAGGCGACTATTGGCATGACGCCATATGAGGCTTTATATGGTCGACCTTGTAGGGCACCGCACTGTTGGGCAGAGGTTGGCGAGCGTAGCCTGATTGGGCCGGAGTTGGTCCAGATGACTACAGAGAAGATTGATATCATCAGGCGTCGATTACTCACAGCGCAGAGCAGACAGAAGAGTTACGCCGATACGAGGCGGCGACCGCTGGAGTTCGAGGTCGGGGATCATGTGTTCCTTCGAGTTTCCCCTATGAAGGGAGTCCTTCGGTTCGGGAAGAAGGGGAAGCTCACACCGAGGTTTATCGGTCCATTTCAGATACTGGATCGAGTGGGTGATGTGGCGTATCGTCTCGCCTTGCCTACACCGCTTGCTTCTGTACACAACGTATTTCATGTCTCTATGCTGAAGAAGTACGTTCCTGATCCTACGCATATCATCAGATGGGAGCAGGTACAGTTGAGTGAGGATGCTACGTACGAGCTGCGCCCGACGCGTATCCTTGATAGGAAGGAGCAGGTACTGCGTAGCAAGGTCATTCCACTTGTGAAGGTGCTTTGGACACATCATTCCGAGGAGGAAGCTACCTGGGAGACTGAGGCCGAGGTCAGAAAGAACTACCCTCAGATTCTCGAGGACTACGAAAAGGTATAAATTTCGAGGACGAAATTTTTTTGTTTAAGGGGGGTAGATTGTAACGACCTGAAAATTTCCGTACATTGGGCCGAGTACCACCTCGACCAGAAATCATATAGGATTAAATCCTTTAGAAAATTAACAAAGTTAACTAAGTACTAAACTCGGTTAGTCATGAAATCCGTTGGGATCGCTTTAAATACGATCTGCAAGACCCAAAACTTGCAGAAATTGTGACTCTAGGTTACCCTAAAGTCTAGAGCCAAACTCATTACCCGTCTGCTCTCGGGACTGAAACGAAACTTCGTATGAGGTCTAGATCGCACATCGGGAGTCCGATTAACCCGAAGCTAAGGAATCAGGACCGCCCCACTGGGCTTGACAATCATCTCAAAAATCAGATGATTCCGATGTCCCACGGCCATTCTTTTCACTCCGGAGCGAGGGAGTGTGAAAAAACACTTTCCATCCAAATGAAAATATTTGGAATAGTGATCTGGCACCTTTCGGTTGCGCGTCAGTATTAAACAACCTGACCGTCGGAATCAGACCAAATTACACCCTCGGATTAAGAAAAATTTCAGGAACATTTACATGTACTCAGAAATTCTGATCGTGGCCCACGGACCGTTGAACTGAAAGTGGTCCGCCACGTGCGATCTGGGAATCCGATCGAGTCGAAAACGTAATCCCACGTAGATCCGCAGATGGTGAGCTTAAGTCTGACGTTTGGCTCAAAGAGGGCCACCAGAACACCCCTTTTGAGCTTGGAAAGTGGCGAACTGCCTACATATGCAGCCACCCTTGAACCTGAGTCTATTTTGGACATGTTCTAGGCTATAAAAGGGGCTTAGAACAGCCCCTCTCACAGCCATACGAATTTGGGTCCAAACCCTTAGAGAGAAAGAGAGAAAAGAGAGAGAAAGTTTTGGAATCGAGGCCGATCTTCCTCTGCTGCTTCCACTCCTCCCACGGCCTACACCGCCCTATTCCAGGGGTTTTCCCGGCGGTTTCCATCCCATTTGAAGGTAAGAAACCCTAACCCTAGGTCTGATTTGAGCTTGATTAGTGGTAGGTTATGGAAAGACTAATCGGATAGGCTCTTTAGGCTAGGAAACTCCCGTATACGGAAGCTCCAACACCCTTGCTGATTCGTTGGAATTCCAAGGGCTGAGGTGAGGACTTTAAGTGTATAAGTTACGGTTTTCAACGCTTTCAATGTCAGATAATGATAGATTCATGATCTGCATGCAAATGCACATGTACAAAGTGCTTTCCGTTTCCTGTTTCGATTAGCGATAAAGAATATGGAATTTTACATACTCTTGATATACGTAGAAATACCGTATACGTATTTTTGTTGAGAAAATGTTTGACATGTTTATTTAATGTTTGATTATATCATGTGTGGATAAAATGCTAGTTTGGCGAAAGGGATCGCGAAAATACATGTTCATGTGTAAATGTCATGTATGTTGAAATTGCGTATTCTAGAAATTCCGCATACGTGCGGATTTTGGAAATGTAATTGTAATGATTATTCGCTGTATGAATACGATATACACGGGAAAAATACTCCCGGGGCGAAGGGACAGCCCTAACCCGAACTTGGCTAAGATACGTCATGTATGTTGGGATAGTGTATTCTAAGTGTTTGTTGCAAATGCTTGTATGTGTACATGTGTATGTACTAGTGCCTTAGATAGGCGCTGATGTGGGTTTTCCGACTCCCTTAGAGACATGTAGGTCCCCTCCATGCGGTGGTTCACCGCAACCACTACATCGTAATGCGCACACAATTGTATCCCTATGGGGATAGTGCTTTATCACATGCCTTACAACATGCTTTGCAACATGCTTGACTTCATGTTTACTTCATGCTTTATAACATGCCTAATAATATGCTTGTATTGCTTGTTTATCATGCTTTACTTCACATGCTAACGATGAAAACTGTTTGAGTTTGGGACTATGTATATAGTCCAAACACTCGGTACCAGACTTGTGATTGTGGCTTAGATTCATGTCGCCACAAAGGACGTGTCCGGCGAACCCGAGTCGTACTTCGGTTGGCGATAGTGGTTGGCCACGCGGAGTGCTTTTGCGCTCCATATCGCTCGACTTGTGGTGCGCTCGAGCTAGTCAGGATCGCCAATTAAACCGAAGTGTAGTTGTGTGTTCACCCTGTTTGGTCGCTACTGCTTGAACCTAGGGTACCAAACTTACCAGTGGCGATTCCCGTTTAACTATGGTACCTAGATCCGCTAAGTCGCATGAGCCGGGCATGGTGGTATGGGACACCGTGGTCGAGCTGTCGGCCTACGCTGGGGCCATGTGCCTCCCCGTAGTGACCATTGCGCAACTATCTCGTGAGCCGAATACGGTGGTATGGGACACTGTATTCGAGTTGTCGATACTTCGGCGAGAGCCGAGTACGGTGAGATCTGTGCTCGTGCTGACGGCGACGAGTCCTCCGTGGTATCATCGAGTGCACTCCAAGGGTCTGTGATTGGCCACAAGTCTTTCACAGCAACTAGAGTGAGAGTTGAGCCGAGTATGGTGAGACCTGTACTTGAGCTGACGGCTAGTGATTGAGCCGAGTACGGTGAGACCTGTACTCGAGCTGACGGCCAGCAATTGAGCCGCATACGGTGAGATCTGTATCCGCGCTGACGGGTGACGAGCCCTTTGCGATGCCTTCACTAAGCTTCTCAAACCATAACATCGTATGAGAATAACTAGGATTGACGACCCTAGAATGGATCATGTTGGGAATGATACAAGGGAGGTACCTTAGTTTCCCAATACTGCTGATTGAAATGGATAAATAAAAACTTGGTAATCATGAGCATCATCGCACCGCATGTGCTTTGTAGATGTGGCGCACTGAGGGAGTAAGCATTCGCGAACGTAAGATGATGTCGCTTGAGGGTGGTTTGGCAAGGGCATACAGCATCATGTCATATCATTTTCGCATTTAACAAGAGTAGTTAGAAATGCTTGATTTGTACTGCTTTATCATTACTGCTTGGTTGATTTGATAACATGTTAACTTATGCTTTATTGTTCCACTGAGTTAGCTACTCACTCCCACGTTACGGGACGATGTTGTACACACCAACCAGACTCTGTCGCAGGTATAGAGGGCGCCTTAGTTCAGGAGCCAGAGCCCGACATTGATGAGGACCAGGAGGAGTTCTCCTTCATGCAGTACTCTGACGGCTTCGCTTAGGCCGGCTGCATCGCGGGATTCTCAGGGCCTCTTTTGAGGATGTATTTTGGGTTTTTGACTTACAAACAGTACATGTATATTGGTGCTCAGCTAGTACTCATACTCTGGAGTTCAGAAAATTTCGTTACTTTACATACTTGAATATAAAATTTCAGTCTTCCGCTGCTTTTATATGCAATTGAACTGGAGTATGAATTACTGTTTTGGTTTAATCTCATTCATGTTTATTGCGCTAACTCAGACAATATTTAGCCGGCATTGTGTATGTTGCATAAGTGATGCGTTGGAACTCGGGAGTTGAGTTCATACTCGACCCCCGAATTTCAGGGCGTTACAGAGATCGAATCAGATTCTGACTCTGAGCCCAGCCCAGCAGACATCATGGTCATCAAGACAAGTGACCCACAGGAACAGACAGGGCAGATGAGTAAGATCGAAAAGGGAAAGGAGCCTGGATGGTCAGCCATCCCCCTAACAATCGAATCAGCCAGCGAACCACTCGCTAGCACCGGCTTTAAAAAAAAAACGCCAATGTAAATAACAATTGGTATCCCGAACCAGGACAAGATCAATCATGGTTTGCAACACCATCCTGTTCAGGATATCTTGGCTACACAAAAAAATCAAAAAATCTTTCAAACACAAAAACATCATATACCTTCAAAAATACAAAAACATCACATATTCCTCAAAATCACAAAACATCAAAAAATCTTTTAAATACAAAAACATCAAAAAATTTCCAAAATACAAAAAAAATAG
Organism: Magnolia officinalis; assembly: GCA_021015155.1. Taxonomy (NCBI): domain Eukaryota; kingdom Viridiplantae; phylum Streptophyta; class Magnoliopsida; order Magnoliales; family Magnoliaceae; genus Magnolia; species Magnolia officinalis. The sequence goes on from JAJHSJ010000019.1 coordinate 26,783,023, forward strand.
AAATTTTTTCAAAAATCACTATGCCAAACACTTCTCATGACAAGCACGAGTTTGAAGTCGACTCATATGATTTCGATTTAGAATTGGACTTCGAACTCATGGGTTTGGATGAAGCCCCGGATGTGGGAAATGATGATACCGTTTTTGAATTCGAGGATTCCCTCGAAAAATTTGAAACAAAGGCCAATATTGTGGCAGACGACTTCGAAATTGTGAACTTAGGGTCGATGGAATCCCCTAGGGAAGTGCGTATCGGGAAATCGCTTCCCCCAAGATACAAGCAGAAGATGATGGAGTTTCTAAAACCGAGGTTGTCGAACTTTGCCTTCTCTTACGAGGACATGCCAGGGCTCGATGAAGAGTTGGTGGTGCATCATCTGCCAACAAAGCCAGAAATGAAGCCTGTTAAGCAAAAGCTGCGAAGGATGAAGCCAGAATGGGCCCTGAAAATCCGTGATGAAGTCATCAAGCAATACAACGCGGGATTTCTGGTAGTCTCCAACTACCTAGAATGACTCGCAATTATCGTATCAGTTCCGAAAAAAGATGGGAAAGTCAGAATGTGCATCGACTTTAGGGACCTCAACAAAGCAAGCCCTAAAGATGACTTCCCTCTGCCTCATATCGACACACTGGTAGATAATACTGCTGGACACAAGATCTTCTCCTTCATGGACGGTTTCTCCGGTTACAATCAGATCAAGATGGCCATCGAAGACAGTGAGAAGACTTCCTTCATCACGCCATGGGGAACTTTCTGCTATCGGGTCATGCCTTTTGGATTGAAAAATGCAGGAGCTACGTGTCAGCGAGCCATGACTGCCTTGTTCCATGACATGATAAATAAGGAAATGGAAGTTTATGTGGATGACATGATCGTCAAGTCTCGCACGATTGAAGGACACTTTGAAGATCTCAAAAAGCTCTTCGACAGGCTGGAAAAGTTCAAGCTCCGCCTCAATCCACAAACATGTGTCTTCGGTGCAACTAGAGGCAAGCTTTTAGGCTTCATTGTTAGCGAAGACGGTATCAGGGTGGATGAGACCAAAACCAAAGCCATCATCGAGATGCCACCGCCTAAGACTGAGAAAGAAATTCGGGGCTTCCTCGGACGAATCTAATATTTCAGCCGATTCATCGCACAGCTCACTCCGGTCTGCGAACCCATATTCAGCTGTTACGAAAGAACTCTTCAAAAGAATGGAATGACGACTGCCAAGCGGCCTTCGATAAAATCAAAAGATACTTGCTAAATCCTCTAGTGCTCGTGCCGCCTACTCCAGGTAGGCCACTTCTGTTGTATATCTCTGTCGCAGCGGAAGTAATCGGATGCATCCTCGGCCAACATGACAATACGGGAAGAAAGGAGCAAGCGATCTATTATCTAAGCCGACGGTTTACAAGCTATGAAGCCAAATATTCCAGCTTAGGAAAGACATGCCTCACCCTAGTCTGGGCAACACAACGGCTAAGGCAGTATATGATCGCTCACCCGATACTTCTGCTCGCTCGCATGGACCCGTTGAAGTACTTGTTCGAAAAACCGGCACTGACGGGTAGAATCGTAAAATGGCAGTTACTGCTTTCTGAGTTTGACATCACATATGTCACTCAGAAGGTAATCAAGGGGCAAGCACTGGCCGATCACTTAGCAGCACACTCCTTGCCTAACTACCAACCCCTGAAGACCTTCTTCCCTGACGAAGACATCCTCCAGATTGAGGGAGAAGAGGAAAGAAAGGCAGAAGAGTGGACACTCTTCTTCGACGGAGCTGCAAACTCGAAGGGGAGTGGGGTAGGCGCCATACTCTACTCCCCCGAAGACGTCCCAGTTCCTATATCCAGAAGACTAGCATTCCAGTGCACCAATAATGTAGCCGAATATGAGGCATGCATCACCGGTCTAAGAGAAGCCATTATCCTCAACGTAAAGAAGTTACGAGTCTTCAGAGATTCACGACTCATCATCAATCAGATAAATGGCGATTGGAAGACCAAGGATGAGAAGCTGATTCCTTATCATGTCTATCTGGAAAATTTGATCGAGGAGTTCGAGGAGATCACATTCTCTTACATGCCTCGGGTCAAGAATCAGTTTGCGGATGCTCTAGCTACCCTCGCTTCAATGCTGGAAATCCCAAAAGGAGTTACTGAATGGGAACTCACTGTCGAACTCCAAGAGGAGCCTGCATTCTGCCTATAAATTGAAGAAGCTGAGCCTGCCCCAAATGATTAGCCATGGTACACAGACATCAAAAAATACCTCGAACATCAGAAGTACCCGGAAGGAGCAGCTCTGACTGATCGACGCACAATACAAAGATTAACATCTCAGTTCGTGATCACTGGGGGTATCCTATACAAGCGATCCTTCAACCAAGTCCTTCTCCGCTGTGTGGATGAGATAGAGGCAGCCCATATTATGTCAGAAATCCACGAAGGACTATGCGGCCCGCATATGAATGGACACATGATGACTGTAACGCCCTGAAATTCGGGGGTCGAGTATGACCTAAACTCCCGAGTTCCAACGCATCACTTATGCAACATACACAATGATGGTTAGATGTTGTCTGAGTTAGAGCAATAAACATGAATGAGATTATACCAAAACAGTAATTCATACTCCAGTTCAATTGTATAAAGGCAAGAGGAAGACTGAAATTGTATATTTAAAGTATGTAAGGAAACAAAATTTTTTATGAACATCAGAGTATGATCGCTAACTGAGTACCCATATACATGTACTGTTTTTAGAGTCAAAAATCAAAATACAATCTAAAGATGTGTCCTGTAATCCCCGCGATGCTATCGGCCTAAGCAAAGCCGTCCAAATACTGCCTAAACGAGAACTCATCCTGGTCCTCGTCGAAATCGGGCTCCGGCTCCTGAACCGTCGCGCCATCTATACCTGCGATAGAGTCTGGTTGGTGTTGCAAACACCGTCCCGTAACGTGGGAGTGAGTAGCTAACTCAGTGGAACAATAAATCATAGGTTAACATGTTATCAATTCAATCAAGCAGTAATGATAAAGCAGTACAAATCAAACAATTCTAACTACTCTTATTAAGTGTGAGAATGAAATGACATGATGCTGTATGCCCTTGCCAAACCACCCTCATGCTACATCATCTTACGTTAGCGAATGCTTAACTCCCTCAGTGCGCCATATCTACTAAGCACATGCGGTGCGATGATGATCATGATTACCGAGTTATTATTAGTCCATTTCAAACAGCAGTATTGGAAAACTAAGGTACCTCCCTTGTATCATTCCCAAACATGATCCATTCTAGGGTCGTTAATCCTAGTTAATCTCATACGATATTATGGTTTGAGAGGCATAGCGAAGGCATCGTAAAGGGCTCGTCACCCGTCAGCGCGGATACAAATCTCACCTATGCGGCTCAATTGCTGGCCGTCAGCTCGAGTACAGGTCTCACCGTACTTGGCTCAATCACTAGCCGTCAGCTCGAGTACAGGTCTCACCATAATCGGCTCAACTCATACTCTAGTTGCTGTGAAAGACTCGTCGCCAATCACAGACCCTTGGAGTATACTCGAAGATACTACGGAGGACTCGTGGCCCGTCAGCACGAGTACAAGTCTCACCATACTCGGCTCTCGCCGTAAGTACCGACAGCTCGAATACAGTGTCCCATACCACCGTATTCGGTTCACGAGTTTAGGTTGCTCAATGGTCACTATGGGGAGGCACTTGGCCCCAGCGTAGGCTGATAGCTCGGCCACGGTGTCCCATACCACCATGTCCGGCTCATGAGTCTTAGCGGATCGAGGTACCATGGTTAACGGGATCGCCAATGGTAAGTTTGGTACCCTAGGTTCAAGCAGTAGCGACCAAACATGGTGAACACACATTCAACATATCGGTTTACTTGACGAGTCAGACTAACTCGAGCGCACAACTAGTTGGACGATATGGAGCGCAAAAGCACTCCGTGTGGCCAACCACTATCGCCAACAGGAGTAGGACTCGGGTTCGTCAGACACACCCCTTGTGGCGACATGAATCTCAGCCACAACCACAAGTCTGATACCGAATGTCTGGATTATGGGCATAGTCCCAAACTCAATCAATCTTCATCCATAGCATGTGGAGTAAAGCATGATAAACAAAGTAATACAAGCATGTTAACAGGCATGTCATAAGGCATGTTATAAAGCATGAAGTAAAGCATGTTGTAGAGCACGAAGTAAAGCATGTTGTAAAGCATGTTGTAGAGTACTATACAAATAGGAATACAATTACATACACATCACAAGTGAGTGGTTATAGCGAACCACCACATGGAGGGTATCCTACATGTCTCTAAGGTAGTCGGGAATTCCATGTCAGCACCTCTCTAAGGCACTAACACTCAAGCATTTACACACACAAGCATTTACACAAACACTTAGAGTACGCTATTCCAACATACATGACGTATGTTAGCGAAATACGTATTAGGGCTATCCTTTCGCCAAGTGAGTATTTTATCCATGTATACCATAATCATACAACAAATAATCATTACAATTGCATTTCCAAAATTTACACATATGCGGTATTTCTAGAATACACAATTTCAACATACTTGGTATTTACAAGCGAACATGTATTTCGGCGATTCCTTTCGCCAAACTAGTATTTTATCCATATATCATATAATCATACATGAAATAAACATGTCAAACATTTTCCCAAAAAAAATACGTATACGGTATTTCTACGTGTACCTAGAGTATGTGAAATTCCATATTCTACAATGTTAATCGAAACTGGAAACGGAAAGCACTTTGTACATGTGCAATTGCATACAGATCATGAATCTATCATTATCTGACATTGAAAGCATTGAAAACCATAACCTATACACCTAAAGTCCTCACCTTTGCCCTTGGAATCTCAATGGATCTGTAAGGTTTGGTGAGCTTCTGTATTCGGGAGTTTTCTAGCCTAAAGAGTGGAATCGGTTAGCCTTTTCATAATCTATAGTTTATATACTTCAAATCAGACCTAGGGTTAGGGTTTCTTACCTTAAAACGGAGTGGATACCGTCGGGAGAGCGCTTGGAAAGAGGCGATGTAGGCCGTGCGATATCTGAAAGCAGTAGGAGGAAGTTCTCCCACAAATCCCAAGCTCTTCTCTCTCTTCTCTCTCTCTCTCTCTCTAGGGTTTTATCCCAAATTCATATGGCTGTGAGAGGGGCTGTTCTAAGCTCCTTTTATAGCCTAAAACCTCCCCAAAATAGACTCAGGTTCAAGGGTTACTGCTAATATAGGTATTTCGTCACTTTCCCAGCTCAAAAGAGAGGTTCTGGTGGCCCTCCTTGAGCCAAACGTCAGACTTAAGCTCACCACACATGGATCTATGTGGGATTACGTTTTCGACTCGATCGGATTCCCAGATCGCACGTGGCGGACCACTTTCAGTTCAACGGTCAGTGGGTCACGATCCGAAATTCCAAGCACATGTAAATGTTCCTGAAATTTTTCTTAATCTGAGGGTGTAATTTGGTCTGATTCTGACGGTCTGGTTGCTTAATACTGATGTGCAAGCGAATGGTGCCAGATCACTATTCCAGATATTTATTTTGTAAAAGGGAATAGTGTTTTTCACACTCCCTCACTCCGGATCCAAACGAATGGCCGTGGGACATCGGCTGGACCTGATTTTTTAGATGATTGTCAAGCCCAGTGAGGCGGTCTTAGTTCCTTAACTTCGTGTTAATCGGACTTCCGATGTGCGATCTAGACCTAATACGAAGTTTCATTTCATTCCCGAGAGCAGCCGGGTAATGAGTTTGGTTCTAAACTTTAGGGTAACCTAGAGTCACTGATTTTGCAAGTTTTGGGTCTTGTAGATCGTATTTAAAGCGATCCCAACGGATTCCATGGCTAATCGAGTTTTGCACTTAATTAACTTTGTTAAATTTCTAAAGGATTTAATCCCAATTGATTTCTGGTCGAGATGGTGCTCGAGTCAAAGTACGGAAATTTACGGGTCGTTACAATCTACCCCCCTTAAACAAGAAATTTCGTCCTCGAAATTTATACCTTTTCGTATTCCTCGAGAATCTGAGGGTAGTTCTTCTTGACCTCGGCCTTAGTCTCCCAAGTAGCTTCCTCCTCGGAATGATGTGTCCAAAGTACCTTCACAAGTGGGATGACCTTGCTACGCAGTACTTGCTCCTTCCTGTCAAGGATACGCGTCGGGCACAACTCATACGTAGCATCCTCGCTCAGCTGTACCTGCTCCCATCCGATGATATGCGAAGGATCAGGAACGTACTTCTTTAGCATAGATACATGAAATATGTTGTGTACAGACGCAAGTGGTGTGGGCAAGGCGAGACGATACGCCACATCACCCACTCGATCCAGTATCTGAAATGGACCGATAAACCTCAGTGTGAGCTTCCCCTTCTTCCCAAACCGAAGGACTCCCTTCATAGGGGAAACTCGAAGGAACACATGATCCCCGACCTTGAACTCCACCGGTCGCCGCCTCGTATCGGCGTAACTCTTCTGCCTGCTCTGCGCTGTAAGTAATCGACGCCGGATAATGTCGGCCTTCTCTGTAGTCGCCTGTACCAACTCCGGACCAATCAGACTACGCTCACCAACCTCTGCCCAACAGTGCGGTGCTCTACAAAGACGACCATATAGAGCCTCATATGGCGCCATGCCAATAGTCTCCTGGAAGCTGTTGTTGTAGGCGAACTCTGCGTACGGAAGACAGTCATCCCAACAGTCCTTGAAGTCCAACACACATGCCCGCAACATATCCTCCAGAATCTGATTCACCCGCTCTGTCTGCCCATCAGTCTGAGGATGAAACGCCGTACTGAACTTCAATTTCACACCCATCGCCTCCTGGATATGAGTCCAGAAGATAGATGTGAACCGAGTGTCTCTGTCCGACACGATCTCTAAAGGAACTCCATGCAGACGGACGATCTCTCTGATGTACAATCTAGCCAGCTCGTCTGCAGAGTTCGTAACTCTGATAGGGAGGAAATGGGCTGATTTGGTCAACCGGTCCACAATCACCCAAATGGAATCGTGTCCCTTCCTCGTCTTCGGCAGCCCTGATATGAAATCCATGGAGATGAAGTCCCACTTCCACTCTGCTATGGGCATGGGCTGAAGCAGTCCAGGAGGTCGGCGATGTTCCGCCTTGACCTGCTGGCACGTCAAACATCGTGACACATACTCAGCGATGTGGGCTTTCATGTTATCCCACCAATACGTCCGTCTCATATCCTGGTACATCTTCGTGCTACCAGGATGCATCGCAAGCTTCGAGTTATGGGTAGACTCGAGAAGCTCGCGTCTCAAGTCAGGCACATCAGGAACGCATAGGCGGCCACGGAATCGTAGACCTCCATCAGAACCAACACTCCACTCGGAATCCTCGGCGTCGCTAGCCTTCTCTCGAAGCTCAGACAGCCGTATATCGCCCTCCTGGGCCTCAACAATCCTGTCGTCAGTAAGTGGCCGCACCCGAACGTGCGCAACACACTCAAATGGCTCCTCGATAGTGAGTCTTTGCTCGAAGTCCCGCACGAACTCCATCATGTCCCACTCGGCTATCATCAACGGTGCCGCAAATGCAATCGCCTTCTTATGGCTCAACACGTCTGCCACAAGGTTCGCTTTGCCAGGATGGTAGGAAACCTCGAACTTGAAGTCCTTCAAGGTCTCCATCCATCGGCGTTGTCTCATATTCAAGTCTCGCTGTGTGAATATGTACTTAAGGCTCTTGTGGTCGCAGAAAAGCTCGAACTCCTCTCCGTAGAGGTAATGTCTCCAGAGCTTCAATGCAAAGATGACAGCTGCCAACTCCAGGTCGTGTGTAGGGTAATTCTCCTCGTGCTTCCTTAATTGTCTCGAGGCATACAAAATCACCCTATCCTTCTGCATCAGAACACAACCCAAACCAACGCGAGACGCGTCAGTATATATCGTGTACTACTCCCCTTGCTCTGGCAATACTAGCACAGGGGCGGACGTCAACTTGTCCTTCAGCTCCTTAAAAGCTGCCTCCGCCTTCTCATTCCAGGCGAACTTCAGGTCCTTCCGAGTCAACTGAGACAACGGCCTGACGATCTTCGAGAAATCCCGAATGAAGCGTCTGTAATACCCAGCCAGACCAAGGAAACTCCTCACCTCAGTAACCGATTCAGGCTGCTGCCAGTCCTGAACCGCGGCTACCTTAGCAAGGTCCACTGCTATCCCATCCTTGGACACTACATGTCCGAGGAACTTTACTTCCTCCTGCTAGAAGTCGCACTTCTTGTATTGTGCGAACAACTGGTTCTTCTCCAACGTACCCAATACCGCTCGCAAGTGCTCCTCGTGCTCCTCCCAACTCATAGATTATATCAAAATGTCATCAATAAAGACGATGACGAATCGGTAAAGGAAGGGCCAAAATACCCTGTTCATCAGATCCATGAACACGGCCGGTGCGTTTGTGAGGCCGAACGACATCACAAGGAACTCATAATGCCCAAAGCATGTCCTGAAGGCTGTCTTCTGCACGTCCTCATCTCTCACGCGCAACTGGTGGTACCCTGACTGAAGATCAATCTTCGAGAAATACTTCGCCCCTCTCAACTGATCGAACAGATCATCTATCCTGGGCAAAGGATACTTGTTCTTCACCGTGACCTAGTTCAACCTACGGTAATCAATACATAACCGTAGCGACCCGTCCTTCTTCTTTACAAATAGCACAGGTGCTCCCTAAGGAGACACACTAGGTCATATAAAACCCTTCTCTATAAGCTCGTCAATCTGTCTCCGCAGCTCCTCCATCTCACAGGAGGCATACGATAAGTCAGCAACGAGATGGGCTTCGCACCAGGCGTAAGATCAATCGTAAAATCAATCTTGCGCCGAGGAGGTAATCCAGGGATAGTCTTAAACACACCAACAAATTTCTGAACCACCGGTGTACCCTCCAATGTCGGACCATCAATCGGCACAAGTAAAGCAGCATAACAATCAACACGGCAGGGCCAATTGACCTGCACAGGAAACGTAAAAGCTATGCCGTCAGGTCCATAGGCCATCACGATCCGAGTATCGCAATCTATCTCCGCCCTCATCTTAGCGAGCTAGTCCATACCAAGGATAACGTCGTAGTGCCAAAGTGGATCAACTATGAGGTCGACGAGCACTGTGCTGCTACCCAAAACTATCGAGCAACCCTCGCATAACCGTGTGACATCTGAACAGGTCCCAGTAGCCGTAGTGAGTCTCATTCCCTTAGTGGGAATCGTATGCAAAGATAGACGTTTAACCGCCCCACAAGAAATAATAGAAGTAGTGGACCCAGTGTCCACCAATAAAGAAACGGGAGTATAACGAATATAAGCCGTACCCTCAAAAGCCGTCGGAGCTGAGATCGACGTCTCAGGTGCCTCGGTAACAAGCGTGTGCACACGAGCCTGCTGCTGACGGTTTGGCTGAGGAGCCAAGGGTCGCTGTGGCGGCCTGAAGCGCGACACAGGAGGTTGGAAAGAAGGATGTGCAGGGGTGGTCTGTAGCGGTGGAGCTGATATGGCCTGTGGATAAGGGCGATCCAATCTTTGTGGTGGTGCAAATCCGCTATCCCTCATGCGCGAGAAGCAGCTCTTAGCAGGATGTCCCGGTTTTCCGCAAAACGTGCAGGTCACAAGCGAGCGTCTCACAGGAACAACTGGTGTTGCGGCCCTGGGAGGCGAATCAGCACGAGACCTCTTGCCTAAGATAGGCCTGCTCTGTAAATCCTGTCGTGGCCTCGCAACCATAGCACCACGCGATCTGGCCAAACGGTCCACATCCTGCTCGGCCGTCATAGACATGTGGACCAATGCCGCGTATGTGGGAATACTGAGGCAGCATAGCTTAGACCGTATGTCAGGTCGCAAGCCTCCAGTGAAGCGACGCATCCTCATCTGCTCATTGACGAGGATAGTTGGGACAAAGCGGCCCAACTCAGTGAAGCGGTGCTCATACTCCGTCACCGTCATGCCTCCCTGCCTGAGGCGCAGGAACTCATCCTCCCGCTCGTGCCGATAAGTCTGCGGGTAGTATTTCTCGTGGAACCGAGACTCGAAAGCCTCCCAGGTCCACATGAAATCTACTGCGACCGTCCGTAGCACATTGTCCCACCATAAACTGGCCTCCCTCTTAAACATGAAGGAAGCCAACTCGACCTGCTCTGCCTCTGAATAGTGCAGCATCCGTAGCATCTTGGAGATGCGGTTTAGCTAGAACTCCGCCTCCTCGGGTCTGTGAGAACCCATAAATGAGGGAGGCCTCAAGCGCTGAAATCGCTCGAGTAAACCACGAGTACCGACATCTCCAGTAGGAGGTGCGACGGATGTGGGCAGAGGCACATCCTCAAACCGAGCAGGAGGCTCAGAATGCTCATCAGGATGTGCGAATGTCGTAGGTGGAGTCGCACTACCACCATGGGACAAGGCCTCAGCGATAGTGGCCATAAGCTACTGGTGCTGCTGCTGCTACTGCATCTACTGCTGATGCATCATCATCATCAGCTGCTCAAACTATCAGTCAGCGGAGCAGCCTGAGAGTCATGCTGCGCAGAAGATGACGGTCGGTACTGCTCACGAACCGGGGGCGTATAAGGTGGCAGTCCACCGGTAGGACCAGCAGGAGGCTGATCAGAACCCAACCCACAGTCCGCAGGATCGCTACTACCAGAAGGAGTCTGGTCCATAGAGCCGGTCAGAAGGAGATGTGCCATACTCCGTGTGTACTATCGCGGCATGCCCTATACAACATAGGGTAGAACATTTATGAGAGAAAGCACAACACACTTCATAAAGTACTTTAAGCATTCCACACATCATCAAAACAAAAGAGGCTACATGCCTTTCATTTACCCAAAATTGTCATAATACATGGAATACAGAGTTACATGAATCATGACAGAAATCACATGATAACCAATACATCCACAACATCAAACACTTAGAACACGCTACTATCTATTACATCAACTACATGAAAACATAAACCGCCTATCGTGGTAACTAAAAACAAACAACAACCACACACAACAACGTGGATGACTAGGCATCCGAACCAGGCGATGGAGGAGGGGCATTCTTGTCCTGCAGACAACACAGGATGGCCTTTAAGGTACGAGACACCTTGCTAAGCTTGGTTCGGACTCGCCCTACTTCCTGCTGCAGGGCGGCTTGACCCTCCTCAAGACGGGCCAAATGTGCATCAAAGGCATCCCGATCCATGCCCTGCTCCTGAGACGCAGGAGGTGAACTCTCCTCAGTGTCCTGAGCCTCAGGTTCTTCTTCCTCTTCTTCAGCTTCACTTCCATCTTCGCTCGTATCTCCATCGCTCTCAATCTCATCCTCACTCTCGTCCTGTCGGGCCCGTTGTTGCTGTGCCCCAAGCTTCACCTGCTTGAGAGTGTTTTCATCAATCTGGTGGACTTGTACTGGCATTTCTGCCCCCAGACTATAGCCATACTCCCGTGCGATCCTGCATATGAGTCGGCCGAAAGGAACCGAATCAGAACTCCTGGTGGAGCGTGCGACACTCACGATCTGTCGCAACACGAAAGTGGGCACACACAAGTTCGCCCGCTGCCCCACTTGGTACAGGAAATCAACCATAAGGTGGGTGCACTCGCTACGATTACTGTATCTGGGGTAGAGATTGTATGTGAAGATGTGATGTAGCAGGCGGAAGTCTTTAGACATGTGGGACGCTAGCAGGCTTTTGTTGGGCTGCCATTCAGCTAGTCGGCCACCACAAAGGTATCGGGTGTGACGATCCCTTTCACGAGCAGTCGCCAAATTCAGCTCGCTAGCATGTACGTCACCAATGGGCATATTCATAAGCCGCGCGATCATCTTCACATCAACAGTGACGAATAGATCCACCCCAACTACGAGCCGAAACTGCAAAGGGTCAAGCGAAGGCTCGCGAATGTTGGCGTAGAAGGATCTGACAGTGCCGGAATTTGCACGACCCTTGACCTCAAATAACGGACCTCAGAGGGCTGCCTCCACTTGCTCAAACAAATAATACTCCCCAAATAGCCGACCATCCACCTGGGCTTCGAAAAGAACCCTACGGTCCTTATAGACACCATGAGGTAGCGCCGCCAACTGCACCCGTTCGGCAGGGATCCGGGGATCGAGGTCCCGCTTCGTGCGAAACTCCCGGGCAAAGCTCGAGCTAGCGGCGGTGCCTCGCGGTCTCCTTGATCGTGCAGGGCGACTAGGCCCGGCCTCCTCAGCTGCACTTTTCCTCTTGCCCATCAGAGAGAGGATGGTGGAGATGGAGAAAAGGGCCGCCACCCCGCCAAAAAGGGCCATGGAAAATCGAAGAAACAGGGAAAAAGGGGCTGATCTCCCAAGTTCTTCACGATCAGCAGATCCAACAGACGTGGGAGGTGAAAAAGATTAGGGAAATGGAGAAAGAAAATGGGAAGGACGGTTTGGGAGATAGCTCCCACTGTTTTGGGACCTCCAACCACGTGTAGGGGGTCCAAACGAGTGGAAAGAAGAGGAAATGGAGAAGAGGGCAGCGTACCACGATGGAGGATGGTGAGAAGTGGTCGAAATTGGTAGAGAAGAGAGGTGGAGAGGCATTTTGCAAGAGAGGACAGCAAGGTGGAAGGAAAAAACGGCCAAGGGAGGGGGTTTGTGAAGGAAGTGTAAATTTTTGCAATAGTTTTAAGATGTGAGCTAGGGCAGGGGGTTGTAGGGACCCCCAAAGTCGACCGGCCCGAACCGCGGGCCCGACCCAACCCGAAAACCGGCGAGGCCTCGCCGAACCGGCGAGGGCCTCGCCAAAAATTTTTGGAATTTTGTGAATGGGGCTCCATGGTTGTGATCCTCCAGTCCCCTGGGCCCCAAAAATCCCTGGGTCCCACCTTGGATCCCTCTGGAAGTGTTCCGTTTGACCTCCCGATCTCGATTCGCTCCATTTCGGGTAGTCTCGGAATAATCGAACGTAACTTGCAATCCGGAATAATTTATCTAACGTAAAATATATGAATTTGGGGTAGAACGAGCTAATGAAGCCAACTAACCCTACTATGCTGGGTTACACAGCCCGAAATTGCGAGAAAACCCTCCGATTGACGGTAATTTCCCCGTTTCAATTTCGTTTTGCTAAAAATGGAATTTTAGTTTAATTACTCTTCATCCGTTGGGTTTTAGGAGTTGCGCTCATCGCACAAAGAACTTAGAATAATTAGGAGGACGGTTTGGTGAAGCCAAATAGGACACTTACTATTTTTGGCTGAGAACCTTGCGCACTAGTAGACATCACGACCTTATAATAAGTCGCGAATTCTAGGAGTCTTAGTTGTAGTTTGTTTCTGATTTCATTCTCATTACTCGGTATCCCTATTTTAAGGGTTGTGAACGGTCTAGGAATGTTTTAAGGTTGACCCGTGTAACCATGGTTGAATACGGACTCGATTTCGGTGTTTGACTTTAGTGAACTTCGCCGATTGGCGAAATCGGAATACCTATGACTGTTTCTATGTTCTTGCGCACCCTCCTAAGTTGTAATGCGTCAGTGGACGTCGTGGGATCATAACTCAGGTCCGGTTTAATCAAAATCATGCTTTGATACCAACTTGTAATGCCCTGAAATTCGGGGGTCGAGTATGACCTCAACTCCCGAGTTCCAACGCATCACTTATGCAACATACACAATGATGGTTAGATGTTGTCTGAGTTAGAGCAATAAACATGAATGAGATTATACCAAAACAGTAATTCATACTCCAGTTCAATTGTATAAAGGCAAGCTGAAGACTGAAATTGTATATTTAAAGTATGTAAGGAAACAAATTTTTTTATGAACATCAAAGTATGATCGCTAACTGAGTACCCATATACATGTACTATTTTTAGAGTCAAAAATCAAAATACAATCTAAAGATGTGTCCTATAATCCCCGCGATGCTATCGGCCTAAGCAAAGCCGTCCGAATACTGCATAAACGAGAACTCATTCTGGTCCTCGTTGAAATCGGGCTCCGGCTCCTGAACCGTCGCACCATCTATACCTGCGATAGAGTCTGGTTGGTGTTGCAAACACCGTCCCGTAACGTGGGAGTGAGTAGCTAACTCAGTGGAACAATAAAGCATAAGTTAACATGTTATCAATTCAATCAAGCAGATTAAATGATAAATCAGTACAAATCAAACAATTCTAACTACTCTTATTAAGTGCGAGAATGAAATGACATGATGCTGTATGCCCTTGCCAAACCACCCTCATGCGACATCATCTTACGTTAGCGAATGCTTAACTCCCTCAGTGCGCCACATCTACTAAGCACATGAGGTGCGATGATGATCATGATTACCGAGTTATTATTAGTCCATTTCAAACAGCAGTATTGGGAAACTGAGGTACCTCCCTTGTATCATTCTCAAACATGATCCATTCTAGGGTCGTCAATTCTAGTTAATCTCATACGATATTATGGTTTAAGAGGCATAGCGAAGGCATCGCAAAGGGCTCGTCACCCGTCAGTGCGGATACAGATCTCACCGTATGCAGCTCAATTGCTGGCCGTCAGCTCGAGTACAGGTCTCACCGTACTCGGCTCAATCACTAGCCGTCAGCTCGAGTACAGGTCTCACCATACTCGACTCAACTCATACTCTAGTTGCTGTGAAAGACTCGTCGCCAATCACAGACCTTTGGAGTATACTCGAAGATACTACGGAGGACTCGTCGCCCGTCAGCACGAGTACAGGTCTCACCATACTCGGCTCTCGCCGTAAGTACCGACAGCTCGAATACAGTGTCCCATACCACCGTATTCGGCTCACGAGTTTAGGTTGCTCAATGGTCACTATGGGGAGGCACTTGGCCCCAGCATAGGCCGACAGCTCGGCCACGGTGTCCCATACCACCATGTCCGGCTCATGAGTCTTAGCGGATCGAGGTACCATGGTTAACGGGATCCCCACTGGTAAGTTTGGTACCCTAGGTTCAAGCAGTACCGACCAAACATGGTGAACACACATTCAACATATCGGTTTACTTGACGAGTCAGACTAACTCGAGCACACAACAAGTTGGGCGATATGGAACGCAAAAGCACTCCGTGTGGCCAACCACTATCGCCAACCGGAGTACGACTCAGGTTCGTCAGGCACACCCCTTGTGGCGACATGAATCTCAGCCACAACCTCAAGTCTGATACCGAATGTCTGGACTATGGGCATAGTCCCAAACTCAATCAATCTTCATCCATAGCATGTGGAGTAAAGCATGATAAACAAAGTAATACAAGCATGTTAACAGGCATGTCATAAGGCATGTTATAAAGCATGAAGTAAAGCATGTTGTAGAGCACGAAGTAAAGCATGTTGTAAAGCATGTTGTAGAGTACTATACAAATAGGGATACAATTACATACACATCACAAGTGAGTGGTTATAGCGAACCACCACATGGAGGGTATCCTACATGTCTCTAAGGTAGTCGGGAATTCCATGTCAGCACCTCTCTAAGGCACTAACACTCAAGCATTTACACACACAAGCATTTACACAAACACTTAGAGTACGCTATTCCAACATACATGACGTATGTTAGCGAAATACGTATTAGGGCTATCCTTTTGCCAAGTGAGTATTTTATCCATGTATACCATAATCATACAGCAAATAATCATTACAATTGCATTTCCAAAATTTACACATATGCGGTATTTCTAGAATACACAATTTCAACATACTTGGTATTTACAAGCGAACATGTATTTCGGCGATTCCTTTCGCCAAACTAGTATTTTATCCATATATCATATAATCATACATTAAATAAACATGTCAAACATTTTCCCAAAAAAATACGTATACGGTATTTCTACGTATACCTAGAGTATGTGAAATTCCATATTCTACAACGTTAATCGAAACAGGAAACGGAAAGCACTTTGTACATGTGCAATTGCATGCAGATCATGAATCTATCATTATCTGACATTGAAAGTGTTGAAAACCGTAACCTATACACCTAAAGTCCTCACCTTTGCCCTTGGAATCTCAACGGATCTGTAAGGTTTGGTGAGCTTCCGTATTCGGGAGTTTTCTAGCTTAAAGAGCGGAATTGGTTAGCCTTTTCATAATCTATAGTCTATATACTTCAAATCAGACCTAGGGTTAGGGTTTCTCACCTTAAAACGGAGTGGATACCGTCGGGAGAGCGCCTGGAAAGAGGCGGTGTAGGCCGTGCGATATCTGAAAGCAGTAGGAGGAAGTTTTCCCACAAATCCCAAGCTCTTCTCTCTCTTCTCTCTCTCTCTCTAGGGTTTTATCCCAAATTCGTATGGCTATGAGAGGGGCTGTTCTAAGCTCCTTTTATAGCCTAAAACCTCCCCAAAATAGACTCAGGTTCAAGGGTTACTGCTAATATAGGTATTTCGTCACTTTCCCAGCTCAAAAGAGAGGTTCTGGTGGCCCTCTTTGAGCCAAACGTCAGACTTAAGCTCACCACACATGGATCTATGTGGGATTACGTTTTCGACTCGATCAGATTCCCAGATCGCACGTGGCGGACCACTTTCAGTTCAACGGTCAGTGAGCCACGATCCGAAATTCCAAGCACATGTAAATGTTCCTGAAATTTTTCTTAATCCGAGGGTGTAATTTGGTCTGATTTTGACGGTCTGGTTGCTTAATACTGATGCGCAAGCGAATGGTGCCAGATCACTATTCCAGATATTTATTTTGTAAAAGGGAATAGTGTTTTTCACACTCCCTTGCTCCGGATCCAAACGAATGGCCGTGGGACATCGGCTGGACCTGATTTTTTAGATGATTGTCAAGCCCATTGAGGCGGTCCTAGTTCCTTAACTTCATGTTAATCAGACTTCCGATGTGCGATCTAGACCTAATACGAAGTTTCATTTCATTCCCGAGAGCAGCCGGGTAATGAGTTTGGTTCTAAACTTTAGGGTAACCTAGAGTCACTGATTTTGCAAGTTTTGGGTCTTGTAGATCGTATTTAAAGCGATCCCAACGGATTCCATGGCTAATCGAGTTTTGCACTTAATTAACTTTGTTAAATTTCTAAAGGATTTAATCCCAATTGATTTCTGGTCGAGATGGTGCTCGAGTCAAAGTACGGAAATTTACGGGTCGTTACAATGACAAAGAAGATCCTACGACTCGGCTACTACTGGCTTACAATGGAGACAGATTGCTGCAAGCACGTCAGGAGATGCTTCAAGTGTCAGGAGCACCCAAACCAGATCCATGCGCCTGCCTCCGAACTCTACAACTTGACGGCACCATGGCCCTTCTCTGTATGGGGACTCGACATCATAGGTAAGATCAGTCCTAAAGCTTCAAATGGGCATAAATATATCCTGGTGGCAGTAGGCTACTTCACTAAATGGATAGAAGCAGCATCCTATACCACCGTCGTAGCATCTCATGTGGTCAAATTCATAAAGAACAACATCATTAGCCGATATGGGATCCCTCAGGCCATAATCACTGATAACGGAACTCCGTTCGTCAACAAAAGGATGGGCGATTTCCTCGACAAGTTTAAAATTCAACGCCATCGGTCAAGCCCCTACCGTCCTCAAATGAATGGTGGAGTGGAAGCCCCAAACAAGACTATCATCCGCATACTTGAAAAGATGGTGAAGACATATCGTGACTGGTCAGAAATGCTTCCTTATGCACTCTGGGCTTATCGCAGGTCTGTACGGTCTGCTACAGGCGCAACTCCATATGAGCTCGTTTACGGAATGGAAGTAGTACTACCAGTCGAAATTGAAATCCCCTCACTCCGGGTACTGCTAGAAAGTGAAATCGAGGAAGGCGAGTGGCAACAAGCAAGGTACGATCAACTACATCTGGCAGATGAAAAATGCATGCGAGCGCTAAGCCACTCCCAGTGCTACCAAAGAAGGATCGCCTGAGCCTACAACAAGAGGGTCCGAAAGAGAAGCTTCAAAATCGGCGACATTGTCATGAAGCGTATCTTGCCACTGCATTTACCGGATCCCAGAGGAAAGTTCAAGCCCTCATGGGAAGGACCACTGATCATTCGAGAAGTACTCCCAGGGGGCGCTCTCCGGCTCACTAATCTGAAGGGAGAAAACCTTCCCGAGCCCATCAATGCCGATAATGTGAAAATCTATCACGGGTAACCATACCTAACCTTGTCAATGGGTATAATCGCAAAGCTGTATCCATCACACTTCCCACCAAAAACCAAAAGAAGATGTAAAAATCCATCACCCCTCCCATCAGGACACACCTTCCATTTCCCTCACAAAAAGAAGAGAATTAAAAAAAAAAAAACAGAAAGAGAGCAAAGCAAAAAAAAGAAGGGGGGAGAAGAAAGAAAGAAAAAAAAAAGTGGAAGAAAAAAAAAAACAAAAAAAAAGGAGAGAGAAGAAGTTCATCCCATCATTCCCAAATAACCCAAGCAGCTCATGATTGTGCTCAAAGACAAGGACAGGAAGGTAACCAGCTGGCCGGCTATGAAGGAAGTGTCTCCATCATTCCCTGCAGTCCAAAAAAAAGAGAAAACAAAAAAAGGGGGAGAGAACAGACATGCCTAAGCAGAATGGGCGAGTTGAAAACCCGAAAGGGCGACTTGAGTAAAAACAGCAAGCATGCGGCGGACTTGGTGAAAACCTGAAAGGGCGCCAAGGGTAAAAACAGCACAGCTGCCAAGGGGCAGGCAAGATAAAAAACCCGGGATGTAGTGAAAATCCGAAAGGACGCTACGGGCAAAAATGACGGGAAGAGCTGGACATAGTGAAAACCTGAAAGGGCGCTACGAGCAAAAATGGCAGGAAAAAAAAAAAAAAATATAATAAAAGTGCAGGTACAGAAGAAGCCAAGACAGCAAGCACCGCAGCAAGGTACAAAGGAAAGATCAGCTTCGGATCAATACTCTATCGAACTCGGCTCAAATTCACAGAATGTAATCTCCGACGCCCTCTTCGGAAACCAAGACCCTAAGGATACAACCCAGATTACTGCACACAATGTAGGTTAAGCCTAAAATTCTGATCCCAATCATCTAAAGTAAAATCCAAACTCAGAAAAAAAAATGGCACATTTGGCACAACCAAAATCTTCTTCCATTTCTTCAAAAAGTTTTCATACAATTACATTGTTTTCCCACAGAAGCCCAAAATACAAAAACAATGGTTTCATGTACATACGGTTAATCAACATTAGAAGATCACAGGTAAGCTCCTATCTCTCATATAGTGATAATCTCTGCCTAAGCCTCTCTACTTCCATACGCAGGTAAAAAGTCTCATCTCTATCTAAGCGGTGTGCCGCAAGCATGCTCTCATCATACCGTCGACCCACTGTCAGCCGACAGGCCATGTCCTCACATGCATGACGAAGGACAGCAATCTCGCTAATCAAGTGACCATGAGTGGCCAGCAAGAAGAAAGGGTCAATGAAGGGTCGCTCCTCAAAAGCCTCAAACGAATCAACCACGCATGAAGAGGATGAAGCGGTATCACCTACCATATCATGATCAGCGATCTCGTCCGCCAAGTGCCAGCCTGGAACCTGTCAATAAAGAGATTGCTCCACAACCCACCGCTGATATGACACTGTAGCTAACGGAGGTGCCCAAGACTCGAGATCCAGAGCTACCGCATCCAAGGAGCCCTGCCAGGAGATCCAGATCCGTCTATACAAGGCAATCAAGTCAGAGGGAAGAGGGCAATGCCCAAATCCAAAGAAGGCAAACTCTGGAATATCCTGCCAAAAGCCAAACTGGCAGAGAAATCGCACTGGGTGATAAGAGCAGTATCCCCGAAGACCCAACAACAGCAAAGGAGTGCGAGCTGCACTACAAATCAACGGTGAACGGCAAAGCCAGGTGGCCTCCCAGCTAACTTCCCACCCTCGAAGCTGAGAAAACATGCGACGATACAAGGATTCAGTGGCCTCAGCACCAAGAGGAAGGCCATCAAACAATAAAGACAATACATCATCGCGACGGGAATCAGGCCACACAAGCATAGGGGTCATGAACAGGTGCTCCCATAACCATACCTGAAAGAGGAGTAAATCAAGCACAAGTTGCAAGCAGAAAATGAGGCAAAAAGAAATAACAGAAGCAAGGAATACCTGAAGGAATGAGCAACAACCCCTGAGAATACGGGTATGTCCAAGGGAACACTCAGTCGGCCCAAGGAAAAGCTCTGCAAGAACCACCGAAGTAATGCTCCTACGATGCAAGACGCGACAAAACACATCCAGAAGGACCGCCAATGAGGACTGTCGCCATCCAGAAAAAAGCAGCTCGGCAAGGACGCAAAATATCAGCGCATTCAAGCACTAAAGTTGACGATCAGAGCCAGGGGCGCCTCGGGAGGTATAGCAGCGGTCATACAATACCTCGATCGACAACTCGCCAACCCCACCCTCTGCGGTCGGAATAACAGTAAGGAATCCAAACCAGGAGATCAGATCAGAAGAATGGACCGGCTCAGATGCAGGAATATAAGGCTCCCGAGTGAGAGGAAGGCCCGACAAGCGCGAGATCTCTTCCAGTGACGGACCCAGCTCTAAATCATTGAAAGAGAACAAGTTCAGAGATGGAACCCAATCATATAGTGCAGCACTCAGCAACCGCCAATCCAAGCGTACTCGATGAAAATGAAGGACCTCTCTGAAGCCTAAAGAGCTCAACTCAAAAATCTCAGACTCGGTTAAGCTGTCAATCCAGATATGCAGCCTCTCGGAACAAGTCCCACGTGGCTGCAGTCGACAAGTCCGGACGGGTACGCCATCAACAACCTGGATCCCAGGCTCAACAGAAGAATCATAAAAAATAGGCATCCCTTCATCCAACAGATCAATCTCGTGATGACGAAAAAAGCCAGCCCCGCTCATCGCCCCCCGCAAAGTGTCCTGAAAAGCTGTAACAGGCGGGCCCGAACTGCCAGCCACCGTCACGTTAGGAGCCGTCCGAAACACGTGTGCTCCAGGAACCGCAGTACCCAAAAGGTCATGATAGCTGTCAAATCATGCACCCTGAGCCCCAACCGTAGCTGAATGTCCCATCATGGCCTCGTAATCCGCACCAAAGATCTGGCCCAATCCATCCATAGAAAGTCCATCATGTGTCAGATCCAAGCCATCCAAACCACCAAGAAGGAGCCTGCCACCCATCTCAACTTGCTCCACCATATCCACACCATCCATCGCCACCATACCACTATCTACAGCACCTATCCAAGCATGACCCATCTCATCCATACCATCCATCATCACAATACCATCAGCCATACCATCCATAGCTACCCCTCCATCAGCCAAGCCGTCAAGCGCCATCATCACACTATCACCACCGTTTAAATCATCACCTACAAATCCAGGTGACCCATCTGGAGTAGGCTCACCAAGAGCATCCAATCCCATCAAACCATCCCCATGATCATCAAGAGAGGAAGGATCCAAGCCATAAATAGCATTTATCCCCTCCAAAGGACCCATCACTCCTCCACCTACCCCCATCAATCCACCCATAAATACATTCCTTCCACCATTTATGGATCCACCTACCTCTCCACCCTCCATAAATCCAACCACATCCACATCATCACCAGCCATGATGGCCCAAAAAGGGAGAAGGGAAAAGGAAGAAATCAAGGAAGAAAGAGGACAAAAGAAAAGGACAAGAGAAAGGGGGGACAAAGAGAAAATCGGACGGCCTGGAACAGAGGGGAATAAGTGGACAGGGACAAAGGGAATGAGCAGAAAGGAGGAGCAGACGCTGGAAGAAAAGATGAACGGAGGCGGCGATCCGATTACCGCCTGTGGTACTCTAACCACCGCCGTCAGAACTGGCATTTTTGCATCGATGCAGCGCTGACAGAACAGACTGAGCGTGGAAAAAGTCTCCGGGCGGTAATCCAAGTACCGCCCGCAGCACTTTGACTGCCGCCCGAGCCCAGTTTCGAGCAAAACTCAGGTGGGATCCACTCCGGAAGGTTAGGATCCAAGAACAGGCATCCGTATGTCAATCAGAAAATGATCAAAGGGTGAAACATGAGAAGACAGTAATGAGCAAAGTTGATTTCATTTAAATATCGAATCATACAAGTAAAGATGCTTGACTGCACAATACACGGGCCTAATCATCATCAGGGAGATAGGCATCAGTATCGCCGCGACGAAAATGGGGACCCAGAATCCCTCCCCCAGCAAAACGCACACCCCCACCGGGAGCATAGCCAGGTTGTAAGATTGGGCCGAAACCATGTTGTTCGCACCAAGAGCTATACTCCATGTCTGGAACGACAAAAGCGCTGGCGTCGTAGCCCTCCAAAGCAGCCTCTAATTCTCTGGCAGGCACTGATCTCCAGTCGGAAGGTCCTGATGGCGGGCTAAGAGGTACCATGGGATTGCCAGTCAACTGCCAGAACAGCCTCTCTCCCAGTTACCATTTTGTCGCACGAGGATCCTCCAAAATACGACGACGTCGGGAAGCATGGAAAGCCTCCTGAGCTCCAGGAGTGAGCGCAGCATTTGACTGAAGGTACGGCCGGGTATGGAACTGCAAAGAAGAAGCAAGTCAGGGTCTAGAAAAGCAGGCGACATATGGGCGGAACGAGATAAGGCAGATCACTCACATCATCAGGAACCAAGGCATCAATGTTTAACCTCCAAGCAAGATCAGAAATCATGCGTGTACGGCTGCGGTTATCTTTATGCCACAGCATCATACGAGGAAAAGGAAGTGAATGATCGATCAAGATAGGGGCCAAGTGGGGAAAATGATCAAAAAAGCAGGTTTGCGTAAAATCACAAATCAGATATGGCATACCAAATCACCCACCAAGAAAGCAAGGCACAAAGGATGATAAGAAAATACCTCAATGACTGGGTAAAAGCCAGTCAGGGAATGACTGTCACAGCGGCTGGCCTTGTCCAGCCCCTCATACAAATGGGCCAGAAGGGCCGCATTCCAATTATACAGCGCGGGAAAAGTAATATCTGCCACAAGTGACAACAGACGGGAGCTCACCTGTTCATTCCTATGGCAGAAAATCATGGCTCCCATGGTGTACAAAATCAAGGCCCGAGCCTTCCTAACAGCCTTTGCTTCAGTCTCGGGGATGCGCCTGGCGAAGTTCGATGACAGCCAGAGAAGTTTGAAGCGCGGACCAGTAAACTCTAATGCATCTGGCATCATCCCCAATAACTCCATCCAGTCCTCCTCAGTAGGAACCGGCAAATCATCCTCAAAAGGGACAGACCCACCATCATACCGAAGACCCAACTGAATATATATGTCATATGGGGTGATTCCCCACTCCCCAAAAGGCAGCTGGAAAGTATGAGTCTCAGGATGCCAGCGCTCCGTCAAAGCAGACAGGAGAGACATATTCGTCTTGCTTAGACGAACCCGGAAAAGATGCGCGAAGGGAGTACGCTCCAAAACCTTAAAAAATAGCGGCTAAGGATCATGGAACCAGTCAGGCCAATGAGTCCTGACCCCTCGCCCTCTCAAGACCGCAGGAGCACCGCCCTCTCGGGCTGTATCGGAAAGATGCCACCCCTCTCTAGGCATGTAACATGGATCAGTCGATTGACGAGAAGAATTGGCCGCGTTCTTACCCCGGCGAGGCATGCTACACAGGCCCATTCAAAAGTCAAAGCCCATGCACAAGTCAAAGCCCATTCAAAAGTCAAAGCCCATTCAAAAGTTAAGGCCCATTCACAAGTCAAAGCCCATTCAAAAGTTAAAACCCATTCAAAAGTCAAGGCCCATTCACAAGTCAAAGCCCATTCAAAAGTCAAAACCCATTCACAAGTCAAAAACCATTCACAAGTCAAAGCCCATTCAAAAGTCAAGGCCCATTCACAAGTCAAAGCCCATTCAAAAGTCAAAGCCCATTCAAAAGTCAAAGCCCATTCCCAAGTCCAAAGCCCATTCAAAAGTCAAGGCCCATTCCCAAGTCAAGGCCCATTCCCAAGTCCAAGACCCATTCAAAAGTCCAAGGCCCATTCCCAAAGCCAAGGCCCATTCAAAAATTAAGGCCCATTCCAAAGTCCAGACCCGTTCCACAAGTCAAAGCCCATCATCAAGGCCTTTTCTCACTTTCGAAGTCCCTCTCCACCACAAATCCATGCATCTGGACATGCACCTAGATCATGATGTGGGGCCCACCTGGAAAACCCCATCTGTCCATTTTTCATAAGATGGTCCACCATGAGAATTCATAATGGCCATACATTCACATGGATCCAACAGTCCAGATCATTTGAAAATCATCCATGCTCATGGATCTGTCAAAATCACGATGAATGGCCCACTCAGAAATCGCATCCATCCATTGATCACAAAAGGGCCAAATCATCAAGTTCTACACCATCCACAAATTCAAGTGGGCCCAGGGCATGCATCCAACAATCCAGATCATCATCAAGATTTTCTACAAAGAAAAAAAAAGAGAGAAAAGAACAAAAAGCAAAAATCCAGCCAACATGTTGGCCCGAAAGGACAAGTTTTCACAAGATCCAATGGATCAGATCCAACCAGAACAATCCAACGGTCCCGATCACTCCATCAAGAGCTGCTAGAATGGGTGATCCATCAAGATCCACAAGAGATGGCTGACCGAGATTACCTGAAAATTGAGAAAATGCAAACAGATGGGTTGAAAATCTAAGGAAAAAGCCTCCAAAATAAGCCCCAAGGACCACAATGGGATCCCTGGACGTCTGAAGTTTGAATTCAAATAAGGAAGGAGGTGACATAGGACGGACCGGCGCGCGGCTCGGACTGCTGGACAAAAGGAGTGACCGGCGGTAACCGGACTGCTGCCTGCGGTAGTCCGACAGCCGCCCGACAGAAAATTTGCATAAGGCAGTGGGCTGTCCCCTAGCCCGGTCCATGGACTGATTTTTGTTTCCAACCGTTGGGTAATACCCAATATATTTTTGAAAATAAACCCGAATTGCCAAGGTGTTTTCAAAACAGCTCCAACCTTTTCAAAAGTTTCCAGAACAGCCCCAGGTTCCAAAAAGGGTCTCCAAACAGTCTCCAAATTTTCCAAAGCTCCCAAAACAGCCCCAAATTCCCAAAATTTCAAAAAATTTTCAAAAACAAAAATCCAAAAATTTCCCAAAATTTTTCTAAAGATATCCAGTGGAGTTACAAAAAAAAAAAAAAACTACATCCCCAGTGGAGTCAAAAGAAAAAAACGGATGATCTCTACCGTCCGTAGGATCAACCGGATCTTTAAAAAGAAATCAAGAATTATCAGCCCCATTAATTTATTAGTGGAGGCCATCCAATTAGTTTCTAAATAAAAACCTTATGATCTCAACCATCTACGAGATCAGACGGATCTTTCCAAAAATTGAAAAAATATTTCAACCCCTAAGTTATTAGAGGAAGTCATCTGACTCTTCTCCAAAAAAAAACCCCGGACGACGACGCCCACCCATGAAATCGAACGGGTACTTCCCAAAAAAAATTATATATATGTATATTTTCAAACAAAATGCCCAGGGAATCAAGCTCCATATATATATATATATATATATATATATATATATGTTTTCGAATAAAATCTCTGAGAAATCTAGTTTTAAGGAGATAATTTTCAAAAGTTTTCAAAAAAATAAAATAAAAAATGCACGTGATTCGTAGTACACCGAGGAATCTTCCATATTCTCCAATTGCGGTCAGTGCGGACAGCTAAATAAGATTCGATCTCTTCCGATTTCCCTGGAGAATGATCGAATCCGTACATGATACATGTACGATTGGTCAGGTCTTTATATCTGGACAGTTGTACAAATGTTAGTAAGATGAGTGGATCCACCTCTGGAAAGAATAATCAAACTCAAAGTGACGACAATCCATTGGAACCAAAGTATCGGAATCAGCAGACTGCATGGCAAAAGACTACCTACACATACCTAGTATGGGATGCTTGTAAAATTTGATCGAGTCCAAGTCGGTGTAGTGAGTTCCCCGTAAGGCCGCACCAACACGCAGGGCAGCTAACCACTTTGACGATCAAATGGAGCAAACACTCCTAGGGTGATTACATAGCAAAGGAACGACAGACCTAACAGTACGAGAATCCTCGTAAAGCCGCGATAAATGCGCAGAGGCCCTTACTTTTCAGACTTACTCTCCAATGCTGTTAACAATCTGATGTGAAAAGGTTGTGATTGGTGATCCGTAAAGCCGCGACAAATGCGCAGGAGACAATCACAACGTTTTCCTCAACCCTCGTGATATGTGCAAGTCATCTTTCTCCAAACAGTCAACTGACAATGATGCAATGGTAAGCAACAGATTCAAACCACTATCCCTATTGACCAGAAGGGTGGGGTGTCGACTTGCTTTGGCCTTCGGTTGCTTGCAACCTCGGCCAAAGATGGGCATCTGTAGACACCCCACCAGGGCTACTATCTTGAGGAAACTAAGGCAACCCAGGAACCATGATCATAAACCTAACCCTAGCCCTAATCCCAGTCTAAACCGAACCCTAACCCAAACCTTAGGCACAAACCTTGGTCCAAAAGCCTTAAAACCACGATCCAAGCCGTCCAGTGTACACAGAGCATAGCCTATACCCTATACCCTCGACAATACCCTCTACCCATGCCTAAATGTGCTATTTCGAGTCACAGAAATCCAAAACCGAGACTACCAGACGAACCAGAGTGCCACACGGAGCTTGCACACGTGAAACGGGCCCGAACCAGGCCCGGGCAGTAGTCCGACTGCCGCCTGCGGCATTTCGACTACCGCCGCTCGCGGCTCGCGTGTGGACAGCTGTCCCAGCGCCCAAAAGTCAACTTTCCTTCAAAAATGACCCTTCTTTTCTATTTACCATTTTACTAAGCCCAATGGCCAATGAGAGTGCGCCACATGGCGTCTCTCTTCCCTCCACCAGTCCCTACTTGCCACCTCGCCATTTAACCCTCTCAAACCCATAAATTACCAAAAGGCCATTGGAGAGGGCTATAAATAGCCCTCTCCTCTTCTCATTTAAAGGGAGGAGAAAAAAATAAGCCACCCGGGGAGGGAGAGAGAGAGAAAGAGAGAGTGAGAGAGAAAGAGTGAGTGAGGAAGAGAGTGAGGAAAAGGGAAGGAGCTCCCAAACCCTCAAAGTTCTGATTTTTCCAGCCACCCCCTAGCCCTCCTCTCAACTCTTTCAACCCATAAGACCAACCCAGTTTAATCATGGTTCAGTCTATGTCTTAGCCTACTCAAGAATCAAGCCAAAGATCCATCACCCTACAAGCATTCATCATGACATCTACTCTCCTCTCAACCCCCCTGCTTCTCTAGATCTCTAGTGGACGTATGCTCTGTGACTTGCCGTGCATCGAATCCTATCACATCAGAAATTTCTAGTGATCTAGTCCACGTTTCTTATCTTTTTGCAAAAGCATCATCACATCTGCCCTCTAAACACATTGTCGGACGTATGCTCTGTAGCCTGCCGAAATCTCGGATCTTGCTACATCAGAAATCCACGTGTGACTAGTCCCATCATGACCGTAGCATCATCACCATCCCTTGAGATTATTTCACCACACTAAGTCGAGAGCGTACACTTGTGCGGGTAGAGAGGGTGCCTAACACCTTCCCTCTTTGTAACCGAGGTCCCTTACCCGGAGTCCCCGATCGCAGACCAGGAGTCAATCTAAGATCAGAGAATCTTCAGATTTCTCCAACCTTACGTATTCTATGGTTCTAGCCGACTGCGGGATTCTGAGATCATTCGGCTAGTGGCGACTCCAACAATCACAAATCAGCTTAATCTCCCCCAACATCATCACCACACTCTTTTTTATTTTTTTCACAACAAACGTGGACGCCAATTTTTCAGTGTCTACAGTTTCACATACAGAGGGATTTTGAAGGTGCAGTCCAAGTGTTTGTGGAAATGCCTCAATGGCGAACTCGGCTCGATCTTGGCTCGAACTCGGCTCGAGCTGCTGACCGAACCGAGCCGAGCTAGCCAGTCAGGCTCAAGGACCGAGCTGAGCCGAGTTCGAGCTGAGGTCATGTAACACCCGGGCCAATTAGAACAGTGTCTTGAGGCGACCACAAATGGATTGTCGTAGGACCGTACAATTCGATCGCACATGTGGGGCCCACCACCAATAAATTAAAATAAATTAAGCAGCTAATGCGGTCAAGTCTGAATGTGTTAGGGTCAAACGTGGGTTGTAGAGTCGGTCTGCCCATTAAGACTTGGCAATTGTCTGTACAGGCCGTGCAACACCCAAAAAGGGGCAGATAAATCTGAAACCATGGGAAGCTATGAACCTTAGTGGGCTTGTGGTCCATCGCTGACAATGGACTCAAACGACGCCCGAAAATGGACGATTTACGCCGTCCAGTCGGCGCTTGTGAAAGGCAACTCTCCTAAGTTAATAGCCTAAAATTTGAATTTTAAAACAATTAGCCTCGTCACTTAGGACAATAAATTATGACATTTCGACCGTTAGATTTCGCCCCAACTCGCACTGTAGGTCAAAGATATTTCCCCGCCCTCATCCACCAAATCTGACCCTTGATCGAAGGATGATGACCATTGATCATGAATCGGACCCTTGCGATCAATTTTCGCATCCATTTGCCACCGAAATTTGGACAGCCCTTCATCAGATTATGAGACACCCATCCCATGACACAGATGGGCCAGGGGGCCATTAGGATAACCCCAAAAATCGTAAGTGCGCCCCATAAGGTCACTTGTGGTAGGAATTTCCACCCCAGGGCCAGTTGGGCAAAAACCCAGGCTACCAGCAAGAGAGAGAGAGAGAGAGAGAGAGAGAGAGAGAGAGAGAGAGAGAGAGAGAGAGGAGAGAGAAGAGAGCGAGAGAGTGAGAGAGGAAGGGGAGTAAAGAGAGGAAGGGAGCTGGAAATTGAGAAATCCCCCTCTCCTATCACAACCATTCGTCGAAAAAAGTGACCCTACCACCATAGAGGTGGAGTATCGCTGATCGAAAGCTAACCGCTCGAACTCTCCTCAAATTTTCATAGGATAGGCCATTGCATGTGTCCTGACATGCAAATTCATCTGGCACAGGGCCCCGACGCATCAATTACGGACCCAACGCTGCTAGAGCAACTCCAAGAACCTCCAACCGACCATAGGTGCAGACCATTACCTCTAGGTGGCCTATTGTCATACCTAGAACGAATCTTAGTGATTATGTTTGATAATTTGCCTTGCATGTTGCTTCCATGGAGTGAAATGGTTGAATTCGAAATTATGCATGTAAATTACCTAAATTGGGGAAGAAATTCTGGTTTTAACTACCCTAATGCTTGCATTGCTTAATTTGTTTGATAAGTGTAAAATTACAAGTATGATATCCCCAATTTTGCTGATTTTACAAGATGAATTCGGTTGCATGTCCCTTATATGTGCGGATTGGGTTAATTAACTGTGTGCATTGTTAATTTGTTTGACAAATGTGGAATTCCTAGTTATGATATGCCCAATTTTGTAAAGTTAGCAAAATGAATTTGGACGCATGTCTCTCACATGTGTGGAGTGGGTGAATTAACTGCCCACATTTCTCCATGTATGTTTAATTCTTTCTGCAATCGGCTATTGTGCTCATTCCCTTTTATGTCCCCTTGAAACCTAGACCCATGTACATGTCTATCCGAAAATACCCTGAATTTTTATAACACAGTAACTTGTGTGCTAATAGTGAATGTAGTTTATCATTATACACACCTAATTCTCTCACAACTACAAGTAGATCTAGTTTTACTTTATTATGTTGTATTTATACACTGTTCCCTATTTGGATCGGCTAACAATTCGGAACCCTCTTGGGGTAGCCCTTTTGATAGGCCCGTCCATGGGTAAATTTGGCCTAACTAGTCAAACTGCGTGTTGTCAGCTATAGTTAGACTACGCAAGACGTCGCTCTCAAGCCGTATAGTTCGTAGTTTGTCTCGGGGGACAAAATGGCCCACCAGTTAGCCATCCATGTACGTTAACCATGTTTGTACATGCCTACTTGAACCTGGGGCACCCTGTGTCCGTTCGTGCCCATTAACAAACCGCTAGTTGCGGCCCACAAGTCTCGAGAGCCGGGCATGGTGGTATGAGATACTATACCCGAGTTGTCGGCCTACGCTGGGGTGACGAGTCTCCTCATAGTGACCGTGAGCAAAGACCCTTTCTCAAACCACCTTCGTATGATTTTAATATTGGGAATGACAAACCCAAATGGGTCAAGGATCGCGAGAGCCATACGGCTAGGGCCGCGCGATCGGGATAGGGCATTGATCTATCAGGGTGTCCTGGTTTCCCCAAATTGTTGGATGAATGGACATAATTAATCAACTTGGCTAACATCCTACATTACATTGCATTAGCTAGTATTATAGATTCGCTAGCCGAGGCCGCATTAAGGGAGTGTTGGGCATTGCAATCATTAGATGTTGTCGCTCGAGGGAGTGTTAGAGGAAAGGGCATGCATCATATCATTGAAACATGCATTTGCATTAACAAGAGTAATTAGGTTTCTTTGAATGTCTGCCTTTCACTAAATTTGCTCCTGCGTATGATAACATGTGCAACTTATCGTTAATTGTCATGCCCCAAAATTCGGGTACCCGAATAGGGTGTCTAGGACCCGAATTCCAGACCCGTAACCTATAAAAAATATAAATATAAATATAAAGTATGATAGTTACATATGCATTTCATTTTCTCCCATCATAGCCCACAATTTTAAAATCCAAACACATGCTAAGATAACTAATTACATAATCTGTTACTACATCGATGCATAATTATTTAACTTAACTTGAAGTAAGAAAATTAAGTCAAACATTACTACATTCAGAGTTCTCAAATAAAATAAAATTGATCATATGTAGAATGACATGCCACGTGCATCCAACCACATTCAATGCTCCACTACCAATAGTAGTACCCTACATCTTCAAAATATTCATAACTTGAAACGGTTAAAACATAATGAGTTGACAACTCAATAGGATCACATCAATCCCGAGTTGAAAGCCTCACAAATATTACCAAATTTAACCTTGACATATTAATCAAAATAAGGCGAACACTGGATTTAAAATCATTATTAATAAGTTGACATACATGAATAGAAAATGAATAAATTGTTTAACATAGCTTTTCTAAAAATACTAAAATTTAGAGTGGGCAAAACACTCATGTGTGTTGATCCTTTTAGGGGATGACCCACGACAGAGCACCGGTGTTGATCCTTTTAGGGTATGACCCTCGGCAGAGCACCGGTATAACCTTTTAGGGATAAAAGCCTAAGGCAGTGCACCCGTGTGTACTGATCCTTTTAGGGAATCACCCAGGGCAGAGCACCCGTGACGATCCTTTTGGAAATGACCCTTGGTAGAGCACCCGTGTCGTGCTGATCATTTCGGGAATGACCCTAGGTAGAGCACTCGTAAGAATCATTGCATAAAGAAATAATTCACCTAAAATGCATCTAACTTACAAGGAAATATGGCAGATATAATGTCTATATTCACATAATGAATATTCATTATCACCACTAGATAATATTAAATGGAAAAAAATAATATCTGCATTGGTTCAGTCAAATAAAGAATATCTCAATGTCAAGATTATATAAGGAAATTACTTATGAATTTTTCAATAGGGAATGATCACCTACCTGCTATGGAAAAATAGTGTAATGGGAGGAAATAATCTGAAGCGATGCTGATTTCTACGTGTACTAACTTGGATTGACCAACTCTGAACTCGACCTGAATTGGGAAGTAGAACTTCATATAAATGCTTCCATCTCCATAAAAATTAGATGTTATAGAAGGATATTCAGGTTAGCCCGTACTCAGCGAGCTGAGTTGCACTTGGCAGATTCAGTTAACTTGGTGGAATGGCTCGATATACGCTACCTCCACTCAGGATCTCTCTCTAGAATAGTTGCAAGGGATGCTGGAAAAACCGACAACGCATCATTGGGGATTGAGTCAGTGAGTCATGAACTCGATGTTAAACTCTCACGGATACTCTCCCTTCTCCTGATCTCTCTTTTTCTTCTCACAAATCTTTCTTTTATGATTTTCTGTAGATAGCATGAGAAATGGGGTATAAAAATAATGTCAAGTGAGTTAGTGGGTTTTGAGTTTGAGAGTTGTGTCTTCCACATGTTCGAGGAGTCGTAAAGAGAAAAAGAACGTGGGCATATGCAAACTTCTGATTGACTGTCATGAGGAGGACTGCTGGAGGGTCGATGGCCATTGGATGAAGGATTTTGAATGGCTCAGATTGTGTGGAAAGATCTCACATGGATTGGGAAGAGAAGAAGCCGTGTTATAAAAACGGAAGGCTTCCTTGCGCATGTAGAACTCGGGATGATAGGTGGGGTCCATTGAGATGTATAATGAAGGATCAAAAACATTCATTTGTTTTATCAGGTTGAGATAGGTCGGGAGTTCAAGAATGAAGCAGATCTGAAACTCTGGTGGACCGCACAGTTGGAATCTAGGGAAGAGTTTTCAACGGATGGAATTACTTCAAGGTCTGAACATGATGGATGGTTTGGATTATGTTGTGGGTCCCACCATGATGATGGCATGCATGGTGGATGGGTTCACATCCGCAACCGTACCGTGGAGAAGTGGGAAGAGAGAGAGAGAGAGAGAGAGTCGTGGAGGAAAATTCGTTTCATGGGGTGACGTGCGTTAGCACGTCACTTGCTTTGTTACTTTTTTTTTGTGAATGGGCCCCATAGGAGTGATGTGACAAATCCACACCGTTCATCAGTTTTGCCCATCAAAGTTAGGGCATGTGCCCAAAAATGAGGGTCATTCACAGCTCATGTGGGCCACACCAAAGGCAACAGTGGAACCTACCATTTAAAAGAAACAGAGCATTACATTAATGGTATCACTGAGTTAGCTATTCACTCCCACTCTAGGATAGTGTTTTAAAACACCAACCAGAACCTGTCTTAGATGTAGGGATTATGGAGCTAGATGCATTTGATGGAGTAAGCGTTGATGATGAGGTGGAGCTGTCATACTTCCGGATCTTCGACGGATCCTCTTAGTTTGGTATAAGGATGACCGCAGGGCACGGTCCAGGGTCCTAGTCATTTTGAGGATGATGTATTGGTGGGACTAGTCCCTCCTGTCTTTACTTTACCTTGCGTTTGGACACGAATATTATATATATATAGTTGCACTTGATATTATTCTGTTGTTGATTTATGATTCGTGGTCTGCTAAACTCCCCATTGTTTATGAAATAAACAAATGCATCAAATTCTGAAGCCTAATAGGGCACACGTGGCACCTGGGAATTCAGAAGCCGAGTTCCTACTCAGGCCCTGAAATTCGGGGCGTTACAACTTGGTATCAGAGCATAGTTCAGGGATTAGTTGGGCCATGGGCAGTGGGTCTATCATAATGCCATTTTGACTTAGGAGGGAGCGTCGAACCTAGCGATATTGTAGGATCCTAAGACCAAGCGCTCTGATTGATTTGAGCGCTGAAGTCTCGACTTGGGGTTTAAGCTTAGAGGGAATTTAAGTCAAAGGGGATAATTTAATTCAAAACCCATGGGAATATGAAAAATCGGGAGCATTACAGCCCCATATAGAAGAGTTAAGTAGCTCGTCTTGCCTCGAATGCGTGTATCGCACATCTAGTAGCCCATTCAAATATGAGACGTACCTCCGCTTCGATTTCGGCGGGCCAAGTCATCTCTGCCTCAAGCCTGAGGGACTTCGGGCCTACCCGGGCCATTAAACGAATGACCCTTCTAACCTGAAGCGCCACCACCAACATTGAATCAATCCTCGAGGCGCATTTAGGACGCGATCTACGTTCCCGATCGTCGGCGGGCCCAATCGATGCGAAAAAGGGGTTGCCCCAACCCCACGATCCAAGAAAATGGTTAAGGCAATGGCGGGCCATCGCTGTTTAGGGCAGGTCACCTCCAACAGCTCCAACGGATGGCGGGGACACCGCCGAATCGATGGGCCGCCGCCGATGTGGCCAGCGGGTGGGGCCACCGCCAGATCGGCGGACCGCTGCCGATTGTTCCAGAGGCGGCGGGGCCGCCGCTAGGACGGCGGGTCGTCACGGACCCCAAACTCGGGTGGGCCCTCCCACACGTGGGGACCCCCCTATTTTCCCCTCCTAACCCCTGAAAATCCCTAGGGGCCTCTTTTTAAGGTCATTCTAACCCCATACTTTCTCCATTCTCACCCCATTCCTATCTCAAACCCTCAAAAACAAGATTCCTAAGTCCCAAACCCTCTCTCCAATCCATCTCAATCTTCAAAATCCCTAATCCCTTCCAACAACAACCTAAGGCCACTCATTTCTACCCCATTTTGAGTCAAAATCCTTTTTCTCAAGGACCAACACACCTCATTTCCCGAAAACCCACCAATCAATGCTCTTTTTTTTTTTAGAATCTTCCATTCCTTGCTCCATATCCTTACCTAGGGAAGAAGAAAACCATCTCTATGGCCTTTCTTAAGGTAATTTCTTCAATTTTCTCCATTTCCATGGTCTTGTCTCTCATGGGAAAGAAGCGAGCCGCCCCCAATCAAGCGAGACCGAGCTGCGAGTGAAAGTCAAAGAAGAAACAAGACAGTAGTGCGGGACCGAGCCTTGAGTGGAGGTCGAAACGAGACTTTGACCCTCTAACTTTGCCTGCATGAGCGGCACCGCTGGACATCGAGTTCGGTAGGTTTAAAGACCGAAAGATTGTATTTGAGGCACATGTGGACAAGAAACTGTTCGGCGAACATTAGTTGCTTGACCACCTCCTAGAGAACGGCTGGGGTCCGACGTTTCGAGGGAAGTACCAGGCAAATGAGGGTCTAGTACGAACCTTCTACGCATGCATGCGAAAGCCTACGCTTGAGCCACTCAGATTCAGCATTGGCCTCGGCAGGGAAGAGGCCCATATTAGCGTAGAAGTTATCGCTTGAATCCTCGGAGTGGAGCGTGAGAATGTGCATGCCCACGAGGATAACTTGAAGGAAAAGCGGCAGAGAGACCACCATACTCGACACTTGTGTGACCAGCTTGTTGAGTGGAGGAGAGGAAGCAGTATCAAGTCGTTAGACTTGACCCCCGACTACCCCCTACTCCACCACATATGCACTTATAATGTATACCTGAGGGCCAGTAATCGTACGAAGTGCTCCCGATTCATTTTGAGGTAAGAAACCCTAACCCTAATCAGTTTTGGTGTTGTAAGGGTTGTAGGTTATGAAATAGCTAACCTATTTTATTCTTTATGCTACCTAACTGCCGAATACGGAAGCTTGGAAAACCTAGCTGATCTGTTGCGATTCCACGGTATAAGGTGAGGACTTTAGGTGTATAGGTTACGGTTTTCAACACTTTCAATGTCAGATAATGATAGATTCATGATCTGCATGCAATTGCACATGTACAAAGTGCTTTCTGTTTTCTGTTTCGATTAAAGATGTAGATTATGGAATTTTACATATTCTAGGTATTCGTAGAAAATACCGTATACGTATAAATTTTGGAAATGTGTTTGACATGATTATTTGTTGTATGAATATACGATATATAGATAAAATACTTATTTGGCGAAAGGATTCGCCCAAATACATGTTTTACTAAAATACATTATGTATGTAGAAATGTTGTATTGTAGAAAGTACCATATACATATATATTTTAGAGGTGTGTTTGCCATGATTATTTGTTGTATAAATATATTACATATGCATAAAATACTTACATGGTGAAAGGACTCGCCCTAACACATGTTTGCTAACATACACTAAGTATGTTGAAATAGTGTATGTTAAGTGTTTGTGGAAATGCTTGTGTGAGTAAGTGTTTGGATGTTGATGCCTTAGGAGGGTGTTGAGATGGGATTATCAACTACCTTAGAGACATGTATGATTTCCTTCATGTGGTCATTTGCTTAAACCGCTTACTTGTGAAATATATGTGTTTATATTCCTATTTATATAGTGCTTCATAACATGCTTTATAACATGCTTTATGACATGCTTGAATTACTTTGTTTATTATGCTTTACTCCACATGCTATGATCAAGGATTGATTGAGTTTGACTATGTCTATAGTCCAGATAATCGGTACCAGACTTGAAATCGTAGTTGAGATTCATGTCGCCACGTAAGATGTGTTTGACGAACCCGAGAATTATGTCAGTTGGCGACAATGGTTAGGCCACGCGAAGTGCTTATGCACTTCATGTCGTTCAATTGATTGTGCGCTCGAGCTTGTCAGGCTCGTCAAGTAACCCGATATGTCTAATGTATGTTCACCATGTTTGGTCGCTACTGCTTGAACCTAGGGTACCAAACTTACCAGTGGAATCCCATTAACCATGGTACCTCGTCCGCTAAGACTCATGAGCCGGGCATGGTGGTATGGGACACTGTGGTCGAGCTGTCGGCCTACGCTGGGGTCACATGCCTCCCCGTAATGACCAGTGAGCAACCAGACTCGTGAGCCGATTATCGTGGTATGGGACACTATATTCGTGCTGTCGGCCTACATTGATAAGGTGATGGGAAGTGGTGCAACGATTCCGTGTAACAGCCCTGACAGCCCTTTGTAGTGACCTCGAGCATACTTTGAATTTGCGGTGAGGCGACGAGTTTTGCCGCAATATATAGAGTATGAGCTAGGCCTGTATCTGTATAGTGATGAATCGTTAAAGAGGTGATGGGGGAGTGGTGCAACGATCTGTGTAACAGCCCTGACAGCCTCTGCAGCGACCTAGAAACATATTATCGTATGAGATTAACTAGGACTGACGACCCTAGAATGGATCATGTTTGGGAATGATATAAGGAAGGTACCTTAGTTTCCCAATACTGCTGTTTGAAATGGACTAATAACTACTCGGTAATCATGCTCATCATTGCACCGCATGTGCCTGGTAGATGTGGAGCACTGAGGGAGGTATGCATCCGCGAACATAAGATGGTGTCACATGAGGGTGGTTTGGCAAGGGCATTCATCATGTCATTTCATACTTGCATTTAATAAGAGTAGTTAGGATTGTTTGATTGTACTGCTTTATCATTACTGCTTGACTGAATTGATAACATGTTAACCTATGCTTTATTGTTCCACTGAGTTAGCTACTCACTCCGACGTTACGGGACGGTATTGTACACATCAACCAGACTCTGTCGCAGGTATAGAGGATGCGTCGATTTAGGAGGCAGAGCCAGAATACAATTAGGACCAGGACGAGTTCTCATACATGTAGTACTCTGACGGCTATGCTTAGGCCGACTGGATCGCGGGGATTTCAGGATCTATCTTTTAGTTGTATTTTTACCTTTTGATTCAGAAACAATATATGTGTATGGATACTCAGTTAGTGTTCATACTCTGGAGATCACGATGGTTTTGTTTCCTTACATACCTTATATATACAGTTTTAGTCTTCCACTTGCCTTTATATAATTGATCTGGAGTATGAAATACTGTTTTGGTATAATTTCATTCATGTTTATTGCACCGATACAGACAACATTCAATCTTCATCATCTATGTTGCATAAGTGATGTTCTGGAACTCGAGTGTTGAGTTGCTACTCGACCCTCGAATTTCAGGGCGTTACAGTTTCCATTACTGATGTTGTGGTTTCACGGTGGTCAATGCTAAGAAGAAGGCACACGCATATTTTTCTTCTATGCTTTCTGTTGTATGCATCATTTGTATGTGGAGACTCTGAGGAGTTTTCGGTGCTCTCATTAAAAGGAATGGAGTAAGCATCAACTGCATCTACAGTCCTCAAACCTGCCATCACTGCTTCCATCTAAGGTCATTTGCTCATTCCGATTGCTTCATTCGTCTTCGGAGTTGTTCGTAGCTCCAAATAGACAACATTCTCAGCAGCATGGTTGGCATGCTAATCAAGTCAAGTAGCTTGAAGCACTTGAGCTAGTACTCTGATAGACTGTCGGCGCACTTATCAGCGTGTAACTGTTCCACCATCTCAGCCCGTTTCCGACCTCGATTCTCCCATGTAAATGAGCTATTATTGCTGCAACTTGAACGATCTACTCTGACCGATGTTCCCTTCTCTCTCTCAGCGTCTCCTTCGATTTGCCGGTGTGTTTGGATGCTAGACTCGGCAGTGAGTCGAGTTGGCTCAGAGGACCCACCCGATTGTCTTTTGCTCTCTTTCTCTCTCTCTCTCTCTCTCATTTCTCTTCCTTTCCTCATTCTCTTTCTTCTTCTTCTTCTTCTTCTTCTTCTTCTTCTTCTCTCTCTCTCTCTCTCTCTCTCTCTCTCTCTCTCTCTCTCTCTCTTCCCCTACCTCATTCTCCCTCTTCACCTCTACTCGATCGTCTACTGTGCGGCGGCTTCTCTCTCCTTCTCACGTTTCCTTTCAATTTTTTTTTCTTTTCTTTCTTTTGGGATGGGTTGCCCTAACACTAGTCCTTTATAGGCGCTGATAGCTTTCCCTAGGGTTAACGAGTGTTAGCCGCTTAAATCTGTCATCGTTCAAATCTTCACTTGAGACAAAACATCTCAGCAGTGCTGATCATGCGAATCCCAGGTACATGGCCATAAGACATCCATACGGATGTGTTTCTAGCATGATGGTCCCTCTAATGAACGTCCTGGATTAGCAAATGAGCCTCACTGCCCACTGATGGGATTCTCGCTCAAACGAGGAAGACAATGGACCCATCAATGGTAGTTTCTCATTGGATGGTTTATTTCCCGATCTGAAATGTTTGGAAGGGTTAGATTGGTCCCCAGGGACTTGTGGGACCCACCAATCATTAAGGCTTCCCTCCAATGTGATGGGTCGGGTTGCAGCATGCGGCGACACAAGGAAAACTCGTTTCACAGCGAAGGAGCCCTAGAAATGAGGTGGAAAGGAGGGCTTGGATTCATCGAATGGGTGGCTAAGATGTAGGGAGAGAGGCTCACGCAGACTGCTAGGCTGGCAGCGACAAAACGTCGTGGTTTCCGTTTTTGGAAATTTCCACCGCACACACCCTTGCTTGCGTTGAAGTTTGTGCGAACATAAGGACATCTCATCGTGCAGGATGAGTTGAATTCTGGTCATCTCTACCTCTTTGATCAGATGGACAGTTCGGATCTTGCATGTGAGGTACGATGGTGGCCCATGGTCGATCGAAAACGGACATTGTCCGTCCGTTCTTTCAAATAAGGAAAAGGAGGGAAATCCCTTCCTATTTCGGCAACTCACGGTCAGACGCGGTTTGACCGGTCTGACCCATCTATTGCACACCTGCTCCACTTGCTTTCGGTGC
The DNA here is from genome assembly GCA_021015155.1 of Magnolia officinalis. Lineage (NCBI taxonomy): Eukaryota > Viridiplantae > Streptophyta > Magnoliopsida > Magnoliales > Magnoliaceae > Magnolia > Magnolia officinalis. Next base: position 26,822,359 of record JAJHSJ010000019.1, read on the forward strand.
ACCTCCATGCTGAAGTGGACCCTGCGGTGATGGGGTCTCTCAATCCACACTGTCCGTTCAGTTTGGGGAGGCCTATCAAGGCCTATCCCAGAAAATCAGGAAGATCTAATTCCTAGGTGGGCCATACTAGTTGAATTAGCGTCCTTTATGGTTGTCCAACCAAATCTAACGGTTGGATTAGTTCCAACTCGATCATTAATGGTCAAATTATGGATATATGGACTGTTATGCTCTCATAACACGAAATATCAAGGTACACTATTTTTTTTTCATAATGTCATTTATTATTATTAGTATTACTATTATTGCCATTATTATTATTATTATTATTATTATTACTACTACTATTATTATCATTATTTTATTTATCATTATCATCATTGTTATATTTATCATCATTATTATTATTATTACCTACACATTGCCATTATTTTTTTATTTTTTTTATTTTATATCTCTGCCTGTATTTATTTATTTATTTATTATATATGTATGTAGGTTGTGGGACCACTCGACGTGTGTTATTTAGCTACGTGTGTTACCACATACATGTAGGCTAATTTAGACCCACACGGTGACACCCGAGTATTGAAAGTACGGGGTGTTACAATGGCCCTTAGAAATTTTGAACGGTGGACGTCATTGTCCACTACCTTAAATGGTGGGGTCCACTTGAACTTTAAATCTGACTTAATCTTTAGCTCATGCCCAAAAATGAGCTTTAGAAATGGATGGACGGTTTGGATGCAACAAATGCATCATGGTGGGTCACATACCTCTTGGTAGGGTTCCCTCGTGTGGCCCACCAGATAGAAGTATGGTTGGATATAACACAGACATCAAGGTGGGCCTACTGGTGCGCACCCGAGTGTGGGGGGGGGGGGGGGGAGCGTGGATAAAACACATACCTCACGGTGGGTTCCACCGTCCACCGTGGGTCCCACGTGGGGTCCACCACAATGTTTATAAGCCATCCATTCCATTCATAAGGTCACGCAGACCTGGATGAAGTGTTAAAACAAATTTCATCTTAATCCAAAACTTCCGTGAACCCAAAAACGGGTTTAAATGGTAGGTGTTAAGTCACCACTGTTTCCTATGATGTGGGACATCTGAGCCTTGGATGGGGCTGATATTTGGGTGGGGCTTGCTTCAGGAAGGGGCCCATATAACAAACTGGTTGGATGACGAACAAACATCATGGTGGGGCCCACATGTGGGGCCGTGATCCCTGGCCCATCCGCCCATACACAGCAGCAGGTGTTGCCTGTACCTCTCACAGCAGCAGCGTCAGTTGTTGCTGTATATATATTTAAAATGCGTTTTCTCACGGTTTTCCTCATGTGGGCTCGCATTAGGTGAATCTACCCCAGCCAATGAATTCTACAGTCCATAACCCATCCATCAAGCCCACTATTGGACGTCTTTCGGCATGTAGAAAAATTAAGATGAATTTAAATGGTGAAAATCACTGGTTTCAATAGTATGGCCCACCGGATACTCGTATCAACCTCATTTTTCAGCTCAACGCCTAAAATGAAGTGGGGAAAAGAATGGACGGCGTGGATTAAGTCCATACATCCATGTGGGGCCTATACAAGTGGCCCATCTACAAGCTTATGAATCAAGCTAATATTTGTGTTTTCCCAGTTCACGTCCATCGTCTGGACAGTTTGGGAAAAACACATGCATTGAGGTGGGGGCCACCAAATGGTAGGTGGTGTGGGTACAACACATACATAAAGTGGGCCCCACCTACAAATGACTTGGATCAAATATATGCCTTATGGTAGGGTCCATCTAAGTGGGCCACACGGCCACCTCATCACACAATAAATAAATAAATAAATAAAAAGAGAGGGAGAGAGAAAGATAGACGGACACGCGTGATGGAGGGACCCCGACACTATGGGCCCTACGTTTCAAGCATCCAATCATACATCAAGTGGGTCCCATTGCATGTGGGCCTACCAAATCAAAGATCAACGGTGGAGATCCCTTCTCCACTAAGATGTAAGGTCTAAATGACCCCTTTTTAGACTAGAAAGTAAACATCATGATGGGGTCCATGGAGAATGGCCCCATCATGGAATGATAATAAAATCAAGGTGGGCCATCGGCCACATCTAGGGTCCCAAGTGAGATCCATACCATCAATCGGTAGGCCTTGGCCCATCATCAGCACATGGAAAGATCTAGCCTAACAAGCACCCACCGTTCGATCTTCTCGTTCCGTTGGAAAGCCAACCGCTTTGTGTCTCACTTTGATGGTGGAAGATGAGGTTTGAATGGTTAGGATGATGGATTTGGGATGGAAAAGTGGGTCATACACAAACTCACTTTTCTCTCTTAGGAAAGCTTGGACGTGGGTTTTTTTTGTTGCTTGGAATTGTGTTGGGAAATGAGAGGGAGAGGGGATTGTAAGAGAAGTGAGGGATGGGTGTGATGGGTGAAAGGGTGAGTAATGTGTGATGTGTACTTGACATGTATGGTTGTGTAAGACAGGGGGTGAGAAAGAGTTGACTTGGTGGTTGCTTGGGGATGGGGTGAAAGGTGATGTGTACTTGACATGAAGTGATTGATTAATTGATTAATGGGACATGTTGCAGAGATTCTCTTGGGATTGCAAACGCACGGCGTTTTCTTCGAAATAAACGCCGGCCCACATCTCTCGGTCAGGGTATCGGATCGGTGCGTAAGATGCGGCGTCAGAACCGCGATGATGGTGCGATCGCAATGATACAAGTCTTGGATTAAGCCGACTCAATCCTACAGGATACGAATTAGGGTCGTGCGCAAACGTTGATTATACGTCGCAGATTGCCGGACTTCGACAGGAAGGATCGCGGGATTCGACGAAACAGTACGGTCTAGGATACAGGTCTTACAACGATGGATCGTCCTTTATGTTTCCAGTCTAGGTCAGCTATTCGCATCGAGTCATGTGTTATGCTTCCTTAGAAAAAGGCAACGATGAATCCTCACCAACGCGCACACCCATCGTCTAGGACTACATCGATGTGTTCATGCACATACCGGGGCTCCCTCCCCAAAGGGAGATTGATTTCACAATAGACTTGGTGTCGGGCACCACGCCTATCTCCCTACCAACCTATCGCATGTCCCTGTGTGAAATGGAAGAACTTAGGATTCAAGTTGATGACCTGCTAGAATCAGGCTTCATCCAACCCAGCGTCTCACCTTGGGGAGCCCCAGTCTTGTTTGTAAAGAAGAAGGACAGAACCTTGCAGTTGTGTATTGATTACAGGAGGCTAAACCAAGTCACCGTGAGGAACAAATACCCATTGCCAAGAATTGATGATCTATTCGATCAACTGAGAGGTGCCCGGTATTTCTCGAAGATTGACTTGAAATCTGGGTACCATCAACTATGAGTCAGAAAGGAAGACGTACAGAAAACAGCCTTCAGGACCAGCTTTGGACATTACGAGTTCCTAGTCATGCCCTTTGGACTCACAAACACGCCAGCTGTGTTCATGGATATCATGAATAGAGTCTTCAGACCCTTCTTGTATAGATTCGTCATCGTGTTCATCGATGACATACTGGTGTATTCGAAGTGTTGAAGGGAACATGAAGAACACCTACGAGCGGTCCTTGAGACTCTCAAGCAAAATCAATTATTTGCCTAATTCCGAAAATGCGACTTCTGGAAAGAAGAAGTCAAATTCTTGGGACCTGTGGTGTCCAAGGAGAGCATCTCCATAGACCTAGCTAAGGTGGCGGCAGTGCAAGACTGGAAGCAACTGGGCTCAGTTACTGAGGTAAGAAGTTTCCCTGGATTGGTGGGATACTACCGCCGATTCATTAAGGATTTCTCAAAAATAGCCCGACTGTTGTCCCAACTCACCTGAAAGGACATCAAGTTCTCCTAGAATGAAAGAGCAGAAGCGACCTTACAAGAACTGAAGGATAAGTTGACGTCGGCACCGGCACTCGTTTTGCTTAAGCAAGGAGTCAAATACACCATCTATACGGACACCTCCTGAGTGGGATTGGGCTGCATACTTATGTAAAGGGACAATGTCATCACCTACGCCTCCCGGCAATTGAGGAAGCACAAAGAGAATTATCCCACTCACAACCTCGAGTTGGTGGCAGTTATTTTCGCCCTGAAGCTATGGATGCAATATCTCTACGGGGAAGAATTTGAGCTCTTCTGCGATCATAAGAGCCTCAAATACATTTTCACTCAAAGAGATTTGAATATGAGGCAATGTCGCTGGATGGAGACGTTGAAAGATTTTAAATTCAAAGTTTCATATCATCCAGGCAAGGCCAACTTGGTGGCGGATGCCTTGAGTCGTAAAAGGGCGCTGGAATTTGCAGCTCCATTGATGGTAGAAGAATGGAGCATGGTGGAGTTCGTATGAGATTTCGACATGATGTTGATGATGGAAGAACCGTACGAGGTCATAGCCCACGTCCACGCTCAGCCGTTGATTGATAGCCAAATCATTGAGGCCTAAGGGGGCGATGAATTGTTAAAGAGAATGAGGGGAATAGTAGGAGACCGGAATGAGTCCGAATGGAGAGTCGGCACCAATGGAGGCTTACGATTCCGGGGTTGCCTTTGTGTCCCAAACCTCCCCGGACTGAAGGAAGAAGTGTTGAGTGCCGCCTACAACTCCAAATTAGCAATGCATCCAGGGGAGCACCAAAATGTACCAAGACCTTAAGTGAAATTATTAGTAGGGCAATATGAAAAGGGAGATAGCTGACTATGTGTCTCGATGTCTCACTTGTCAACAAGTCAAGGCCAAGCACCGCCGACCACCGGGTCTCTTGCAGCCCATGCCAGTAGCCGAATGGAAATGAGATTTCATATATATGGACTTTGTTTCTGGCTTGCCCGAGACAAGGAAGGGACACGATTCGATCTGGGTGATCGTGGACATATTGATAAAATCGGCTCACTTTCTTCCGATCCGAGCTTCTAACTCAGCCGACGACCTACCCAAATTATACATTGAGGAAATAATACGGCTTCATGGCGTTCCTTTGGAGATTGTGTCGGATCGAGATACTAAATTCGCTTCATTGTTCTGGACGTAAATACAGGAAGCAATGGGGTGAAACTGAAGTTCAGCACTGCTTTCCACCCACAAACAGACGGGCAGACAGAATGGGTTAACCAGATATTGGAGGATATAATGCGAGCAAGTGTACTGGACTTCCTAGATAGTTGGGATGATTGCTTTCCCTATACCGAATTCACCTACAATAATAGCTTCCAAGCTAGTATTGGGATAACGCCTTATGAAGCTTTATATGGGCGCCCATGTCGGGCTCCACATTGTTGGGTAGAGATTGGCGAGAAAAGCCTAATAGGGCCTGATTTGGTACGAACGACCATCGAGAAGATCGAAATTATTTGGTGCCGTCTCTTAGTAGCCCACAGTGGGCAGAAGAGCTACGCTAATACAAGACAAAGGGACCTAGAATTCGAAGCAGGGGACCACGTGTTCTTAAAGATCTCGCCGATGAAAGGAGTCCTACATTTTGGCAAGAAATGGAAGCTTACTCCGCGGTACATTAGGCCTTTCCAAATCCTTGACTGCATAGGCCCTGTTGCGTATCGCTTGCCCTTACCCACTCCCCTTGCCGGGGTACACAATGTATTCCACGTCTCCATGTTAAAGAAATACATTCCTGACCCCACTCATGTCATCAAATGGGAGCACGTGGAGCTTAAGTAAAACGCCATTTATATCCTCCGACCCACTCAGATTTTGGACAAGAAAGAGCAAGTGCTTCAAAACAAAGCGATCCCACTAGTAAAGGTACTATGGACGCACCACGGTGAAGAGGAAGCCACCTGGGAGACGGAAGCTGAGATTTGCAAGCATTACCCAAACTTGCTTAAGCAGTATGAACAGGTACAAATTTTGAGGATGAAATTTATTTATGAGGGTAAATTGTAACACCCGGGCTAATCAAAACAGTGTCCTAAGGCGTCCACAAGTGGATTACCGTAGGACTGTACAATTTGATCGCACGTGCGGGGCCCACCACTAATAAATTAAAACAAATTAAGCCGCTAATGCGATCGAGTCTGAACGTGTTCGGGTCAAACGCAGGTCGTAGAGTCGGTCTGCCCATTAGTACTTGACGACTGTCTATACGAGCCGTGCAATGCCCAAAAGGGGGTAGATAAATCTAAAACCATGGGAAGCTATGAACCTTACTGGGCTTATGGTCCATCACGGAGAATGGACTCAAATGATGCCCGAAAATGGATGATTTGCGCCGTCCATCCGGCGCTTGTGAAACGCAACTCTCCCAAGTTAATAGCCTAAAATCTGAATTTTAAAACAATTAGCCCCGCTGTTTAAGACAATAAATTATGATATTCTGACAGTTAGATTTCACCCAAACTCGCACTATATGTCAAAGATATTTCCCTGCCCTCGTCAACCAAATCTGACCCTTGATCAAAGGACGGTGACCATTGATCGTGAATCGGACCCTTGCGATCAATTTTCTCATCCGTTTGCCACCAAAATTTGGACAACCCCTCATCAGATTATGAGACACCCATCCCATGGCACAGATGGGCTAGGGGGCCACTAAGACAACCCTGAAAACTGTAAGTGTGCCCCATAAGGTCACTTGTGGTAAGAATTGCCACCCCAAGGCCAGTTGGGCAAAAACCCAGGCTATGTAAGCCTTCAACTCTTTCTCCCTCACTCCCACAATAGATTTCCAGCAAAAGAGGGAGGGAGAGAGAGAGAGAGAGAGAGAGAGAGAGAGAGAGAGAGAGTGTGAGAGAGGAAGGGGGCTGAGAATTGAGAAATCCTCCTCTCCTACCACCGCCATAGAGGTGGAGTATCACTGATCGGAAGGTAACCGCTCGAACTCTCCTCAAATTTTCATAGGATAGGCCATTACATGTGTCCTGGCATGCAAACTCATCTGGCACAGGGCCCCAGTGCATCAATTCACGGACCCGGCGCTGCTAGAGCAACTCTAAGAACCTCCAACTGACCATAGGTGCGGACCATTATCTCTAGGTGGCCTATTATCATCACTAGAACGAATCTTAGTGATTATGTTTGATAATTTGCCTTGCATGTTGCTTCCATGGAGTAAAATGGCTGAATTCGAAATTGTGCATATAAATTTCCTAAATTGGGGAAGAAATTCCGGTTTTAACTACCCTGATGCTTGCATTGCTTGATTTGTTTGATAAGTGTAAAATTACAAGTATGATATCCCCAATTTTGCTGATTTGACAAGATGAATTTGGTTGCATGTCCCTTATATGTGCGGATTGGGTTAATTAATTGTGTGCATTGTTGATTTGTTTGACAAATGTGGGATTCCTAATTATGATATCCCCAATTTTTCAAAGTTAACAAAATGAATTCGGATGCATGTCTCTCACATGTGTGGAGTGGGTGAATTAACTGTCCACATTTCTCCATGTATGTTTAATTCTTTCTGCAATCGGCTATTGTGCTCATTCCCTTTTATGTCCCCTCGAAACCTAGACCCATGTACATGTCTATCTGGAAATACCCTGAATTTTTTTAACACAGTAACTTGTGTGCTGATAGTGAATGTGGTTTATCATTATACATATTTAATTCTCTCACAACTACAAGTAGATCGAGTTTTACTTTATTATATGACATTTATACACTGTTCCCTATTTAGATAGGCTAACAATTTGGAACCCTCTTGGGCAGCCCTTCTAATAGGCCCGTCCACGGGAAAATTTGGCATGACTAGTCAAACTGCGTGTTGTCGGTTGTATTTGGACTACGCGAGACATCGCTCTCAAGTCGTACAGTGCGTAGTTCATCTCGTAGGGACAAATTGGCCTACCAATTGGCCATCCATGTACATCAAACATGTTTTTACATACCTGCTTGAACCTGGGGCACCCTGTGTCCGTTTGCGCCCACTAACAAACCGCTAGTTGCGGCCCACAAGTCTCGAGAGCCGTACATGGTGGTATGAGACACTATGCCTGAGCTGTCGGCCTATGCTGGGGTGACGAGCCTCCCCGTAGTGACCGCGAGCAAACACCCCTTCTCAAACCACCTTCTTATGATTTTAATATTAGGAATGACGAACCCAAACAGGCCAAGGATCGCGAGAGCTATACGGCCACGGCCGCTACGGCCGCACGATTGGGATAGAGCATTGATCTGTCAAGGTGTCCCGATTTCCTCAAATTGTTGGATGAATGGACATAATTAATCAACTTGGCTAATGTAACGACCTGAAAATTTCCGTACATTGGGCCGAGTACCACCTCGACCAGAAATCACATAGGATTAAATCCTTTAGAAAATTAACAAAGTTAACTAAGTACTAAACTCGGTTAGTCATGAAATCCGTTGGGATCGCTTTAAATACGATCTGCAAGACCCAAAACTTGCAGAATTTGTAACTCTAGGTTACCCTAAAGTCTAGAGCCAAACTCATTACCCGTCTGCTCTCGGGACTGAAACGAAACTTCGTATGAGGTCTAGATCGCACATCGGGAGTCCGATTAACACGAAGCTAAGGAACCAGGACCGCCCCACTGGGCTTGACAATCATCTCAAAAATCAGATGATTCCGATGTCCCACGGCCATTCTTTTCACTCCGGAGCGAGGGAGTGTGAAAAACACTATTTCCATCCAAATGAAAATATCTGGAATAGTGATCTGGCACCTTTCGGTTGCGCGTCAGTATTAAGCAACCTGACTGTCGGAATCAGACCAAATTACACCCTCGGATTAAGAAAAATTTCAGGAACATTTACATGTACTCAGAATTCCTGATCGTGGCCCACTGACCGTTGAACTGAAAGTGGTCCGCCACGTGCGATCTGGGAATCCAATCGAGTCAAAAATGTAATCCCACGTAGATCCGTAGATGGTGAGCTTAAGTCTAACGTTTGGCTCAAGGAGGGCCACCAGAACACCCCTTTTGAGCTTGGAAAGTGGCGAACTGCCTACATATGCAGCCACCCTTGAACCTGAGTCTATTTTGGACATGTTCTTGGCTATAAAAGGGGCTTAGAACAGCCCCTCTCACAGCCATACAAATTTGGGTCCAAACCCTTAGAGAGAAAGAGAGAAAAGAGAGAGAAAGTTTTGGAGATCGAGGCCGATCTTCCTCCTGCTGCTTCCACTCCTCCCACGGCCTACACCGCCCTATTCCAAGGGTTTTCCCGGCGGTTTCCATCCCATTTGAAGGTAAGAAACCCTAACCCTAGGTCTGATTTGAGCTTGATTAGTGGTAGGTTGTGGAAAGACTAATCGGATACGCTCTTTAGGCTAGGAAACTCCCGTATACGGAAGCTCCAACACCCTTGCTGATTCGTTGGAATTCCAAGGGCTGAGGTGAGGACTTTAAGTGTATAAGTTACGGTTTTCAACACTTTCAATGTCAGATAATGATAGATTCATGATCTGCATGCAAATGCACATGTACAAAGTGCTTTCCGTTTCCTGTTTCGATTAGCGATAAAGAATATGGAATTTTACATACTCTTGATATACGTAGAAATACCGTATACGTATTTTTGTTGAGAAAATGTTTGACATGTTTATTTAATGTTTGATTATATCATGTGTGGATAAAATGCTAGTTTGGCGAAAGGGATCGCGAGAATACATGTTCATGTGTAAATGTCATGTATGTTGAAATTGCGTATTCTAGAAATTTCGCATACGTGCGGATTTTGGAAATGTAATTGTAATGATTATTCGCTGTATGAATACGATATACACGGGAAAAATACTCCCGGGGCGAAGGGACAACCCTAACCCGAACTCGGCTAACATACGTCATGTATGTTGGGATAGTGTATTCTAAGTGTTTGTTGCAAATGCTTGTATGTGTACATGTGTATGTACTAGTGCCTTAGATAGGCGCTGATGTGGGTTTTCCGACTCCCTTAGAGACATGTAGGGTCCCCTCCATGCAGTGGTTCACCGCAACCACTAAATTGTAATGCGCACATAATTGTATCCCTATGGGGATAGTGCTTTATCACATGCCTTACAACCTGCTTTGCAACATGCTTGACTTCATGTTTACTTCATGCTTTATAACATGCCTAATAATATGCTTGTATTGCTTGTTTATCATGCTTTACTTCACATGCTAACGATGAAAACTGTTTGAGTTTGGGACTATGTATATAGTCCAAACACTCGGTACCAGACTTGTGATTGTGGCTTAGATTCATGTCGCCACAAAGGACGTGTCCGGCGAACCCGAGTCGTACCTCGGTTGGCGATAGTGGTTGGCCACGCGGAGTGCTTTTGCGTTCCATATCGCTCAACTTGCGGTGCGCTCGAGCTAGTCAGGCTCGCCAATTAAACCGAAGTGTAGTTGTGTGTTCACCCTGTTTGGTCGCTACTGCTTGAACCTAGGGTACCAAACTTACCAGTGGCGATTCCCGTTTAACCATGGTACCTAGATCCGCTAAGACGCATGAGCCGGGCATGGTGGTATGGGACACCGTGGTCGAGCTGTCGGCCTACGCTGGGGCCATGTGCCTCCCCGTAGTGACCATTGCGCAACTATCTCGTGAGCCGAATACGGTGGTATGGGACACTGTATTCGAGCTGTCGATACTTCGGTGAGAGCCGAGTACGGTGAGATCTGTGCTCGTGATGACGGGCGACGAGTCCTCCGTGGTATCATCGAGTACACTCCAAGGGTCTGTGATTGGCCACGAGTCTTTCACAGCAACTAGAGTGAGAGTTGAGCCGAGTATGGTGAGACCTGTACTTGAGCTGACGGCTAGTGATTGAGCCGAGTACGGTGAGACCTGTACTCGAGCTGACGGCCAGCAATTGAGCCGCATACGGTGAGATCTGTATCCGCGCTGACGGGTGACGAGCCCTTTGCGATGCCTTCACTAAGCTTCTCAAACCATAACATCGTATGAGAATAACTAGGATTGACGACCCTAGAATGGATCATGTTGGGAATGATACAAGGGAGGTACCTTAGTTTCCCAATACTGCTGATTGAAATGGATAAATAAAAACTTGGTAATCATGAGCATCATCGCACCGCATGTGCTTTGTAGATGTGGCGCACTGAGGGAGTAAGCATTCGCGAACGTAAGATGATGTCGCTTGAGGGTGGTTTGGCAAGGGCATACAGCATCATGTCATATCATTTTCGCATTTAACAAGAGTAGTTAGAAATGCTTGATTTGTACTGCTTTATCATTACTGCTTGGTTGATTTGATAACATGTTAACTTATGCTTTATTGTTCCACTGAGTTAGCTACTCACTCCCACGTTACGGGACGGTGTTGTACACACCAACCAGACTCTGTCGCAGGTATAGAGGGCGCCTTAGTTCAGGAGCCAGAGCCCGACATTGATGAGGACCAGGAGGAGTTCTCCTTCATGCAGTACTCTGACGGCTTCGCTTAGGCCGGCTGCATCGCGGGATTCTCAGGGCCTCTTTTGAGGATGTATTTTGGATTTTTGACTTACAAACAGTACATGTATATTGGTGCTCAGCTAGTACTCATACTCTGGAGTTCAGAAAATTTTGTTACTTTACATACTTGAATATAAAATTTCAGTCTTCCGCTGCTTTTATATGCAATTGAACTGGAGTATGAATTATTGTTTTGGTTTAATCCCATTCATGTTTATTGCGCTAACTCAGACAACATTTAACCGGCATTGTGTATGTTGCATAAGTGATGCGTTGGAACTCGGGAGTTGAGTTCATACTCGACCCCCGAATTTCAGGGCGTTACAGCTAACATCTTACAATGCATTGCATTGCTAGTATTGAGGATTCGGCAGTCGAGGTCGCATTGAGGGAGTGTTGGGCATTGCGATTGTTAGATGTTGTCGCTCGAGGGAGTGTTGGAAGAAAGGGCATGCATCATGTCATTGAAACATGCATTTGTATTAACAAGAGTAATTAGGCTTCTTTGAATGCCTGTCTTTCACTAAACTTGCTCCTGCGTGTGATAACATGTGCAACTTATTATTAATGGTACCACTGAGTTAGCTACTCCTACTCTGGGACAATGTTTTAAAACACTAACCAGAACCTGTCTTAGATGCAGGGATTACGGAGCTAAACGCGCTTGATGGAGCAAGCATGAATGACGAGGAGGAGTTGTCATACTTCCAGATCTTCGGCGGATTCTCTTAGTCTGTTGTAGGGATGACCGCAGGGCACGGGCTAGGGTCCTAGTCATTTTGGGGATGATGTATTGATGGGACTAGTCCCTTCTGTCTTTACTTTACCTAGTGTTATATATATATATATATATATATATATATATATATATATATATATATATATATATATATAGTTGCACTTGATATTATTCTATTGTTGAGTTATGCTTCATGTTCTGCTAAACTCCCCACTGCTTCTGAAATAAACAAATGCATTAAATTTTGAACCCCAATAGGGCACACGTGGCACTTGGGAATTCGGGAGCTGAGTTCCTACTCGACCCCTAAAATTCGAGGCGTTACAGGTCAACCAGTGGCCGAGGCATGTCGAGCTGAGGCCAGCTTGACTCGGTTCGACTTCATGTACACCCCTACCCAAGATGGTGCGGCCCACCTTGATGTTATATTATGTATCCGTACCATCCATCAATTTTTGCAAATCATTTTGGAAAATTATCTCAGAAATGAAATAGGTCCAATTACCAGGTGGACCATACAGTCAGAAACAACTAATCATCGGTGATTGGCCTTCCTATCATTAAAAATTTCTTAGGCCATACATTAATTTTTCCATGGTGTTTATTTACCATCCAATATATTGGTACGGATGATCCACTTGACGATTAAGGGAAGTCGTGCGGGATGTTGCAAACTATTTCCCAACGGCAATAATTAGTGGAAGATGATGTGATAAGGTACTGGAGCAATTAGCTACCTTGCATGGAAAATGATCCAATTTTGAACCTGTTTATCTAAGTTATCATGCATTACATTTCCATACACTTGGCATGCATGTAGTGTTCATCTGCTAGGCATTGTCACGGATGGCACATGGCCCAAATATGCTAGTCAGTGCATCGTAGCTGCCGAGTGGACTTATGGGATTACAAATGTTCTGAAGACGGGTATTGATGCTACCAAGTTCCTTGCATATTAAGATAAGTTTACCAAATTCATTCTGTAAACCAAAGCTTAAACACTTTGCAACTGAATGTTCAAACTCAGAGCTGTTGGATGGTTGTAATGAATTCTCTATATCTTGGATCCCCATTCGCATTGAGTTTGTGTTAGCATTATCATCTATTTTAAAGTCTCCGGGCTACTTTGACACCTTTACATCTTGGTCACATTCTTGTTTTTTTTTTTTGGCTGACGTATATATGATCCAACTGATTCACATAAGTTGGATGCAGTGGATTCGCATAATATTGTGATGCATGGTAGAACTTGATAGATTTTATTGGCATAGGTATTTAACTGAATGACAAGTAAATGGCTGTGAACAGGACATGTCAGTGAATGAAATTTGCAATAGTTTCCAAAACTGAGTTCCAGACGATGAATTCAATCCTTTCATCATGAGTGTACTTAATTTTCCATTCGTCCATGCCAATCGAAAACCAAGATGTATTATCTCTTTTTAAAACTGAAAACCTCAATTTCCTTTTGATAGGGCTCTGCTTCACAAAATGTGTTTTACAATAGTAACTTAATACAATGTTCTCATGGTTATATCTCGAGAAAAGCTCATTTCTTGGAAATGCTAACCTTTTTCTATTGGTTTTCATTACTTTCAGCATCTCCACCAGGCATCAAGGTAGCATTTGCATTAGAGTGCTGTGGAACAAAACATGCCTAGTTAGATAACCTAATCTCTTATGCATTTGTATTACTTGCCAGATAACCTAAACTCTTATGCATCTGCATTATAGTGTTGTGGAACAAAACATGCCTTGGGTAAATAACTGTTGAGAAGTGGAGCCACATCTGGGGCCGCCCACGACCAGTCGAGGTTGTGCGGATTTCGTGTCGCAAGTCCTTTCGCAACTGGGATGCGAAAGGAGTTTCGCGGATTTCGTGTCGCAAGTCCTTTCGCAACTGGGATGCGGAAAGGGAAGTTGCCAAAACTATAAATTGGGGTCCCAAGGGCTATTCTAGGTTAAGGTGAATTTTAGGAAATTATTCTGAGGTGTGGGTAAAGGATTTTCTCTGTACTTCCAAGGGAGAGGTTAATATATTGCCTTGTAATCTTCGTTTCTCTTCATAGTGGAATTTTGCATCCGTGGTTTTTTACCCTAGTTTGGGGTTTTTCCACGTATATCTTGTCTTGTGGTTTGTTTTTGATTGCTTTGATCTTTTCTAGTTTATATTTCTTCCTGTCTATCGTTTGTGGGTGAGGCCTTAGATTGGATCTAGGCTCACTGCGTTGTTGGCGTGCTGCGCAACAACTGGTATCAGAGATATTGGTTTAGTTCTATTGGGAGCGATGACAGAAGATGGAAAAACTAGAATTGAGAAGTTTGATGGTTCAAACTTTGCCTTCTGGAAGATGCAGATGGAGGATTATCTGTATCAGAAGGACCTCTATATTCCTCTAGGAGGAAAAGAGAAGAAACCAGAAAAGTTGACAGATGATGAATGGTTTTTACTGGATAGGAAGGCTTTAGGAACGATCCGACTCTCTGTCTAAGAGCGTCGCCTTCAATATATCCAAGGTAAAAACAACAAAAGAATTAATGGAAGCCCTAGCCACCATGTAGAAAAGCCCTCAGCATCCAACAAGGTTCATCTTATGAAACAGCTATTCAACGTGAAGATGTCAGATGGTGGGAGCGTGGCTGAACATCTAAACGAGTTCAATACAGTCACGAGCCAGTTGGAATCCGTTGGCATTGCTTTTGAGGATGAGGTCAGGGCGTTATTGATCTTATCCAGTTTGCCAGACAGTTGGGATGGTTTGGTGATTGCTGTGAACAATTCTTCAGGATCGACAAAGCTGAAATTTGATGATGTGGCCGGTCAAATTCTCATCGAAGAATCTAGAAGGAAGGCATCAGGAGTTTCAGGGGATTCAGGGAATGCTCTAAACGTTGAAGGAAGAGGAAGATCGCTGAACAA
The DNA here is from genome assembly GCA_021015155.1 of Magnolia officinalis. Classification (NCBI taxonomy): domain Eukaryota; kingdom Viridiplantae; phylum Streptophyta; class Magnoliopsida; order Magnoliales; family Magnoliaceae; genus Magnolia; species Magnolia officinalis. The sequence goes on from JAJHSJ010000019.1 coordinate 26,837,450, forward strand.
AGGAGGCAATAAACACGGGCATTCTAAGTCAAGGAATAAGTCCAAGGGACTGAAAGACAAAGACGGGTGTTGGCGTTGCGGCAAGAAGGGGCACATGAAACGTGATTGCAGGGCGCTCAAGAAACAAGAAGGAAGCTCTCAAGGCGGGAAAGATTCAGTGAATCTGTCTGAGGAGAGCGACACAGAGGCGTTGATCTTGTCTCTTGATGCGAGGAATGAGTCTTGGGTTATAGACTCGGGTGCTTCGTTTCATGCTACTTCATGTAAGGAAGTTCTGCGTGATTATGCGTCAGGTGACTTTGGGAGAGTCTACCAGGGTGATGATGAGCCGTACAATATTGTTGGAAAGGGAGATGTTCATGTAAATCAGAAAGACGGAACAATCTTGAAATTGAAGGATGTCAGACATGTACCGAGTTTGAAACGTAATCTGATCTCAGTGGGACAGTTGGCTGATACCGGTTATGTAACGACATTCACCAGTGACTCCTGGAAGATCACAAAAGGTGCCTTGGTAATATCTCGAGGTAAAAAGGAAGGTACTTTGTACATGACTTCAGGATCGTATAGTTCACTCGCAGTCGCATCAACTGGAGTGAATGGGCAGTTATGGCATCAGAGGCTGGGACATATGATGAGAAAGGGATGAAAGTGCTATTGTGAAAAGGGAAGCTACCAGGGCTGAAGTCTATTGACTTGGAATTCTGTGAGGACTGCGTGTATGGCAAACAGAAGAGGGTAAGCTTCAAGAAGACGGGACGCGCTCCAAAGACACATCTGTTGGAGCTTGTACACACAGATGTGTGGGGACCGGCACAGGTATTATCTCTTGGTGGCTCACGTTATTTTGTTACCTTTATTGATGATGCTAGTAGAAAACTGTGGGTCTACTTCTTAAAACATAAATCTGATGTATTTGATGTATTTAAGAAGTGGAAAGTTATGGTAGAAAATGAGACAGGTAAAACAGTAAAGTGTCTCAGATCTGACAATGGGGGAGAGTATTGTGATAAGAGGTTTGAGGAGTATTGTGCATTAACTGGAATCAAACATCAGAAAATGATTCCAAGGACACCACAACAGAATGGTGTGGCTGAGCGCATTAACAGGACCATCCTTGAGCGCGCCAGGAGCATGAGGTTACATGTAGGGTTGCCCAAGACCTTTTGGGCAGATGCTGTGAATACTGCCGTATATCTCATCAATAGAAGTCCCTCAGCACCATTGGATGGTGGGCTACCAGAAGAAGCGTGGACTGGGAAAGAAGTGAACCTTGTACATCTCAGAGTGTTCGGTTGCACTTCATATGTTCACATTGATACAGAGCACAGAAACAAACTGGATGCGAAGTCCAGGAGGTGCACGTTTATAGGCTATGGGCAACATGATTTTGGCTACAGGTTCTGGGATGCAGAAAACAGAAAAATCATCAGAAGCAAGGACGTAGTCTTTAATGAAAAAGTGATGCATAAGGACAATGTACAAGAAAATAAGGCCGAGAAAAAGGAATTCATAGAGTTGGAAGAGTTACCGGACATGGGTGTTACAGTGCCACAGGATGAGGAAGAGCTGCATACACCAGTTGTGAGGAGGTCTACTCGGGAGAGGAGACCCACGGTCCGATACTCACCCTCCTTACATTATCTACTACTGACAGATAATGGTGAGCCAGAGTGTTTTGAAGAGGCGTTACAGTCAGATATACGGGTTAAGTGGGAGCAGGCCATGGATGATGAGATGGACTCTCTTGAGTCTAATCGTACATGGGAGCTAGTCACTCTACCCAAGGGTAAGAAAGCTCTTCATAACAAGTGGGTTTACAGACTGAAGGAGGAGCACGATGGTTCGAAAGGGTACAAGGCCAGATTGGTTGTGAAAGGGTTTCAACAAAAGGCAGGTATCGATTTCACTGAAATATTTTCACCGGTAGTGAAAATGTCTACGATTCGCATGGTCTTGAGTATAGTGGCTTCAGAGGACTTACATCTAGAACAGCTAGATGTTAAGACAGTCTTTCTTCATGGGGACCTTGAAGAAGAGATATATATGCATCAGCCGACAGGATACGTGGCACCAGGTAATGGGAACAAGGTGTGCAGACTGAAGAAGAGACTATATGTCCTGAAGCAGGCCTTGAGGCAGTGGTACAAGAAGTTCGATAGTTTCATGTCGGGAAACGGTTTTAGGAGATGTCATGTAGACCACTGTTGTTACTTGAAGAAGTTTGATATGTCATACATCATCCTTCTTCTGTACGTTGATGATATGCTTGTGGCTGGCTCAAGCATGGAGGACATCTTAGATCTCAAAAGACAATTGTCTAGAGAATTTGCCATGAAGGATTTAGGTGCTGCAAAACAAATCCTAGGCATGAGGATAAAGCGTGACAGGGAAAACAAGAAATTAGTTTTGTCACAAGCAGAGTACATAGCCAAGGTACTTGATCGATTCAATATGGGAGGTGCTAAGCCGGTTAGCACTCCATTAGCCAACCACTTCAAGCTATCTAAGGAGCAAGGTGCAAAGACACAGGAGGAATAGGACTACATGGCTAAAGTCCCATACGCGTCAGCTATTGGGAGTCTCATGTATGCTATGGTGAGCACGAGGCCAGACATTGCTCAAGCACTGGGAGTTGTTAGCAGATTCATGAACAACCCCGGGAAGGAACATTGGGAAGCTGTGAAGTGGATCCTTAGGTACTTGGTAGGTACTAAGGACGTTGGGCTGTGTTATGGTGGATCGAAAATCAAGTTACAAGGCTACGTGGATTCAGATTTGGCAGGAGATACCGACAGCAGAAGAAGCACTACGGGTTATGTTTTTACTCTGGGTAGTGCTGCAGTCAGTTGGGTCTCTCAGTTACAAAAGATAGTATCTATCAGTACGACAGAAGCAGAATATGTTGCGGCTACAGAAGCATGCAAGGAGATGGTGTGGATACAAGGTTTTATGGAAGAGTTGGGTAAGAAGCAAGCAGATAACCTAATCTCTTATGCATTTGCATTACTTGCTAGATAACCTAAACTCTTATACATCTGCATTATAGTGTTGTGAAACAAAACAAGCCTTGGGTAAATAACTGTTGAGAAGTGGAGCCACATCTGGGGCCGCCCACGACCAGTCGAGGTTGCACGGATTTCGTGTCACAAGTCCTTTCGCAACTGGGATGCGAAAGGAGTTTCGCGGATTTCGTGTCGCAAGTCCTTTCGCAACTGGGATGCGAAAGGAGTTTCGCAGATTCCGTGTCGCAAGTCCTTTCGCAACTGGGATGCAGAAAGGGAAGTTGCCAAAACTATAAATTGGGGTCCCTAGGGATATTCTAGGTTAAGGTGAATTTTAGGAAATTATTCTGAGGTGTGGCAAAGGATTTTCTCTGTACTTCCTAGGGAGAGGTTAGTATATTGCCTTGTAATCTTCGTTTCTCTTCATAGTGGAATTTTGCATCCGTGGTTTTTTACCCTAGTTTGGGGTTTTTCCACGTATATCTTGTCTTGTGGTTTGTTTTGGATTGCTTTGATCTATTTCTAGTTTATATTTCTTCCTGTCTATCGTTTGTGGGTGAGGCCTTAGATTGGATCTAGGCTCACTGCGTTGTTGGCGTGCTGCGCAACAACAACTTGGCATTTCACAGTGATTGATTAATTCTAAATTGTTTGGAATCTTATATGATTTGTGATATTTGGGATATTTTGACAAACATGATGCATAGGTGCAGTATATGCCTTTTGTTAATGGTTGGAGCAATCAATAGTTGTGAAGCTAGTTCCATTACATTAACTAGAATTCTTTGCTTGCTTTACTCCTATTTTCAGGAAATGGTGAAGGGTAGTTCCATTACATCCACCAACCAGCTTGTTGAAGCTAGTTCCATTACATCCTCCAGCTAGCTTGTTGAACAGATGAATGGCTATTTAAATCAAATTTATTTTTCTTTAAGAACTATTATTGCTCCTTATGTTCAATTTTTGTTTTCTCGTGACACTTCTTTGCAGGTTCATCAACATAATTTTTGCTCAAATTATAGAAACCATACTAATGATAATTTTTGTTTCTTTTTGTCCTTTAAATTATAGAAACCATACTAATGATGATTTCCAACTTCATGCATGTGCCACTTTTGGGATTTGAAAGTTTAATAACTGGGGAACTCATTGTGGAGCCCCACAGTGTTCCTTCTCTTCTTTCCAAGTCATCAATATTCTTTTTTCCTATGGTGTGGCCTACCTAGTTTTTGGAATACTGCATTTTTTAGGTAGTTCTTTCATCTTGACAAGGAACATTAGAAGAATGGTTTTAATGTAATCTGCAGGTTTGTGGGTGATACGTGTGCATTGACAACTAATATTTTAATGGGTTGGATCTTATGAAAGTTCCACCTAAGGGGCTCTCAGTTTGTTAGCCTGGTTCTTTTTGGATTATGGGAGATATGTGTGCATTGACAACTAATATTTTAATGTAATCTACAGGTTTATGGCTAATGATGGGAAGATGAAGCTGAAGGCAATGCTTCTAACCCATTCCTCTTCAGAAATACATTCTAGAAAACTTCAGAACTTTGGTCTGATTTCTAATTCTTGATTATACCTGCAATGCCATTCCAAATTAGCCTGAAAAGTAAGTCCAATTATACCTGCAATGCCATTCCAAATATCTTTTTACAATGTACATGATGCATTTCTCTTAAGAATCTAGAGTATTACATTCTGGATTTTGAACATTCCTCAGCAGAAATTTTCAGCATCTCTACCTTTTACTAGTTCTATATGCATTACAAGTTTCAGTTAAGATGATTGCCGGAGTTTCCTTGTTGAACTACCATAGGTGGTGTTCTTATGTTGTTATAGATTTCACAGGAGATGCATTTTCGTACGTAGCAAGTGAACAAGTTTGCCTTGCTTGGTCTAGAATTAGCTCCCCTCCGGTCAAGAGTGTATCGAGCATGTCCAAAAACTAGGTGAGTCAACTAACAACAGTCCTCCACATGTATGTTCAATTGTCACAATTTTTTTCACATTATTTTGATAGTTGATTGTTGTTCTTTCAATCTATTCACATGTTTTTGTTCTTATTTTTTACTTGTTGCTTGTTAGTTAGGTACGTAAAAGGCCATCACATTGTGGAGCTCTTCATCTGCTTGACGGACTTTCATTGAATTGTCTTTTTTATTTTGAAGTCTTCCATTGTAGATTTTAGTTTTTACTGTCAGGTTTGCAAGTCAGATAAATAATGTTTTTACTTTTATTTTTTTATTTTTATTTTTTTATATAAAGAAAGAAGGCTCCAGCCTCGATTCCATTAATCACACAAATGTACAGCCGTAGAGATGGTTAGATAAATAATGTTTCGAATTACATCATGGTTGTTTTTACTATCTTTTGGTTCTTAAATGAATATGGCTTAAATATATTTTATTTTATTTTATACAGCAGGTTTTTTTTTTGTTTAAAATCGTTCCAAAACAAGAAAGAAAATACCGCTCTCAAATATGACCGTTGGCACCAGAACGGTTTAAAACTGTTCCTAAAATTCCGTTTCTAAAAATTGAAACGGTACCCAAAACGGTTCTGAACCGTTCCTGATTTTCTGCGACGCCTCCTTTAGGAACGGTATTAAACCGTTCCTGAAGCATTTAGGAACGGTTTAAAACTGTTCCTAAATGATGATTTTGGTGTAGTGCTCCTTGAGTTTCACCTAATGCAAAATGACCCACTGTACCTATTTAGTATCTTACACAATTTGCATATATATAGGCCCACTGTCTTGTGTGTATGGCATTCAACCCGTCCAACAATTTCACTCCATGAAAACTAAAAGGGCCAAAAATCTAGCCGATCCAACCATCTTGTTAGCCAAAAAAGTGAATTTTTGGAGGTCTCTAGGTAGTTGCCAATTGCGAGGCCCACCTAATGATTGGATACTCTTCGTTTTTGGGCACCCTATCATCACGGTGGGATTCACTTAATGCAAGGCTTGGATAGCATACAAGCAATATGTCGGACCCCACATAGGCAATAGCATAAAAACAGATGTATGAAGGGGTAATGGGCACGTGCATAACTTTTACACGTGTGTGAATATATTTTAACACAGCTAAATAACTTGCACCATAAAAATAACTACTCGATGCTTGACTTAAATTTTTTTTTTAAAAAAAATATCTCCTTTCATTCAGTGTTTTACATGCAACTATTGAGTAGGTTTGAAAAGATCCAAGTGCGTAGAATAATATCAATTCAAAAAAGTGAGCTGATTCATTTGTTTTTGAGTGCCTTTTCTATTTAAGATGGACCTTTTCAACTCCGTTCAACTCCTTTCATTAGCCCAAAAGAAACCAAAAGCCACAAAACATCTGAAGATTTCTCCAGCGTTATCTCCTACACGCCCTTCAAGCCCTCTTGCCGTCTCAGAGCGAAGAGCTCGACTCATGAAACGCAAGTTTCGGAAGACAAGGCATTCTCCTTCTTTGTCAGGAGGAATGACATGGAGGAGAGACTGCACAAACTCTCCGGTAGCTCAAAGCCAGGTTTTCACGTCCCGGTATTTGTTATGCTACCCCTCGACACGGTTTCGATGGGGGAGGGGGGGGAGGGAGCTTGAACAGAGCGCGTAACTTGAATGCCAGTTTGATGGCATTGAAGAGCGCCGGGGTGGAAGGTATAATGGTGGATGCTTGGTGGGGATTGGTAGAGAAAGATGGGCCTTTAAAATATAACTGGGAGGGATATGTTGAGCTTGTTCAGATAGTCCAAAAGAATGGACTGAAGATTCAGCTTGTTATGTCTTTCCATCAGTGTGGAGGGAATGTTGGCGACTCTTGCAGGTATGCCGCGATTTCTTTATATATGATTCTTGTGTTATTGAATTCTCCCATGTTTTATTGTTTCTGGGTTTTGTCGAGGCCGAGCCTTGAATTTCTTTTAGGTGGTGTTTGGTTGCACCAAATATCATGATATTGTGATCCGAATTGACGGATTAATCATGAAATATCACGAAATTTCATGATATTTGGTGCACCCAATTTCAGTCTTAGCTTTTGGTGTTTCATGGTTTTTAGATATTTGTGGATTGTTTCGAGAAAAAAATTTCTAGTATGTAGAGATTAAGGTGCCTTTTTTTTTTTTTTGGGGGGGGGGGGGGGTTTCTTTCTTCTTCATTTATTTGACAATTATTCATAGTTTTCAAAAACTTAATTTTTCTATGGGATTATATATGAAAATTTGCCTTTGCAGGATGTTTATTTTGGTAACTCCACGTTTCTGGATTTAACCGCCTCTTTATCATTCATTGGTTTGCAAAGATTGGGCATTTTAGGCTCTACCATGTTTTTTACTCATTCTGGAACTGCAAAGGTGGAGATTTTGATGAGTTTTTTTGACCCATCTTCGACCGGTCGTGAGCCCTGCTCGACAGGTTGAAGGCTGGTGGTTGACCAGTCGAAGGTTCGAGTCGTGGCTTCGACTCAAAGTCCAGCGAGTATTTTTACTATTTTTTACTGTAGCTATGACTGGTCGAAGGGATGTCTCGACTAGTCGAAAGGGTCCTACGACTAGTTGAAGACTAGGTTCGACTAGTCGAAGGTTACGCAGTTTGTTCCATGATTTTGTACGAAACTGCGGATTTGAGTCCTTTCGCAACAGGGATGCGGAAAAGAGTTTCCTAAACTATAAAAGGGGTTGCCTAGGTTTTTTCTAGGGACAGCAAGAGGGTTTCCGAAAGCTTTACAAGGGATTTGCTAAAGGATTTAGGGCTATCAAAGGTGAGAGAGAGGGAGAAAGTGAGAGAGGAAGCTTATAGAAGGGAGGTTCTGCTCGTGGAGGTTTTCTACTTTGCAATTTATATCTCAGCGCTTCTATGTCCTCATAATCGGTTAGATCTCTCCGTTTTCTCTATTTCTCTTATTGTTTATCCACTCCTGCGTGAGTGAAGAAGATCGTAACGTTCTACTTCATAGTGGATTGTTGATCTGGACGAGGTCCCGTGGTTTTTACCTCTTTGAGGGTTTTCCACGAAAAAATCTCTTGTGTGGTGTGTGATTGATGCTTTGATTTATTTCATTGCTTTATTATCCATAATTCTGGTTTGTTTCGGGAGGCTAGATCCTAAGGTTTGTGCAAGGCATCCCAACAAAGTGGTATCAGAGCTAAGTTCATTGAACGGGTAAGATCGGTTTTGTATTATGGAAGGTGGCTCAAGGATGATCAGCCTGAATGGTTCTAACTGGACCATATGGAAGGCTAAAATGAAGGACTTGCTTTATTGCAAGGACCTATATTCTCCAATCTTAGGCATATCAGTAAAATCCAAGGATATGACTGATGATGATTGGAAGAAGATGGACCGAAAGGCGATGGGGTTTATTAGACAATGGTTGGATGATTCCATGTTCCACCATGTGTCTATGGAAACCTCAGCCGCAAGCCTATGACTAAAATTACAAGGACTGTATGAGAGGAAGACAGCAAGTAATAAGATATTTCTGATAAGGCGACTTGTGAATCTCAAGTTCAAGGATGGTGGTTTTGTGGCCGAGCACATGAATGAGGTCAGCAATATAGTGAACCAACTCACCTCTATGAAGATGGTCCTGAATGATGAATTGCAGGCTTTACTATTGCTTAGTTCATTGCCTGACAGTTGGGAGACATTGGTGGTGTCTCTAAGTAACTCCGCGCCAGACGGAAAGATATCCATGGAACATGTAACCAGTTGTCTCTTCAATGAGGAGACAAGGAGGAAGTCTCAAGGGTCTGCTCAGCAAGAGGCCCTTGTGACACAGGAACAGGGGAGAGGAAAGAACAGGAAGGGCAGGAAGGCCCGAGATAAATCAAGAGGTAAGTCGAGTAACAGAAAAGATGTTAATTGCTAGAATTGTGGTAAGAAGGGCTACTACAAGCATGAATGTCGTGGTAAGAAAAACGACAAGAAAGGAAAAGGGAAGGAAGATGAATCAGATTCCACTGCGGTCGCTTCAGATGGCGACATGGTAGTTATTCTTTCAGCAAATCACGATGTATGTCTCACGGCTACGAGTTAGTACACCGACTGGGTGGTTGACTCGGGAGCTTCTTTTCATGCGACTCCACGTAGGGACTTCTTCACAAGCTACAAGTCAGGTGACTATGGGACTGTGAAGATGGGAAATTCTGGCGTATCAAAGATCATGGGAGTCGGTGATATTTGTGTGAAGACCGATGTGGGCTGCACATTGGTTCTCAGGGATGTGAGGCATATCCCAGACCTTCGCCTCAACTTGATGTCGATGGGAAGGTTGGATGATGATGGCTATGAAAGCCGGTTTGTTGGTGGGCGATTGAAGCTCATCAAGGGTTCGTTGATTGTGGGCAGAGGAAAGAAGTGTTGCACCTTGTACAAGGCAAGTGTCAGTATGTGCAAGGGTGGGTTAAACGCAGCGGAAGATTCAGCTATTGACATGTGGCACAGGCGTCTAGGCCACATGAGTGAAAAAGGGCTTCAGCTACTAGCGAGGAAGCAGCTCCTTCCAAACGTGACAGGTATACCTCTCAAAACCTGTCTTGATTGTTTATCAGGGAAACAACATAGAGTTTCATTTGTTAAAACTGTTTCTCATGTTAATAAAGTGCATGCATTAGATTTGGTTTATTCTGATGTTTGTGGTCCTATGAGGACAAAAACCTTGGGTGGGGCATTGTATTTTATTACTTTTATAGATGATGCATCTAGGAGGGTTTGGGTTTATGCTTTGAAATCCAAGGACGAGGTCTTTGGTGTGTTTAAATTGTTTCATGCTATGGTCGAGGGAGAGACAGGTAGATCATTGAAGTGCATCCGCACTGACAATGGTGATGAATACATTGGCGACTTTCATGAGTACTGCAAGTCCCTGGGTATACAGCATGAACAGACGGTTCCCAAGACCCCCTAGTATAATGGTGTAGTTGAGCGAATAAACAAGTCTCCATCAACCCCGTTGAATGGAGAAGTACCTGAGAAGGTGTGGACTAGACATGATCCATCGTACAGTCATCTCAGGGTGTTTGGATGCAGGGCATCCGTTCACGTACCAAAGGACGAGAGGCCTAAGCTCGATATGAAGATCAGGCAATGTGTGTTCTTAGGGTACGATGATGAAAAGTTTGATTATAAATTGTGGGATCCGACCGAGAGGAAGCTCGTCAGGAGCAGAGATGTGGTTTTCTTCGAAGATCAGTGTATAGAAGACATTGGTAAGACAGAAGAATCAGCATAGTTCAGGTGAGCTAGAGGACATGGATCCGATTACTCCTCCCATGGTGTCTGATGACGGGGGAGTACAACAAGGTGTAGAGGACGAGGGAGTTCCTTCAGAAGATGAACCAGGGGAGCAGCCCCCACTTGATCCACCTGTTGAGCCACAGGTGAGGAGGTCATCTAGGGACAGACAGCGGTCCAAGAAGTACTCGGCACATGAGTACATTATGCTGACTGATGGGGGAGAGCCAGAAGATTATTCTGAGGCCTTAGCCGAAGAGCATAAGGGGGAGTGGTTGAAAGCTATGCAAGAGGAGATGGAATCCTTGCATAAGAACCACACCTATGATATGGTGAAATTGCCTAAGGGCAAGAAAGCTTTGAGCAACAAGTGGGTGTTCAGAAAGAAGATTGAGCAGAAGAATTCACAGACGAGGTTTAAGGCCAGACTTGTGGTGAAAGAGTTTGGTCAGATGAAAGGTATAGACTTCGAAGAGATATTCTCACCAGTGGTAAAGATGACATCCATACGGGTGTTGCTTAGGTTGGCAGCTAGCATGGATCTGGAGATAGAGCAGTTAGATGTTAAAACTGCCTTTCTCCATAGTGACCTGGAAGAAGAGATCTACATGCACCAACCAGAGGGGTTCGAAGTTAAGGGCAAGGAGCATATGGTGTGTAGGCTGAGGAAGAGCTTGTATGGGCTGAAACAAGCTCCACGGCAATGGTACAAGAAGTTCGACTCGTTTATATTGAAACATAGGTATGACAGAACGGAGTCAGACCACAGTGTGTTCACGCGCAAGTTCTCAGATGGTGATTTCTTAGTTCTGCTGTTATATGTTGATGACATGCTCATCTTGGAAAAAGACATCAAGAAGATTGACAGGCTGAAACAAGTTGGGCAAGTCTTTTGCGATGAAAGACTTGGGCCTGGGTAGACAGATCCTAGGAATGGAGATAACTCGTGACAGAAGCAGCAGGAAGCTTTGGCTGTCACGAGAGCGGTATATTGAGAAAGTCCTAGAGCGGTTCAATATGAATGCAGCGAAGCCGGTCAGTACTCCACTGGATGGTCACTTCAGATTGAGCGACAGGCAGTGTCCCAAGACGAAGGCAGAGGTGGAAGAGATGTAGAAAATACCCTACGCGTCAGCTATAGGAAGTTTGATGTATGCTATGGTGTGTACACGCCCAGACATAGCATATGCGGTTGGTGTTGTCAGCCGGTACCTTGCCAATCCTGGCAAAGAGCATTGGGCAGCGGTGAAATGGATACTACGGTATCTAAGAGGCTCATCCAGGTTAAGCCTATGCTATGGTGACGGAAAACCTGTGTTAGAGGGCTACATAGATGCAGATATGGCAGGTGACATAAACTCCAGGAAGTCTACATCGAGGTTCATGTTCACGTTTGCAGGGGGAGCGGTTTCTTAGCAGAGCAAGCTACAGAAGGTCTTAGCATTGTCGACGACAGAGGCCGAATACATTGCAGTCACAGAAGCATGCAAAGAGATGCTTTTGATGAAAAGGTTCCTACAGGAACTTAGCCTGAAGCAGGAGGAGCACGTGGTCTATTGCGATAGTCAGAGTGCTATACACTTGAGCAAGAATCCAAGTCAGCATTCCAAGTCGAAACACATTGAGATACGGTATCACTGGATCAGGGATACTTTGGAACAGAAGGTGTTACAGCTTGAGAAAGTCCACACGGACGATAATGGGTCAGATATGATGACCAAGGCTTTGCTCAAGGGCAAGTTTGAGGTTTATAGAAACCTGGCTAGCTTGAAGAAGGTGGATCCCTCCTGGATCAAAAAGGGAGAGATTTGATGGATTTTTTTGACCAATCTTCGACCGGTCGTGAGCCCTGCTCGACCGGTTGAAGGCTGGTGGTCGACCAGTCGAAGGTTCGAGTCGTGACTCGACTCAAAGTGCAGCGAGTATTTTTGTTATTTTTTACTATAGCTACGACTGGTCGAAGGGATGTCTCGACTAGTCGAAGGGGTCCTATGACTAGTCAAAGACTAGGTTCGACTAGTCGAAGGTTACGCAGTTTGTTCCGCGATTTTGTTCGAAACTGCGGATTTGAGTCCTTTCGCAACAGGGATGCGGAAAGAAGTTTCCTAAACTACAAAAGGGGTTGCCTAGGGTTTTTTTAGGGATAGCAAGAGGGTTTCCTAAAGCTTTACAAGGGATTTGCTAAAGGGTTTAGGGCTATCAAAACCTCTATTTCGGGATTTGCTAAAGGGATTTGCTAAAGGATTTGCTAAAGGGATTTGCTAAAGGATTTGCTAAAGCGTATAATATTATTGTTGAGCACACAAAATGTTCGGGATTTGCGTATGCGAAATATTATTGTTGAGCGTCCTGTGAATGTAAATCACATTGCTTCATATGGTATTCCTACTCTGTTAGAATCTGTGGGATGGGATAACATCTTGCATTGGGGTGGACCTGCATACCAGTCCATTGCCCAATCCATGTTTGCATGTATCTGTGATTTTTCTCTTGATAATTTAATTTTTAAAGTTGATACTCAAGAAGGATTGTTTGTAGTGGATCGACATTTGATTGCTGATATTATGGAAATACCTGTCAATGATGAGAGCATTCCAATTGGTATTTTACATGACAGTCTCTCTGAATCTGAACGTAGAATGCTTACTAGAGATTTATGTAATTTGGATGTTCATTGGACTCATAAAGGTCATGCACTTCCCTCAAGATTTTTGTTACCCAGACACAGAGTACTACATAGGATTTTCATCTCTAATCTTTATCCTCGTGCTGGAAATAAAACCGAACTCACTGCTTTTATGGTTCGTGTTTTGCATTCTGTCATTTCTGGTGCAAAAATATGTTTACCTTCCTTAATTTGTCATTCCATTATTCTGTCTCGTCAACATCCTGGACATAGTGATATACCCTTTGGTTATTTGTTGACTATGCTAGCAAATCATATGCTCATTGCTATGCCTACTAGAGAAAAACCCATCCATCATCTCCCCTTCAATAATTCCAATCTTAACAAGATGACTTTAGAATTGGCTGATGGCCAAGTGGATGCTGGTGGCGGTGGTGCTGAAGCAAGAGATGCTGGTCAAGCTAGTGATCCTACTGAAGACGTGAATATGGATGATTTGTTTGAAGAACTTGAGTCAGACTCGGCTGATGATCCTGATTTTCAGCCCTCTGATTTAGATGAGAGATTGAATTCCCTTCAAGAGCAAGTGGCTCAAATTCGTGTTACCCAAGATACGCAATTCTCTTATCTACGCAAATATATGAGGCGTATTGCTAAGGGTTTACACAAAATTGATCCGTCTAATCCTGCTCCATCCTCTGGTTCTGACTGAATGTTTTACTAAGTCTGTAATATTTGTTTTTCACTTTACATACTCACTGACTTTTTGAATTATGCACTAAAGTTTTCTTGAATCTATATTTTAACTGCTATATTCATTTTTATTGCTGCCCTTGTTCCTTTGTCATTTTGTGACAAAAAGGGGGAGAAGTTTTGGGAGTTGTGCTCCTATTATCTATTACTCAGGGGGAGTTAAGCTTCTCAGGGGTACCTATTACTCTGGGGTAGTTATGTGAGAATGAAATATTGCTTGTTATCTGTGCATGCTTCTCTATATGAACTTGTGGTATGTATGCTTCTCTATTGTTCAACTTATTGTGAATATGTTGTGAGGTACTTCATTTTAATTTGAAGTATTATAATTTGGATGTTTTGTCACAAATTTGACAAAGGGGGAGATTGTAAGTGTTATGGTCTCATGCTCCTTTGGTTGTCAAATTTTGTGTGCCAAAAACATCTATCGGTGTTCTGTACTTGTATGATCATTTATTGGAATTCAAGACACCTCAAGAAGCTACATGTTGAAGCCTCAAAAAGCTACATGTTGAAGCCTCAAAAAGCTACATGTTGAAGCCTCAAAAAGCTACATGTTGAAGCCCCAAAAAGCCACATGTTGAAGCCTCAAGAAACTACATGATGAAGCCTCAAGAAACTACAAGTTGAAGTTCAAATCTAAAGAAACAACGTATGAAGTAGTTCTATGTTGATGAAGATCTCAAGCATGATATGGTTCAAGATCTCAAGCATGATATGGTTCAAGATCTCAAGCCTGACAAGCCTGATATAATTCAAATTATCTACATTCGTTGAATGGTTGAAGTTCAATGTCCATACGACATGGTTCAGGTTTGAATGACCTTAGGTTGACCCTTTAAGTAGGTCACTTTGGATACATTATTCAAATATTTAAAATACACATGATTGGTCTAATCTACGACCAGTCCTAGCTCTTGTTCGACCAGTCCTAGCATTGGTTCGACTAGTCCAAGAAATTCCACGACCAGTCCTAAGTAGTTGAAGATTTTTCGGAATTTTTGGTACGCCCACGACCAGTCCTGGAGGTCCTTCGACCGGTCGTAGGTGTAGCTTCGACTCGTCCACGACCAGTCGTGGAGCTACGACTTAAAGTCCAGCAACGAAATCACTGGTTCTACGACCAGTCGTAGGAATCTACGACCAGTCGTAGGTGACCCACGACCAGTCGTAGGGTACTCACGACCAGTCGTAGAACGGCTTTCAAAGATCGCGCTTATTTTTTCAAAAATCTGTTAGAGCTACGACCAGTCGTAGGTTTCTAAGACCAGTCGTAGGAGCGATTTCTGCTTCTATAAATTGAACACGAAATTCAGAGTTTTCATAACTTCAACGCTATTCAATTCAAGAATTTTCAAGTGATCACTCTGAGATAAGTTTGTGTTTATTTTAAGCTAGATTGTGCTTATTTAATATTCCTTTTTGCTAGCTTATTTAATTTGATTTTGTTTCTATATTCCAATCATATTTGAAAAGAGGAATTATCTTATTCCTTCTTCTTGGAATCAAAATCAAATTTAGCTACGCCCAACGAGTTAAATCTAAAATCTATTAGAATTTAGAACCTTATGAATGTGAGTATTGGAAATTGAACTTTGACATTCAAATCATCTACTCCGATTGGTTCTCTACCGGGCTGCTACGAAAAGGAGAAATCCAGGTATTTTACAATTCTGTAAAATTCATTTACTTTTGGTTTTTGTTTGAGGTTAAGCCAGAAAAATCTCATTGTACTGGTTTTGTTTGAGGTTGAGCCAGAAAAATCTCATTGTATTGGTTGTCTGAGGAAAACCAGAAAACTCAGAAAAGAGGGGTTTTTGAATTGTGTAAGCCCAAGTGAAAAAGACACAATTGTAAAGGTTTTTGGTGAACCTGTGAAAACCTATTTGTTAGTGAATGCTAATATCCCCTGTGTGAGGATATTAGGAGTGGAGTAGCTTTTTGTGTGGCTGTTGGAAAACAGTTGGTGTACACACAAGCGAACCACTATAACTCTTTGACTTGTGGTTTGAATGCTTGCTTAATTTTCATATCTTTTATCATTCGATCTTGTGGAATGTACAAGTGGATGTGAATGTTGTAATTATTTACATTTCAAGCAAGTGTGGGGATTGTTGTAATAATTTAGATCTTACTTCTGCATTTAAATTCAATTCCTTGCTATTTCATTTACTTATATTAATATTGAGTCCTTGATCCAAAAGAGGTTCTAGAAATAAGGTTGTCCTACCATAAGCCCTTGTTGATTATGGTGTAAGGTTGTCCTTAGAACTGAATTTGAATCAATCTCTCGATATCTATTTATCAAGGTGATTTAAATTTAGCTTTGTGAATTGATTCAAGTTGTAAGGTTGTTGGTTTATTTTATTTCCGCTGAATTTTATTTTAATTTGGCATAGTCCTATTCACCCCCCCCCCCCCCCTCTAGGACATATAGCTTGGCCTTTTCAAGTGGTATCAAAGCCTAATAGCTCATTTTATTACTTTTTATTTGGATTTATTTCCTGAGCTAACGATCTAAGCTATATAAAAAGATGTCAAATTTTGATAGCCTTTCAGTTACTAGACCTCCTCCCTTTGATGGCTCCAACTATGCCTATTGGAAAGCCAGAATGAGGATCTTCCTCAAATCAATGGATGAAAGTGTGTGGCAAGCCACAGTAATTGAATGGAAACCTCCTATCACGGAAGTAACTGGTGTTGATGGTTTAAAATCTATGAAAATTACACCGTATTATCAATGGACCACACTTCAGAAAAGTGAGAGTAGTGCTAATGCTAAAGCACTAAATGCAATCACTTGCGCACTATCACCGGATGAGTTTAAAAGAATCATATCCTGTGATACTGCAAAGCAAGCTTGGGATATTTTAGAAATGACACACGAAGGTACATCAATTGTCAAGAAATCTAAAGTCCAACTCCTCACAACTAAATTTGAAGAAATTCATATGGAGGAAAATGAAATGTTTATGGACTTTTACACTAGATTGAATGACATTGTGAACTCAATGTGGGGTCTTGGCGATAAGATCCCTGAAAGTAAAGTATGTGCAAAAATACTACGCTCTCTTCCTGAACGGTTCAATTCAAAGGTAACCGCAATCCAGGAACTTCGTGATACGGATAATATGAAGGTAGAGGAGTTAGTTGGTTCTTTACAAACCTATGAATTAAGTTTTAAAGCTCCTAAAGGTAAGTCTATTGCTTTGAAGTCATCTAAAAGTATTATTCAAGAAAATTCAGATTCAGAAAAGTCTGAAGATGATATGGCCCTTTTGGCGAAAAAGTTTTATAAGATTTTCAAAAGTAAGAAAAGAGTCGATTTTCAAAAGGGAAATGAAAAGAAACGTTCCAAACCTAAGTCTAAAACTTGGAAATCATTGAAAGATAGTCAATGCTACAACTGTCAAGAATATGGGCATTTAGCAAACAAATGTCCTAAAAAGGACAAATTCAAAAGGAAGGGTATGTTGGCTACTTGGGATGAATCGTCTGATTCTGAAGCCTCTTCTGAGTCAGAAAATTAGAAACCGAGTCGGGCAATGAACTTAAGGCCCTTATGACTCTAGCCAAGTTTACTTTTTCCGATCACGATGATTCAACAAGTGAAGAGAATTTGGATAGTGATCATGAATATGATGAAGATCTTCAAGATGCTTACAATGCCTTATATAAGGAAAGTTGTAAAATTGCTGTCAAACTTAAACTTCAAAAAGAAAAGTTTTATAAACTTAAAGAATGTTTTGAAACTCTTATTTTAGAAAAATCTCAAATTTCAGATAGTTTTGAAAAGTCTAAGTGTGACCTAGAATTCAAAACCTCCCTAATTGAAAATTTGAAATCTGAAAATGAGAAACTTAAAAATGAAGTATCTTCTCTTTTGAGTTTGAAGGACACATGGAGATATGCCCAAGGTGATCCAAAATTAGAAAAATTGTTATCCGGATCAAGAAAATGTGGTGATCGATCCGGGTTGGGTTATGATAAAAACAAATCTCCAAAACAGAAGAATACTCCTTCCAATTTTGTGAAAGGAGAGACTTCTAACTCAAAAGGAAAAGGTACTAGTCAAGGATTTTCTAAAAATACAAAAACTTTTCCTAAACCCAAAAACAGCTATTTTAAAAATCAGATTCGAAACCCACTAGCTGAAAAAATTATTGATTTACTGAAGGAGCTATTAAAATCTAATTCTGTAGGACACTCCTACAACTATAAACATAAGAAGACCAATTATTCTCCTAAACCTAAAACTGTACTGAAATGGGTTCCAAAAGCTGTCTGTTTGGTTGCTCACACTGCTTTCAAAGATACAAGCCATTCGAAATGGTACCTAGACAGTGGATGCTCCAGACATATGACAGGCGACAAAGCACTATTCACCGATCTTAAAGATATGACTGATGGGTCAGTCACATTTGGTGATGGTAGCAACTGCAAGATTATTGGCAAAGGTACGGTCCAACTCTATAACCTTCCCTTATTTAAAAATGTTTTATATGTAGAAGGTTTAAAAACACAACCTGTTGAGCATATCTCAAATATGCGATAACAACCATAATGTTAAATTTTCTAATCAAGGTTGTGAAATAATAAATGAAAAGGGTTCTGTAATATTAACTGGTCGCAGAACTTCTGAAAACTGCTATATAGTAAGCGATAGTAGCTCATCTAAACAAACGTGTTACATGGTCCATACCGATGAGACAGAATTATGGCATAAACGCCTTGGACATGTACACTATCGAAATTTATACAGATTGAGCAAAGGTGAACTAATTAGAGGTCTACCTAAGATGCAAAAAGTTGACAAGATTTGTGGTAAATGCCAGTATGGTAAACAAACTAGGAGCTCTCACAAAAAGGTGAACTCCAATACCACCACAAGACCACTCGAGCTTCTCCACATGGATCTTATAGGACCAACAAGAACGGAAAGTCGAGGTGGCAAAAAATACATCTTAGTTATTGTAGATGATTATACAAGATTCACTTGGGTTTCATTCTTGAGAGACAAATCAGAAACCCTTGATGAAGTGAAAAAAATTATAAAACGGATTCAAACTGAAAAAATTCTCAAGTCAACAAGATCCGTAGTGATCATGGATCCGAATTCGAAAATAGCGGTTTTGAGAAATTCTGTAGCGATCAGGGAATATCGCATGAATTCTCTGCACCTAAAACTCCTCAACAAAATGAATTGTTGTCGAGAGAAGAATAGAGTGCTTCAAGAAATGGGAAATGTTATGTTAAATAGCATGAAGCTCCCTAGAATCTATGGGCTGAAGCAGTGAATACAGCCTGCTACATTATTAACCGTGTTTATATTTGTAAATCTAATAATAAAACGGCTTATGAAATGTGGTTTGAGAAAAAGCCTTCTGTCAAATATTTTCGAGTTTTTGGCAGTAAGTGTTATATTTTGCGTGATCGTGAAAATTTGGGAAAATTCGACACTAAAAGTGATGAAGGGATCTTTTTAGGGTATTCTTTAAACAGTCGTGCATATCGTGTTCTGAACAACAGGACCGGTGTGATTCAAGAGTCAATAAATGTTGTGATTGACGATCTTTTGAATACACCTGTTCCTAGTTCAGATAATGATGAAGTGCTTATACTTGAAAAACAAGAAACTTCACCAAGTGAACCTAATTCTGAATTTAGGACTGTTAAAGATCATCCAACTTCTCAAATACTTGGAAACCCTCTCACTGGTGTGCGCACTCGTAGACAATTAGAGGACATATGTAACTACGTATGCTTTACATCCCAGATTGAACCGGTTAACGTAAAAGAAGCACTTTCGGATGAAACTGGATTCTTGCGATGCAAGAAGAGCTTAATCAGTTTGTCAGAAATGATGTTTGGTATCTTGTTCCTAGACCTAAAGATAAACATATTATTGGAACAAATGGATTTTCAAAAACAAATCTGATGAACTTGGAAATATTATTCGAAATAAAGCAAGACTAGTTGTACAGGGATATACGCAAATTGAAGGTATTGACTATAATGAGACATTTGCCCCTGTAGCTCGTCTTGAATCAATCAGACTTTTTATCTTCATTGCATGTTTTAGAAAGATTAAAATTTATCAAATGGATGTAAAGAGTGCCTTTCTGAATGGTGATTTACATGAAGAGGTATATGTTGAACAACCAACAGGGTTTGAAGATCCTAAATTTACTGATCATGTGTATCGTCTTAAGAAGGCTCTCTATGGTCTGAAACAAGCTCCCAGAGCATGGTACGAAAAACTGACTAAGTTTTTACTAAGTCATAATTTTCAGATGGGATGTGTTGATAAGACACTCTTTGTTAAGAAGTATAACGATGATATTTTAATGGTTCAAATATATGTTGACGATATTATTTATGGATCAACCTGTACTAATATGACTGTTGAGTTTGCAGATTTGATGAAGTCTAAATTCGAAATGAGCATGGTTGGTGAGTTAAACTATTTCCTAGGGTTGCAAGTAAAACAACAACCTGATGGAATTTTTATCTCTCAAACCAAATATGCTCAGGGCTTAATCAAGAAATTTGGATTTGAGAAAGGTAAAAATTTTGATACTCCTATGAGTACAACTTTGAGACTCTCAAAAGACTCTGCAGGTAATGATGTGGATCCTAAATTGTATCGTAGTTTGATTGGA
>JAJHSJ010000019.1:26857823-26997091 GCA_021015155.1 Magnolia officinalis
AAAAACGCTGTCATTGGCGTAGCTGGGCTGCTTTATCCCTTCTGAAATTGGAAGGAGGCCTGGGTATTCGGACCTCAAATCAGTCAAGAGGGCCTTTCTCCTGAAGCAGGCCTAGTCGGTCCTATTCAGAGGAGATAACAACGGCTGGTGCAAATTTCTGCAGGCCAAATATCAATCGGATCTTCGTCTTCATCTCCACACACCGACCACGACTCCTTCCCCTCCCAGAGCTGTCTCCAAGGCCTCCCCTATTTGGAAGAAAATCAGCGGTCTCTGTCAAAGAGCACTTGCCAAGTCTCGTTGGCTGGTTGGTCGTGGGAACCTCAGTTTCTGGGACGACGACTGGTCGGCGATTGGCCCTCTTTGTCAGTGGAAAATCCCTACAGCCCCTTCTCCCCCTCATTCGGTGCTAGTCAGCGATTACATTGGCCCCATGGGCTGGTGCGCTGGGGTGGCTTCCTCCCTATTTTTGGTCCAGTCCGTGGCCGAGCACATCAGTCGGGAAGGGGTCTGCTCCTCCTCGGTTACGAACAAGAGGATCTGGCTTCCTTCTTTGTCTGGTGAACTGTCGGCGAGTGCAGCTTGGCATTGCCTCAGATCGACGGATTCCAGGAAAGCCTGGGCTACATGGGTCTGGTATCCCAAGTTTCCCCATAAACTCTCCGTACTTACTTGGAAGATTCTTAACAGGGCCATTCCGGTTGATTCTAGAGTCCAGTCCAAGGGAGTCTCTATGGCGTCCCGCTGCAACTGCTGCTCTCCAACAACCAGTCCGGATGTTGAATCAACTGACCATATGTTTGCGACGGGTGGAGTGGCCTCCACGGTCTGGGCGTTCTTCGCATCAGCTTGTAATTGGCCTCCCCTCTCTTCTTCTTCAGCGCCTAGGAGGGCGCTCTCCTGGTGGAGTACGTCCTGGAGTCCCACTTCCCCCTTTCCCCTTCTTGGCCTGCTGCCAATTTTCATCTTTTAGGAACTATGGAAATTCAGAAATGCCAGTCGTTTTGAAGATAGAACTGCCTCGTTCCAGCAGATCATTTTGGGGATCTGTTATTGGATTAAAAGGACCAGTCGGCTTTTCCCTTCTCCTTCCAATTTGGACTCTACCACGGCTTCGCTGCTAAACTACACCAACACCCCATGCCCTCTTGCCCTCTCTCCGTCTGTTTCATTGGTGAAGTGGCTCACTCCACTGGATGGTTGGATCAAGCTAAATGTCGATGGGTCAGCTAGAGGTAACCCGGGTCCTTCGAGAGGTGGTGGAGTTGCAAGGGATCACAAAGGCAAGTTCCTTTTCACTTTCCATCGTGGATATGATTCGGGCTCTAACACAACGGCAGAGATAAGAGCCATCCTGGACGACCTTCATTTATGTGTGCAGGCGGGTTTTTCTAGGTTCCATGTGGAGTCTGATTCGACCATTGCTATTTGGGCCCTGTCCGACAAAAAGCTTTCCAGCTGGTACTGGAAAGTCAGATTTAAGGCTATTTCCTCCTCGGTTGACTCCCATCTGTGCCACACCCCCAGAGAGGCTAACTCCGTGGTGGATGGCTTAGCCTGTCTGGGTAGTGCGGGTCAACAGGACCTAGATTTTCACTCCTGGGCAGCTCTCCCTCATCCGATTCGTGGCCTCCTTTTCCTAGACAAAATGGGCCTTAGGAATCTTCGAGTTATGTAAAGCTCTTGCTCAAGTTTTATAGTCTTACGATAGGGCGGGCCCCCCATATTTTAATCCGGCCCGCCCTGAATTACAGTCTGCTGTAAGCCATTCTCGGCCTTGTTTTCCTTGCAATGGAAAGTCTCATTAAAAAAAAATAAAAAAATAGTAAAAACGAAATTAAAATAGGGAAACGACCGTTGAGCTAGGGGTATTTCGCAATTCCGAGTATCGCAACCTGGCATAGAAGGGTTGGTTGGCTAAAGTAGCTCGTTCTACCCCAGAATCATATATTTTACGTCAGCTAACTCATTCTGGATTGCGAGATATACCCGATTTAAGGTCTGATGGTCTGGATCACTTCTGTCGCCAACCGAGCCTTTTCTGATCCATCTTTGCCATGTAATTGTCTGCGACCCGCTCTACATCACTTTTCCATGATTCCAGATGGATCTTTAATCTCACGTCACTCATTTGAATTTGTTTTTTCAGGAAATTCAAGTTGGCATGGGCCCCTGTGGTGAGCTGAGGTATCCATCTTATCCAGAAAGCAATGGTACTTGGAGATTCCCTGGTATTGGAGAATTCCAATGCTACGACAAGGTAAATGAGAAAATTGAAAGTTTTCAACTGAATGACCTTTTTTTTTTCTATAGAAAAAATGTTCATGTCCAAATTGTATTCTTACATGATCTATGGTTCTCCACAGTACATGAGGGCTTCTCTAAAAGCATCAGCAGCAGTGATTGGAAATGATAATTGGGGTGTAGGTGGACCACATGATGCTGGCCACTACAACCAATTCCCTGAGAACATGGAATTCGGAGTATGGTAAATTCTTCATGGAGTGGTACTCTGGAAAGTTACTTGAACATGGTGACCAGATCATGGCATCTGCCGAGGGGATATTCCGGGGCACTGGTGCCAAGCTATCTGGAAAGGTTGCTGGGATCCACTGGCATTATAATACAAGATCCCACCCAGCAGAACTGACGGCTGGATACTACAATACCCGACACCGAGATGGGTATCTACCCATAGCACGGATGATGGGTAGGAGGGGTGTTGTACTCAATTTCACATGTATGGAAATGAGAAACGAGCAACAGCCGGAGCATGCAAACTACTCACCAGAAGGGCTCGTCCGGCAAGTCAAGACAGCAACAAAGACTGCCAAGACAGAGCTAGCTGTAGAGAATGCGCTGGAGAGGTATGACAAGGGAGCATATGGGCAAATTTTGGCAACAAGTAGGTCAGATTCCGGCAATGGATTGAGTGCATTCACATATCTGAGGATGGATAAGAGGCTATTCGAGGGCGAGAACTGGCGGCAGTTTGTTGCATTTGTGAAGAGCATGTCAGACGGTGGTCGGAAGACGGGGCTATCTGAATATGATTCCGGCAAGTCTGACCTTTATGTCGGTTCTATTAGCAACAGAAACCAGAAGACCAAGGATGTTGCACTGGTGTAAAGATACAAGTATGCACAATCGAACAGTCCTGTTAATTCTAGGTTGGAAAAAGAGAGAAGGGAAAAAAAATTATATAAATATATAGAATTATAGATGTATACTGTATTTTAAGTTTTGTTCGATGTATTTAGATCATATGCTGTTTATTATTTCTTTGTCCCAATTTCTTTCAGGGACATGAATACGTGGTGTGTTGTATTTAATTTGTTTGAAAATTTATATTAAATTGAATTTCAAATATTTTGGTTTCCCTCTTCCCTTGAAAATTAGGGTGCTTTTGAGTTGTGGGTTCTACCCCACGTCTGATTTGACAAAGAAAAACATCTCGCATCACTGCCAAAAAACGAGCTAAGGTTATGGATGATTGGAATATTTACCTACGGATATAAACCATAGCTATATTGAAATGAATTTAATCCGTAGCCAAATACTCCGACCCCACCACCCCAAAGGTACTAATTGATGGTTCCTTAGAAGTTTTATGGGGCCCACAACAATTTTTGTGTTTAATCTATGCCGTCCATCCATTTTGATAGATCATTTTAATGCATTAGCTCAAAAAATTAGGTAAATGTAAAGCTCAAGTGGACCACACCATAGGAAACAATGGAGATTGAGTGCCTTTTGTTAATTTGTGGTGTGGTCCATATGAGTCTCCTATTTGCATCCTTTTTTGGGATAAATTTCTAAAAATTCTTTGAATTGAATGGAAGGCATAGATAAATGACATGCATCATGGTGGGCCACACGGAGCCCCAAACATATGACCATTCATCTCAATTTGATGTCCACGGCCAAAAAAAAAAGTTCGCTTGCGTTTTTTATTCTCGCGCCCACACGTGGAATTACGAGCGTGTTTGATTTCCAAGAGCTTGGATAAATACCTAGGAAATGGGTAATTATTACCATTTCATCCATTTGAAATTTTAGGAAAACTTCTGCAATGGAACCAGTTCAAATAGCTATTTAAAATTTTTGAACCTCAAGTGAATGTATATGATATATCAATTCTATCCATATGTTTTACCACAACACTTTGAGGTATGAGCCAAAAAATGGGGATGATCTAACACTCAGGTGGCCCACACCAAAAGAAACAGTGGCCTCACAAAGTTTTTAATGATAAGTATTCGATTCCTGTTTTCTTATGGTGTGGTCTACTTGAGTTTTGGATATACCCCATTTTTTTCCTCATGCTATAAATTCAAAAGGCCTAATGGATGAACGGTGTGGATAAGCGAAATGAATCACATTAGGACTCATATATATTTTGTAATGTTTCCGTTTTAAAAAAGTAAGTAGTGATCAAATTAGGCTTCTCCCTCTCGCTCCTTTCTATCTTTTCCCCACTTCTCTCTCTCTCCCTGCCCATCATCGACTGCGTGAGGGACTCCCTCGGACAGTTGACGTTGGTCGAGTGGTGGTCCAAGGCCCTCCCTACCCACGCACCACCTTCATTCCTCTCTCAATCACGACCTCTATTTCTCTCTCTCTCTCTCTCTCTCTAAAGCTCGATTGAATTAGATTCACGAACGTGAGGTTTCTCTCTCTCTCTCTCTCTCTCTCTTCTCTCTCTCTCTCTCTCTCTCTCCCTCTCAATCTCTCTCAATCTCAATGTTGATTTATGAATTTGGGGATTTAGTAATTTGTGGATTTTCAATTCGAATGTGGGCCCTCATTTAGGGATTTGGGGATTTTAGGGCATATAGATTTGAATGTGGACCCTGAATTTGAGTTTTTCTGATTTTACAAATTGGGGATTTGGGGATTTTAGGATTTTGGGAATCTGAGAATTATTAGAATTAGGGATTTCACCTTCCAGATTCGGGAGAGCGATTTTGGTCTCAAGTATAGTTGGAATGGGGCTGGAGGAGTGGCTGCTTTGTGGATTTTTTTTTGCTTCAGCTAGTCACAATGTATTAAGGAGCTTGTAGTGGCAGTCCTTAATTCCATCTTTTGATGAACCAAAATATGGTGATGGAATCATGTCTTCCTTAACGAATACTGAGTTCAACTCCCCACTTCAAATGATCCCACCATTCCAGACCTTCGCAGAGGGAATTCTAAGCCCAAAATTTTCAGAGAGTGTAAGAAATTTCAGAGAGTGTAAGAAATTTCAATTTCTTGAATCTAAAATTTTTTATACCATTTAACCCTAAAAATCATGGCTTGTAAATGTTAATCTGAAATTAACTAAAATATCCAACTCATGTGAAGATATTGTGGAGTTGATGCAGGTACGACGGGTGGCCAAGTCTATCTGTCATCAACGAGAGATCGAGAGACGAAGAATGAAAGACCAACTGGAAGATCGACTTCAAAGGGTATGTGAAATTAAAGCATGTGTATTGGTTTGTTCTATTCTACTTGTTCCTAAGAAAATTCGATGAATAGGTGGAGGTTGAAAACCAACGTCAGCTTAGAGTTCTCGAAGTAATTTATTCCCATCCATTTGCCATTCCTCCAAGGTGATCCATCTGCCCCTCCATTTAATTACTCTCACAACACTCATTCCTCCAAGGTGTCTACCCATGTCAGCCAGATGGAATCTGATGTATCACCATCAGCCCCTTCAACAGAAATTTGCTAGTTGTGTGTATCTTTTCACCTTTTCAGAACCGTTGTTGATGTGATTATGATGTCTTCTTGGTTTCCATTTGCAGACATGTGATTAGGACATCGATGTTTTAGGTGGTGGCAACAGCCAGTGGATTACTTGATTTAGCCATCAACTTCACCTCTATGTGGTTTTTAAACCAAACAGGTCCCACCACATATAGGTAAGAGTCATATACCACTGAGAGAGCCATCTCAATTCACCAATTGACTACTGATGAAGAACTTGTGTTTTACAGAATTTCATACTGTCATGTCCTGCTTATTTAACCTGGAAATGTTTCCGTTCTTCTCAACCGTACGTATTATATAGAGGCATTTTAGTCTCACTTGAAATTCAAGAGGTTTATTGGGAGCACCCTTGTGTGGTTTTGTTGCAAATGCGGGGAGTATGTTTCATTCATTTTTTTTCTCTTGTTTTTTATTATTTTTTATTTTTTACAGTTCTTTGGCATATCATTTTAGAGATAGATGCTTATTAGGAATAGTATTGATACCTGATTTGTTGGAACTCTTCTTGTTTCCTTCTAATGATTATACATTGTTTCTAGCTCACCAATCAAATGGGTAGGATCTTCCAATCTATGGGCATTTTGTATGCCTCCCATCGGCACAGGGTCCATCAGATCAATAGTCTTCCTACCAAAGACTGTATTTTTGTTGAAGAAGAGGACCTATATATATATATATATATATATATATATATATATATATATATATATATATAATATATATATATTATATATATATATATATATATATATATATATGCTCCCTTGGCATTCCCATCTCTTGAATCCTTTACTACCATGCACCTTCCTCCCATTGCCAAATCTATCCCCCCTCCTTCAGATGATGAAGGTTAAAATTCTGTTTTCTGATTTGCCTTTTACAATCATTTAGTTGGTTTCCATTCAGAAAGGGACACTAGCAATGCACGCATGCTGCTATAATTCCTTATTCCTAGCACAATGATCCTTTGGTTTTGGATTATTGAAATTGTAAAAATGTTTTCAAAAGTAATGGTCGTGCGTGCGTGTGTTGTTTTTGGCAATTGATAATGGAATTAATTGGATTTTATTTTTTGACAGTATTGTTCGAAATGAGGTTCCTATGATGTTTCCCTGTGCAAACATGGGAGAAAGCATAGGCATATTAGAAATGAAGTTGATAGGAATGTAGGCTGTATTACTTATGGAAGCAACTGGTTGGAAGGAGAAAGTGTTTTTCTAAAAATCTTTGTTTTTAAAATTGAACTCTATTTTGCCAATGTTTCTGGAAAAAAAAAAAAAAAAGAGCAAAGAAATGGCATGTAATAACCGAGCCATTTTAGACACCATTTGTATCCTTTTTTAACATGATTTTTCTTTCTTTTAGTTATTTAGTACAAAGAGAAAGAAACCCAAAAATCTATTGATATTTTAGAACATGAGCCACAAGTACCAATTTTTATACCATATTTGGGTGCATATTGACTTGGTGCTTGTAACAGCCCACGCCCACACTGTATGATATTGTCCGCTCTGGGCACAGCCCGCACGGTTTTGTTCTTGGGAGACTCCCCCAAAAGGCCTCATACAGTATAGGGTGATAACTCTACATATAACCACCACAACTTCAGACGGCGATGTGGGATAAAGCTTCACCTTTCACTGTGTGCACAGTAGCCTGCCAGCCACACAGTAGCCTGCCAGCCATCTTGGGGCCCGCCCACATGTGTACCCGCCCACGTGTGACCACAGTGACGAGGCGTCACAATATCCCCCACCGAGGGCAGAGCCGTCCTCGGCTCTGATACCATTTGTAACAGCCCACGCCCACACTGTATGATATTGTCCGCTCTGGGCACAGCCCGCACGGTTTTGTTCTTGGGAGACTCCCCCAAAAGGCCTCATACAGTATAGGGTGATAACTCTACATATAACCACCACAACTTCAGACGGCGATGTGGGATAAAGCTTCACCTTTCACTGTGTGCACAGTAGCCTGCCAGCCACAGTAGCCTGCCAGCCACACAGTAGCCTGCCAGCCATCTTGGGGCCCGCCCACATGTGTACCCGCCCACGTGTGACCACAGTGACGGGGCGTCACAGTGCTCAACTGGACTTCCATATGATCAAGGTATCTGGAACCACCATTCCACTTCTCCTGTTCTCCATTAGATTGCAATCACATTTTTGTGGGATCCAACTTGAGATGAACACAATTTGGAGCATCCTAGTTATCCATCAATTATGTCTGACCCTGTAGATGTCCTTCCCAAAAATAATCTGATCCATTCAGCAGGTGGGCCGTATTGTCATAACCAGTTTGACAGGCAAGAAAACTTCATCCATGCTTTTTTAGCCATACATTTATTTTGTAAACTGCAACCCACCTGATGTGGATAAGAGTTGATGTGCCTGATTTCAATAGCCGTTAGAATCCTTTAGAATTCGTAGGCTGGTTAAATAGGATAGTAGGTGTAATTCTTCGAGTGGAAGGAATTGATGGACGCGAAGGTCAACGTTTGTGTGTATGATGCTGAATGGACACGCTGTAATCTGATGGGATTGGTTACAGGCAATCTGCAGGAGGAAGAGAAGAGAACCTCTTCGTATGTGGGAGAAGATACGGACGAGGTTATGAGAGAAGTTCCTGCCCCCTTTTGACTATGTACAAACGCTGTTGGATTGACCTGGGACTTGTTCCTAGGTGGATTACTATTTAAAATGTCAGAGGGTGGTTTGTTTGCAGCAATGCTATCAAAGCCCCAACTCTTAGTTCTTGGTTTTTGATAGTGGTTAAGACGAGACCTGTTCCTAGATGGATAAGTATTTAAAATTTCTGAGGGCAGTTTGTTTCTGTTGTTATTGGCTTCCAAGAAATGCTATTGATCTCTCTTGTTAGAGCATTGCATGTCTCTAGTGGAGACATCCCATCTGGATTAAGCATATCTTCGTACAACCAATGAGAAAGGTCTGACACTCTGAAACTCCAAAGAGATGAGTGATGAAATATATGCAAGAAAAATCTATCCAATGATTATGCTCAAATGATCATAACAGATCGTAAATGTTGTTTGTTCGGATGTAGATCTTTTTCATTGCACTCTGTATTGTTGATACAGTTACATCTAATACCAGAATAGTAAATGTTTTTCACAGGCTTAATTCTGATGTCTTTGTCTAGCTGCTTATTCATGCAGGTCCTGTGGTGTGGTGGGACATAATCAAGATTTCACTCTTTAGAATTGAAGAGGTATTTTAGAATGCTCAGGTGGAGAGTTTATGTAGCACATTCAGGTTTTCATACTGTAAAAGCCGGGATGAGAGTTCAAGTGTGAACCATTGCTTTATTTTCTTTCTTAAACCGTCTATTTTTTTAGGTTTCCTAATTTTCCTTCTGGGAGATTTTCCAGCGGGGCCCAAGGTATTACTGGTTGACTTTTGTAACTCTCCTATGTCGCCACTAAACTACAATCCAATGCCAATCTAGAGTGCTTATTTTTTCTGTAGCCCATCTATGATATTAGTGTTGGAAAGGAATGAAACTATCACTACAAGAAAATAGACCTTTACTGGCGGCCAAAACCGCCCCTAAAAGTCCAAAAAACCGCCGCTAAAAGAATTACCGGCGGTTGGGCACGTGCCACTAAAGGGGGGCGTCGCTGTATTTTTTACCGGCGGTCATCCCATTTTAGCGGCGTTTTTAACGGCTGCCGCCAATAGTTAATTTTTATCGGTGCTTAGTTCTTTAGTGGCGCTTCTGTGACTGCCGCTAAACACTATTAAAGCGCCTCTAAAAACTTAAAAAGCGCCGCTAAAGAGCGACGGCAACGCCAGTTAAAGGCAATGAAAACGCCGCTAAAACTGTAAAACTGCTGGTAAACGTTACAAGAAAAGCATGCGAATTTTTGTTAGAAACGCCACTAAAGGACGAAACAAGTGCAAATAAGAGATTGAGAAACGCCGCAAAAACTTGGAAAAATGCCGCGAAAAGTGCCGATAATAGAAATTCCTACTAATCCTTTCATACAAATTCCTGTTGATTCTGACTAATCCTTTCCTATAATCTATAATTGATGTCCTACAATCAAATCTCCATCGATCTAACTATCAAATCTTTATCTGCATAACTATAAAAAAACCTATGATTGAATGACAATTTGAATTATCCAATAATTTAACATTCATCAAGACAACAATTAGCACAATATCAACAAAACAATTAATGGTCTACTTAAAGTTTTCAAAACAAACTATAAATGTCTTCCTTTCATATCCTTCCACATGCACTATTTCAGTAAGGTCCCCTTCTGGACCGATCATATGTCTTCCTTTCCTAGCCACATCTTGTGGCAAATGTCTACAACACCAACCTCACTGACCATGATCACGTGTCCACTATGTATGATGTAGGCCCTTTTCTTGCAATGAGCCCAAATTCCTCCTTGGGAAGTTTCCGTACAATGGGCTGAGAAGCATAACTGAATGCGAGACTCTTTCATTGCATCAGTTGCATTTTTCAACAAGGCCTAGCCAAGAATATGATGGTTGGAAACATCAATAGCAGAGGAAGATACCATTGCAACCATCAAAAGTCATATCCACAGAACAAATCTAAATATTAAAAGAAAGAAA
The DNA here is from genome assembly GCA_021015155.1 of Magnolia officinalis. Lineage (NCBI taxonomy): Eukaryota > Viridiplantae > Streptophyta > Magnoliopsida > Magnoliales > Magnoliaceae > Magnolia > Magnolia officinalis. Next base: position 26,868,191 of record JAJHSJ010000019.1, read on the forward strand.
CTAACCATCCTGATGTTCTCTAGAGAGATGCACCCATTTTTGTTTGGCTCCAATAGTGTAAACTGCTCCTTCAGATGAAAGAGCTGATCAACGGTCAGTGTCTTTGACAGAGCCTGTGACAGACACAAATGAAAGTTTAATGCATGGTTAGTCTTCTTATTCATCAAATATGACCATTTGTTATAAAACATTGACAGACAATGGGAAAATTATGCCACCTTGCAGCATCAGAGCAGAACAAAACCCTGAATTTGAAAGAACAGTATGAGACATAGTTAGGAGGAACTATGCCTACCAACCCAACTGAAGCATCGAAAATAGAAAGGCCTCCACCTGCCTCTGATCTATGAAATGTAACAAGGACAACTTTTCTCAAATAATTGCCACACGGGGCACATGTTAGATCATCATCATCATCTAAGCCTTATCCCAACTAATTGGGGCCATGATAGAGGTGGTGATAATGGACAAGATGGCTTTTTCACTCGCACAAGATAGGGTCATAGATAGGAATTTTGGCAACCAAGAAAAAAAAAGATCCTTGAAGTAGACCCTAAGAAGCTGGGACAAGATACTTCTCTTCTACCAAGTCTATCCAACAAAGAAAAATAAACAAGGAGCAGCCCACAGTTTCTAAATACTAAGTAAATTCCTAGCATTTCAATAGCAAAAGGAAACGAACCAAAATCGCAACTTGCTATGAGAAACTAATGAAAAACAAACAAAAAACAACAATAAGGTCACTGAATCCTAGCTCTTTTAACATAAGATGCCTCAGAAGGTTTCAGCCCAGTTAGGAGCTCCAACAGCAAAACTCTGAACCCATAGACATCGCTCTTTGTATTATCGATTCCAGGCATCCCATATTCAGGATCTTTATAACCCGTGCCACTAGTAGGCAGTTCAAAAGCCTGTTATTGAGATAAGAAAACAATCAAGTTCGACTAAAGATGAATGTAGTTAAGAGTTTTTCTCAACCCACACAAATTTCTGTAAGTAACCACATGTGTCCACATGCTAATTGTTCGGGTCCTACTATTAGTGCATCAGGTGGGGCAACGTCTAACATGACCCAACCTAAGGACTAGGCCTGCCCACTCATGGGATTGGTGCATTGAATGTCGATGAGGAAAATCTTTTTCTTAAAGCTTCCATTGCTTTCACGTTCTCCCATCTGATCAGTGGACTAGCCTAATATATAGATCAGACCATCCACAATGGTGGGTCGGGTCGGCATGTGTGTATGGGCTTATAGCAAAGCTCATATATAGTCTGTGTTCGGGTGCACAAGTGAAACAATTAGTGAAGATTTGGTGATGTTCATTTCAAGTCCCAACTTAAAAGAAACAAATTTGAAGATCCCTCATCATCTGACTGATGTTCAACCATTTTCCATTTGGAAGTACCACATATAGCACATGATTGCTCATTGATGGCCTCCTTCTAGTACAACATATAATCATTGGGACATGCATCAATTTTGTTATATTTGAGGCCTAAATCCCTAATAATCTTCATGGAAAAATATTATTAAGCAAGATCAATTAACAACTATAAATCGTAATTAGATGTTCAACAACTCAGTTGATCAGTTCATGTAAATAAGTCCTACTTCCTCATGAATGTCACAAAGAAATCAATGTTATATGACAAAATTGCTACATGCTTTACATTTTCAAGTCATGATGAGTTTATCTTATATGTAAAATTTATCTCCCAAATTCAAATTAGAGCTTGGTGAAATTTTCCCAACCCAGATCCTAAGTTGTTTAATTTTCTTGTGTATAAATTGCCAAATCTGTCGCCAAAAACCAGATTCTTCTTCTAGGTGATCAGATTTCTTCTCCCGAATGGTGTGGATTTTTGTGTCTTTCCCAACCTAATTCTATATGTGGATTTGTACGTATTTTTTGAAACCTGATTTTTTTTTTCTACTGATCCATAGATAATACCATGTTGACTTTGAATCATCCAAGATCATATTTTTTCCCATTGAATTGTTCTCTACACACGTGCTAAATTTTAATAATTGAATTGTGACCATCATTCACAGTAAACTTGTTGGCTTTGCTGAACTTTCAGTGCTCACCATATGTGTTGGATCACCAAGCTCCAACTAGTAGAAGTTTTTATCAATATCTGAACCATATATATAAATAACAAATGACAGAATACAGATATTAAAGGCAAGAGAAAGGGAAAGACAGCTCAAGCAAAGTCATCTTGCAACAAGGAAATTTACCTGTGTAAAATATGTAATCAACTGTGCCAATGAAATCTCAAGTGTAGTTTGTGAACTACAGTTCATTAGTCATGGGGTCCATTCTCCTTCTTTGTTGCTCCAAACCAATTCCAACTCCCACCATCCTTGCAAAGGATGAGTATGCACTGACCTGCAATAAAAGCCTAACAATGTAAAAGAAAAGACCTATGTGAATATCGGTCAATGCCTAACAATGTAAAAGAAAAGAAAATGACACAACTCACCTTGACGCCCTTTTCGCTCAGAGAAGATTCAAAGAAGTATCCTCTTCCATCTTGGAGAATTTGCAACTACGAGTCCTCCCTGTGTTTTGTTAAAGTTGAAGCCTTTGCAATGTTTTAAAGAAATTCATCTATTGCATTGATCTTGGAATATCACTTCCAAAGCTGAAAACCATGTAGAGAACATCATAATTTCTGACTCACTGTTAATTTAGAAGGAATACAATAGAACGCATAGCTTGGGTGTCAAGTGGGCAGTGGGATTACACATAGAAACAAGATACAAAAAACCTGCGTGTAGAAATTTCTTCTCAATGACCCACCCACAGCCTTGTGAAAGGAGTCCAACTGAATTTTTCATTTCATACTTGTAAATGATATAATTTTTAGAACAAAAGAAGGCCTCGTCACTTTATTTATGTAATACAACTAAGTTCTGCACACTTAAGTGTGACAGTTTTTCCATGATGCTACCAGGAAAAAATTTGAATGCAATTTACATAACAAAGCACTCTCCCAAAGCCTAATAATCAATATAAGTTAGACAACAGCAGCACCAATCCATGCTGGCCGATTACTGATAACACTAATGCAATAAAACTTTGTTTAACCCAAGATAAACTGCAATGATAGGTACATAAGTTGGTATCTCATGATGAATATGGTCATGCAAAGGGTGGTCAACAACATAAAGGTTACAAAGTGCAGAAACCAGAGTAATCTGGTGTGCTACACCATCCAAATCAGCAAACAGCTGTTGGCCTGACTCAATGTACGGATGCAGCCCACTTAGTGGACTGGTCTGATTCTCGCCACTGCCAATCTTTATGTTGTGGCCCACCAGCACCACTCAGATGTTCTAGACAAGTGAGACGTGGGCCAGGACCGGAAAACAATGAAAAAGAATTGTAGTGAACAATGGACATTAGTCAACAAAGAGTTCAAGGCCTTTACAATTGTGACACATTTGTGTTTATTTCGAACAACCTTTTCGATGACAACTTCTTGTTTCTCTTACACAAACATGGGCATTTCAATGAAGAACAGAAACTGATGGATCATTACTAACTCAAATATGAATGACTGGAGTATTAGTCTCGATATAAAATGATGAAAACTCAACAATTGCGAAGTTGGCAATGGCAAAAGAAAGATTGATAGCATGAAGTCATCATATAGAATCATAACCCGAACAAATTCATGTCGCTAGCTAGTTTTGAATAGTATTTTTGTTCTACAATAAAAAGTCATTCATAAACATGAATAAACAAAATGCACATCACAAATCAATTAACCGTTAAAACTATAAATCCAGAATGTTCAAATGAGTTAATCATAGAACAAAACTACTCAAACAACCATGAAGCTATTTAATCAATTAACCGCTGAGTAGCAGCAAAACAAAAATCAGCTACCAATAATCCTCTGAAACTGACTGTGATTAACACTTAAATCATAGAACAAAACTACTCAAACGAACCCCTTTTTTTGTATTTATACACCTCATTTAGTAGCGCCCTATTTTGCTCAGCGCCAGTACAATGCGACTCCAAAAGTGCCGACTAATCCCCTTTTTGTTGTAGTGTTTCATATATTCCTACATCCACACACACATTCATATACATGCATTTTGTTTTTGTTTGTTTTTAAATTTGGCATTTTGGTTGTAATGCTACTATCATCATGCTATTTGCATGACTTCTACCAGCTTCTCTCTCTATCTTGGATTCCCATCTCTAGAAATCTTACCTTTTTCAAATGAATTGGCTCTCTTTTTTATTTTATTTTTTTATTTTAAACATGATTTATCTTTTTGGATAGTTTTTCTTGTTATGGAATTGTTAGTTTTCAACATGTAAATACTAAGAATTTCATAAGCCTGTCTTTACAAAGGTGATTTTTCTAGTAAGTTTAATTCATTTTCTTATATGGGTTTTCTTCTTATTAATGTTTTCTTATTTTGGGCTCTTATTTCTATGCATGTAGTGTGCAAAGCTAAAGAAGAAAGAGAAGCTACAATAGATATGGGTTTCTTCCATCAACATGTGCATGTGTGTTATTCTTTTTTAATTGAAAGAAAGAGAATGGTCCATGTCTTCCACTAGAACAATGACACTTGGAACGAATTAGATGCCTTTTTTTTTCTTCCTTTTATATGGGCTTTATTTTCATGATTTTTCTCAATATGGGGTTTTGATTTTAAGCATGTTGTATGAAAATTCTCAAAAATTCCAATACTAGATATGGGTCTGTTTTATAAATCTATATATCTGTCATGTGTGTGCGTGTATTTTTTAATATCTTTGCCATGGTTTTGAGTGCTAACATAAAGAACAAAATAGGTGTGGGTAAAAAGCTGATAGATAGAAGGATTTTTGGTTTTGCAGGTATGGGAAAGTGTTCAAATATCATCTGTTCTATTCCCCAACTGTTGTCTCATGTGTCCAGGAGCTAAACAATTTCATACTCCAAAATGAAGAGAAGCTATTCCAATGCAGCTATCCAAAGCCCATCCATGGGATATTAGGAACATCCTCCATGCTTGTAGTCGTTGGAGACACACACAAGAGGCTGAGAAGCTTGGCACTGACACTAGTCAGCACCACAAAATCAAAGCCTGAGTACCTCAATGATATAGAAAGAATAGCAATCCAGATAATGGATGCATGGAAAGACAAAAAAAGAAGTTATCTTCTGTGAAGAAGCTAGAAAGGTATGAGAGAGAGAGAGAGAGAGAGAGAGAGAGAGAGAGAGAGAGAGAGAGAGTATAAAATATCATTAAAGACATGATTATAAATAAGATTTTTTATTCTTTCAATATGACATTGATATTTCCACCCCCTAAAATTGAGTGTCCCAACCACGAATATTAATTTTGATACCAGACTGTTAGAGCCACTCAAACCAAAGAAAATAGGGAACTGATGTCCACACTCCTTTTGAATGAAAACATTATTTTTGTACTTTGGGTATAAGAGTAGTACAAATCTGTACTATTCATATACAAAAGTAGAAACTAGGTTGTATATATATCAGAAACATAGGGTGTGCATGTCATGTTCCAAAACTTCTAATGGCCAAATTACTATTCTCATGCTTATGGTATAAGAATGGTAGTTAGTCCTACAACTCATATGCCAAAAATAGAAAAAGGATATTTGTATATATATCAGAAGCATGGTGTGTACATCCCATTTTCCAAAACCTTATGTGGTCAGATGATTCATATTGGGGTGAGCTATCAACTTTTGGGGGTGGATGTATAATTCCTCTACTCTTATGTGATTATAATAAAATTCAAGTCACTGATTTTTTTATTTTTTATTTTTTTTTGGTTCCTTTCTTTAGTTCACATTCAATGTGATAGTAAAACAAGTTCTTGGGTTGACACCAGAAGAGCCACAAACTTCAAAAATACTAGAAGATTTCCTCACTTTCATGAAAGGACTCATCCCCTTTCCACTATATATTCCAGGCACTCCATATGCAAGAGCTGTTCAGGTACTTCTAATCATATTTTAGTAAAAATATTTCAGACCCTTTTCATGCATAAATACCATTTTCTTAGGTAAGTGTCATTTACACCCATCTTTTTTATGCACACACCATTTTCTTCTAGTTTTGGTACTATTACAGTACCTATAGTGCACTACTCTACTATCAATAAATAGTAAGATGGGATTCACTTTCAGATGCTCCACTAGGGCTGCTTCATCGATCACAGGACCCCTACTTGTATTCACAAGGATAGCTTCCTGTAATTGAGGATTACTTTTATCTTAATCCATCATATGCATTTTCTTGCAAAAATCATGCATAAAAACAACTCATACAAAAATAGTAAAAAGAGTAGGCTGGTAGAACCTAGTTCTGACCTTCTTCGTGATCGCAAGGCATTCCTTGTTAATCAGTTGATACGTAGTTTTATCCAAAACTGGATGAAGGCTAATCTGCAAAAGAAAATTCACCAAAAGTTGTTTTTATCCGAAAGACACAAAATACTCCCTCTAGGACAAAGATACACATTTGGATGTGCAATGAAGCTTGGTGATTTTTCTTTTTACCAGATGCATCACAAACAAAATAAATGTAGGCACATGTAGATACAATAACTATTTTTTGTGTTTTATCAAATAACCCCTAAATGCAAACTTAAAATTTTATCTGATCGAGAAGTTCCACTACATGGGCTATGAAAATCATGATCAAGATGATAAAAACATAACAATTCAAACCATAAGGACTAACCACATCAGCCTCTTTGCGGACATCTTCCATGGTAGCAGCTCTTTTTCCACATCACAGGTTGCTCACCATTGGATTTCAAGAACTGCCCATAAGCTGCAAAGGAATTATAGGGAGGGACCAACAAAGAAATTCAATTTTCAGTTTGACCTTAACAAGAAATGGCAAGCAACAATAAAATGGTAGGGAAAAAGAAGAAGAAGAAGAAGAAGAAGAAGAAAGGAAGACATGCCTGTTACAAACTTCTCAAGTCAAGTGGCCTGATACAGATCATAGTATATGAGGTTCATTTTGAAACCCTCAATCTGTTAAAGAAGAACAAATCATAGTCAAAGACTGTCTTTAATGACCTGAACAGATTCATGAAATGATAATCATGAAGCAAGTAACAATGTGTAGAAAACCCATCTCAAATCCAAACTTTTTTACCCTTCCATGCAACAAACCAATCCATCCCTAATCCAAATAAAAAAATCTATGCACACAGTTTATGCCTCTGTAACTGCTAACAAATGAGAGTAGTAACCTTTGGTGGAAGTCGTTTGATGAGGAGCAGTGACAACTTGTAGCCCATATCTATCAGGTTTAGGCCAGTGGCAGCAAGGGCTGTCACTGTCAGGTTCAGGTCAGTTACTGGTGTTCCCATATCCGGATGGTAACACACATGAGGTACACAATCCAAATCTGATCTGATTTGAGTAACTCCATCAGGTCCTATCAGGTCTATTTCAAGCATGAATTAGAATTCAGAATGGGGTTCAGGTCTAAGAATCATGGTCAGGTGCATAGTAGAAAATGCCTTTTTATGGCTTTTAAATAATAAATGTAAATAATTTTTGCATAGTAGCAATACCCAACTGATCTGGATTCATACCCAATTAAGTTGCAATTGTTTATAGCAATACAACTTTCCATGCAGCCACATAGCCTGATATAGCCAAACAGGCAAAACCGTACATCAGTTGGGACTGAAAGTGGGTAGGCATGCTTTGATGCTCTTTGACATCTGAGAACCACAATAGAAGCCTCTACTAATTCTTTAAACTTCAACATTCCAACTACCAGAGCAAACATCAAACATGCAACAATGAGGATACCATCCAAATACACATATAAACCATACAGTAAATACATGTGAATGGGATCTAGAGATTCACAATTTGATGGTAAGTAAAGCCTCATACACATCATTTATTAGTAGTCATGTTTTTTCTGTACTTGCCGTTTATATATTTTTTCTTCCATAGTTCCATGTGCCATCAAACGATATGCATAAACTGGCTTTGTTTGCCCATACCTGAAAGAATGCACCATATTAAGCCCATTCTTCAAAACAGAGAAACTTGGGAATTAAATAGAAAGAAGAAGAAAAAGAAGAAGCATCATTATGCAGATTTAAATCTGATTGGTAATGTACCTTGTTATAAGGTATTATTAAAAAGTATAAGGTTACATTAGTGCACTTTATTTCTTACAAGACAATGTTACAAACACAGAACAAGTTAATAATAGCGATTTTATTTTTTTCGAAGAGCAACATTGCAACTAATTGTGAACTTGGGTCCTGTTTGGGATGGTGGTGAATCCTGACTCCTTTGGATTCTTTTATCCAAAGAGATTTCAATCTAAAAGATCAGGCATTTGGTTTATCCATAAAGTTTCATGTGGAAGCAGAAACACATTAAGATGGGCGCCTTTTCCAATTATTTTTGCACCATCTTCCACTCAAAAGGATGGGTTCTTCCAATTTGATTCAAGCAGAGCCGACTGCGTACAAACATATCCTAAACATAATGTTATCACCAATATAATTGGTAGTGCAACAAAAAAAGGGGAAGAGAGAGAGAGAGAGAGAGAGAGAGAGAGAGAGAGAGAATTTATTTTCTCTTATAGCCACAAGTATGCACATGTTTTAAACCCAGGTGGACTGAGCCATTGGACCAGAACAGCCACCAAATGTTTCAGGTCAAGAAATCCAGTCAGTTAAGTGGATGACTGTTTTTTTTACTGCTTTTGTATTTTTATTTTTATTTTAAAAAGCATCATTCAAAGTTCAATTCCCTACCTCCACTTGAAAATCAAACGGCTGAACCACTACGCCAATGACATATTATTTTTTAGTTCTTTCTATTTTTTAATGACTACAGATAAGAATACTTTTTAGACTACTAAAGCTAAAATGGACAATCCTTCAAGTGAACCTGTTAGAATTCCTGCTCCATCTTCGTGTCCTATATAACAAAATACATAAACGTGGAGAGGCTCCCAATCAGCTCTTCAACTCTCCAGGAAAAATGGTCTTCGTGAAAGCTCAGGAGCATTGGACTATTAGATCTCCTTCAGCTTTCTGTGTCCAATGCACCTCACAACTTTCTGTGACCAGCTGTGGTCCTTCATTATGGTGTAGAGAACACATAAAATAGTCACTTAAATACATCCAGACAAATCACAGTAGCACTTCTCTAACATTCAAATTTTTTTCAAAACCGAATTGGAAAAAAGAGAATTAAAGTAAACTAAATCAGATTTGAAAGTTGGTCAAATCATAAATAGGCATATTATGGACGGAGACATTGTTTTCATTAATAGGCCACCTAGTACTCATAAACATTCATTATAAGCATTTTTTGTCTATGTGCATGACGACCATACTGTTAAGATCAATCCTCTTATTTTTGCTCCCCTAGGTACGGATTTTGATGGGGATTTGTGAGACCCGACCCAGGTTCATATGTGTACATGTGTGTGTGTGAGTATGCATCTCGTTTATTTTAGTCTCGCTGTCCTACCGATCAAATTTCGGCGACTCATGACCCTCCGATAGTGTTTGTGGACATCTTTGAGTCCGATCACGTAGACCCGACTCGGGTCAACCCTAGACTTATGTCATCTCGTTCGTATCGTCATTGTCGTTCCAAAGACGCGACTTGTGCGTTCATCCGACTTATAGATCAAAAGTTGTGAGCATTTCATCATGTGGCCCACTTTTTATACAAAAGCATACGGACCACTCTCATGGCACAAGTTTTCATGCACACCACCCATACACACTACAATTCTCATGGAATAAACAGTACCCACCCCACACACACACACACCACCTAAAAGCCTACTCTACCCTACAACTTTGTTTTCTCCTCCCATAGGTAATTATTTCTTTTCTTACAAATAAATGATTTCTCTCTCTCTCTCTATCTCCTTATCTCTCTCCCTCCTTCTCATTCTCTCCATGGCCAGCAAATCCTCCATTTTCTCCAGCCCCTTCTTTCCCTAATCTCTCTAAATCCATCCATTTCAAGATCATCTCATCCATTGATTTCCCTTCCTTGGAGCTAGAGGAGCAAGGAGACCTAGATTTTTATAAGGATCAAGGTGGGTGCTCTCCATTTCATGTAGATCTCTTATTATTAATGTAGATCCTTCCCTCCTTCTCATTTTGGATGTGTAAGACCCACCAATAAATGGTGGAGATCCTACACAACCATCTAGATGTGGCCATGAGGACCACATTGTACATGCATGTCCATGCATGAGATTCTTCCCTTGATGGACCCCTTGCATATGGATTTCCCCTATTTTTTAGGTATGATGGGTCATCTAGACCCTTGCATGTGGCTGAGATGGCATCCCAACCATTCATCTCAAAGATCTAGGCCATGCATCATAAGATCTATATTGTACAATGTGTTTAATTGTTGTTTGTGGTTATGATTGTGTGGGGACGGCTTAATAGCGGCGGAGCCCTCCCCTGATGGCCGGATGTTCTTCCTTCTCTTTTATTCTCTCATAATCTGATGATATTATGTGTGGTCCACTTAATGGGCCTGGATTGCCCAGAAAAGGCGAGTAAGGAAGGAACACCTATACTCAACTTACACCATGGTTTAGATGCCCCTTTTTTTCACCTTAAATGTTCTTGCAAGGGTGGAAATTTGGGGGTTTGTTCTGGACAATTATGGGGCCCACTAGGGTGGGCCATGACACCTAATTTATGGGCCAATCCCTTTCTTAATAGGCCCATACATTTATTTTATTTCATGCATGTATTGCTGTCCAGAAATTTCTAGACAAATTTTTGTTGGACTTTGGGCATGAATTTGGGACTGATTGGGGGACCTTTTGTACCCATTAAATATACTTTTCTAAAAGGTGGGAATCTCATCTTGATGTCCCCCAAATTTCAACCCCATCTGACCTTCATTGGGGTCCCAAAGGTGTGGTTTAAGTGAGGTGGACAGTCTGAATTTTCTGCACTATTCCAGCAACATTCCACCTTGGATAGGTTGGAATTTTGAAATTTATTAAAATACTTTTGGGTGTCTAAAAATTATGAAAATTTATAGAGAGGTTGACCACTCATGTTAGGACCCAAATACAAAATTTTGGGGCCAATGAACACCTGTACACACCATGGTGGTGGTTGGACTGGCCCATTACAATATGATGTCTAGATCAGTCCGATTTTCAGGATAGATTGATTTCTTTAAATAAATTAAAATATTTCTAGATATCCAAAAATTATGAAATTTTTTAGAATTGTGATCCACTCATGGTAGGACCTACCTACCAAATTTCATATCTAATGGACCCCTTTACACACCGTGGCAAGGCCCGGACTGGCCCACCACGTTGGGACGTCCAGGTCAGTTCGATTTTCTGGACAGACCGTTTTACTTAGATTAATTAAAATATTTTTAGGTGTCCAAGAATTATGAAATTTTGTGGAGTTGTGTAGCACCTATGAAAGGACCACCCTATAAATTTTTAGGTTCATCGGACCCCTGTATCGATCGTGGTGTGACCTGTAATTTGGATCAGTTTTGGGTCAAATATCCAAGCCCGTAGGACAACACACCATGGGCTGCTGGGCCTGCATTCTAACGGCATGGCTCACTTGAAGTAAGTGTTATACATCCCCCTTCTTTTCTGGTGAGACCCATTGTGATATGTGTGGGTCACCATGGGTCAGTAACCCATTTAAATTAAATAACTTTCTGGACTCCAGCAGGCCCAGGAAGTGGGTGGGCTGAAATTCCAGCAAGGGGCCCAAATTTGTGCATAGTTGATCTTTTGGAGCCATGGTGGCCCACCAGATTTAAGGGAGTATTGTATACACTCTTTGTCCTCCTTCCTTAGACATTTTAGGCTTAATTAGTGCCCCTTGAGGCCCACCTTTGTGTTGGTTTGTGGGCTAGCCTTAACTAGAATTTTTGATAGCTTTATAGGCCCGATGGGCTGGAAACCTATCCCTTGAGCCCAAGATTGTGCAAGGACTGACCTTATTGATTCATGGGCCCAATGGGCCATTTACAAACTGATCATGTGCATTTATTAGCCTTGATGCCCTCATAAAATGCTTAATTGTGGGCTGACTTGCAAGGCTCACATAAATGTATATTGTGGAGGGCCTTGCTAAATCTTTGGGCTAGTGTGGTAAGGCCCACACTGTCAGTATAGGCCTTGCCCATGTGTATTCTTAGGCTAAAGGGCTACCTTCAAGTCCACCATAATGTATGAATTGGATGGCTTTTGTTTAGGCATTTCTTTTGGGCCCATTATGTGATATATTATATGCATGTTTGTGTTAGCAAGTAGGCCTTGTGGACTCAGTTCTTTTGGATAGGCCCATTGATCTTGGGCCTATACTCTCCTATCTATTGTGATGGGCTTAGGGGCAAAATACATAAGAGGTTGGGCCCTTGGCTGGCCACTAAACTGACCCTGTACTTAGGCCAAAAGTGAGGCCCAACTCACTTGTGTTAAATGTGAAACTTGCCCATGTAAATGAATTACTGGGCTGCCCATGAAGCCCACCACAATATATGAATTTATGACCTTTATGGTTAGGCCCAAACCTTGCTTAAGGGCCCACCATGCTACCAAAGTATTGGGCTTAGTGTATGACCCACCAGGCAATGGATTGCTTAGGCCTTGGGCCTTATTTCATGCTCAAGTAGTGGCGGGCTACCTCTTGGGAACCAGTTGAGGTTGGACATCTTCCTGGGTGGTCCTAAGGTAGGCCCGTGGGTTCTTCTATGGATGATTAAAAGCCCACCATAGACCCTAGGCCATTTGTTTAAGGCTCAATGTGTATATATGTGGAACCTACCTTAACACATGTTTGGTTCAAGCCATCCAAGCCTTGGATCGCTCGATCATGGAGGTACTCTCTACCTTGGGTTGTTGCTGGATTCACAATTTAGTAGTAGACCCACTTGATCTTTTCTTGATGTATACACACCCTCCATCTGGTGCCCCCCCCCCTGTGACTATTGTTGGCCTTTCCTGAGATCATTCCCACTTATTTGACTAATTTCTGGGCTTTAGCAGGCCCAAGAAGCTGAGTGGGCCGAACGTTTATCAAGGGGCCTCAAATGTACATTGTTATGGTTGAAACTTTATTGGACATGGGACCCACCATATTGAGACCTTGTGTACGTATTGCATGCTTGTGTTTTCTTATAATCCTTGGGCTTAATCAGTGCATTCTTTTGGGTCACCTTTAGTGATCACATGAGGACTCCATCTTAGATCAGATTTTTAGGGCATCCCATGAGCCTAGAGTGGGTTGGGACGTCCCAGCTTGTCCCAACCATATATTAAGCCAACTTCCACTGTTTTGATGGACTTGTGGGCTAAGATAAGGATAGTATTGGGCCCTTGGTTACCCACTTAAATTGCTAGTTATTGGGCTGATGTAGTTGGGCCCATTTCATCATCCAAACTTAAACTTATTTTGGGTCGTATATTGTGTATGCGGGTTGCCCACCAAGTCCAAATTAATGCCTCGATTTTATGGCCATTGGGAATTGAGCCTTGGGCCTTAATTTCTCTCTTGGGACCCATGTTGTTAAAAGTGGTATTGTATCTTTTATGGCCTATTATGAGGAATGTATGTATGTGGTTACCTGTGTTCTTATCTTGAATGTAGGGCCTTGGGTCTTATATCCATATGGTTCATGGTTGAGACGCCTCTTGGGGAATGGTGGTTAAATGTCCCCATTATGGACCCCTATAGGCCCGTTTGTATCTAAATGTCATTAGATGCTCATCTTAAACTCTTGCTAGACTCGCTTTTGTGTTATTTAGACATGTAGTTGTATGTTTAGTCTCGTGGGCTTCCCCAGGTAAATGGGCCCCCACTAGAGGTGGGATTCCTTGTGGATATTGTCTATATACTTAGTCTTGGTCCCTTCTTGGATAGGAGGAGTGTACTACTCTGTATATCGCCGCATAATGCGTCTAGACCCATCTTCATGGCCCATGCGCATCATTGTATGCTTGGATGACATTGTGTGTGTGGTTATGATTGTGTCATTGGACATTGCATGTTACCTTCCTGAGGGACGTAGTATTCCCTCTTGAGCATGTTGGATGCTTGGAATTGATGCATAGTTGATGGTGTGATTCATGCATCTGGCATTGCATAACATATGAGCATTATCACCCTCGCTTCATCAAGGTTATAGCCTCTACAGATACATCGTGGATGGCCATGTTTGGACACCGAAAATGTTACTTGAGCATACCGGGTGCATAGGATGCCCATGGGTGAAATTCTCAAAACTTCCATGGTGCCAAGGACTGCTCCAACGTCGTGACCGAGTATAATATATGAGCGCACGAGGGCCTTATACTGTTAGGCTGCGACTCCCACTGTCGTGTAGTCGGTTGGATAGGGGTGTGGCCTTACTCGCCTGATGTAAGGGGGCATTGCTAGGCTGAGTCTGACTAGCTAGTGAATGGGTCCGCTACCTTCAGGCCTTGCTGGTGATTCGTTGTCCGCAGGCAGGGTAGTGAGGTCTCTTACGTTTGTTTGACTGTGCGGGGTCTGTAGAGCGGCAGCCATCCTGCAGTGTAATGGACCCCGGTGATTTCCTTATGATGGAAATGTACTTGATATGTGGATTGGATATGAGTACTGACATTACTTCCCATTGCATTTGCATCAGCTGTGTAAGCCTCATAATACATTACAGTACTCATTGCATTACAATACTCATCGCATTACAGTACTCATATTGCATTACAATATTCATTGCATTACAGTACTCATTGCATTATATAGCCCTGGTATGGCTTTCTGTATTATCGTACTGTCTTGGTATAGTTTCTTGCATTCATGATAGCCTTGGTAAGGCTAGTGGTATTAGTATTGATCATGACTCTCTTCTGCATTCTCTATCTTCTTCTAAGCATCATTGTCACACACTTTCCCACCCTCTAAGCTTTCTATAAGCTTATGCACGATTGATGCGTGCAGGAGATCCTAGGCAGGCGTCGCAGTGGCAAAGTTTGGATTAGAGCTGAGCTTGAGGACCCAGTGTTGTAGACTTCCTTTCTTCCTTCTATTATCTTATGTATGTCCTTTTGGACCATATGGATACTTGTAAAAGTTTAAATTCATAGTGGATTTTGTGATGTGTGCCTTTATTATTCTCAAATTTACTTGTTGTGATCTTGGGTATGCTCGTATTGGTAATGATTATACTGTTATGGAAATCCTCCTTGTAGGATCCCAGGATCGGAACCTGCCTCAGGAGCCGAGAATGGGGTACTACGGAGGCTGTTGCGGCCATAACCGGCCATCGGGTTCCTTGTGAGTCTGGTTACCGAGTCTGGGGAGTGACAGGATTGTGTTCATATATTTTATCCACAGTCTCTAGTAGCAAAGGCAGAAGTTTTGGAGCTGTTTAGTGTTGAAAAGCAAATCCGTAGTTCTCATAGTGGTAGTCTGAATTTACAACTGGTGCATGATTCTTTATTGTCACTTAAACTCATGTTTAGGACTTTTTTCTTGAACAAAGCGACTGTGCAACAATTGGCTATGTGTGTTTCACCAGTTTTACTAAAACCTGTTTTGCTTAAGTCTCACCGTACAGGTCCTCTGTGGACTGTTTTACAAATAGTACAGAGTGCTTTACCTGCATTTTTTGACTGCTTTGGGGGAGAGGCATTTGATCAGTAAAAGTGAAATGGTGAGGATTGATTTCAATAGAGATTTACTACAGTCATCATTCACAGAGATTGTTACTTCTGTTCTTGACAAGAAGGGAACAGAAGAGGCTGTTAAGTTCTTTAATATGTTGCAGCCACTACTGATGGAGATTCTCTTTTTAGAAGGATATAGTGTTGGCTTGAATGATTTTGACATTCCCAAGGCTGTTATTGAAGATATAAAGAAGAAGATTCAGGACATATCACCTTTGCTACTTCACTTGAGATCAAATTACAATGAACTTGTAGAGTTGCAAGTGGAAAGCTACCTGAAAACTGTAAAACTGCCTATCGTGACTCGTATTCTAAAGTTATCTGCTTTGGGTAATTTGATAGATTCTAAAAATGATTCAGCTATCAGTAAGGTTGTTCAACAACTTGGCTTTTTGGGGCTTCAACTTTATGACCGAGGGAAGTTTTATTCAAGGCGTTTGGTTAAGGATATGAGTTTCCACTTCCAAAATAAGTATTCTGTTAATGGTGTTGACTATCCTTCTAAGGCATTTGGGTTAGTTAAGAGCTCCTTTTTTCAAGGTCTGACCCCCTATGAAGAGTTAGTCCATTCCATATCATCTAGGGAAGTGTTGATCCGTTCTTCCAGAGGACTTACTAAACCAGGAACTTTGTTTAAAAATCTAACACCCCATATTTCATCTACAGTGACGGTTTGCTGTGGCCGCCTGTGATAAAAACGCCCCTAATTACTATATTTTTTGTAGTGAATTGAATGTAGGTTATTGTTGTATCTCTCTTCTAACTAGCTATTTTTTAGGCCACAACTCAAAAGAATAGCATTTTCCTCTGAGGAGAGACAGTGCATTCATGGTGGCTCCATGATCACTTGACCGTGGGCACCACTAGTCCAAAACTGGAAACTAGAGTAAATTTTAGAAAAAAGCTACCCCAACTATACCAATGATGGGTCAAACTGTCAAACAAGAAACCATTTCTTTTCACCAGACATTACAAAGCATGATCAATTGACTCAAGTGAAACAGGAACAGGAATATTTGAACAAACCTCAACATCCATCTTGATGAACTTCTCCAAATGCCTTCGTGCCAATGCCTTCAAATGCTTATCGACGATCCTATAGAGGTCATCAATACAAACCCATTGCGTTCAGAAACAAAGTCTATCTTGTCTTTAAGGCTAGTAATAGGACAGGTTGGTCTGTTGGGTTTAGGGTCCCAGCATGATATGGGATGGGCTCCGGCCTTGTAATAGAAGCTAGTGGGTTGAGGATGGATTTGAGGCCTAACTGATGAAGGGATTAGGCCTAGGCACAAGTTTTACAAAAATTTATATTAAGGTCCAGCCCAATCAATGAAACAGGCCCATTTTTTACTTTAATGGACATGCTTGGGCATTCAATTGAAGCCTTTACTACTAAATGGGCTAGTTGTGGGCTGATTTCAGGAAATAACTGAGCCCATGGGTGCAGCATCAGTTACAGGCTCGTTGTTTTGCAGGAGTCAGCAAAATCATTTATAAGGAGAAGAGATTAAATTATGATCAATTTAAGGTCCACCTTCTTTTGGTCCAACCATGCCAGGAATATATCTGTGCCATGTTCTAGATCAGTTTGCTAGTTTCTATTATAATAGTGTAAGCATGCAAAGTACAAACAAACAACTAACCAAAAAGTAAAAAGCCTATACTATGGAAAAAGTAAAAAGTTTATACTATGGCTGTCTTCTTACAAGGAAGATGGAGTATAAGAAAAATCCTTTTAGGGCTTGTTGTACATATTTATAATAGAAAAGAAGAAGAGGGAAAAAAAAATCTATATTTACTAATTCCTACAAAATCCCTAATCATAATGAAGCTTGATGATCTTATTCATCCATTCTACAGATCTATAATAGGCATATAGAGATTATTGTATGTCAAATAATATCCAAAGTGTTGGTTTTAGAAGATGGAATGTCTAATGTTCCCCGGCCTTGCCAGTTCCTTTAATCATCCATCTTTTTTCTACATGAGACCCACTAGAGACCTCATCAACCTGATTTTTGGTTGCATGGAGGGGTCCACTTGATGAATGCCCCAAACTCATACATGTTGCACACTTGCATGTATTGGGAGTAGGAACCAAATTCCTACAATGATTAACCCTGTTAGGGCTCTAAGATAATATACAGATAGATGACAAGCACATCATTATTTAGTTAAAGAAAGCATACATAGTTTTTCCATGGAATACCTATGTATAATTATGTTAAGTGTGATTTTGTCTTTTTTTTAACGTTTTTTTTTTTTTTTTAAAACCAGTTGTATGTTGATATGGACAAGTATACAATTTAACGACTCGGGAGGGCCTAGCTAAACAGCAGGCCACTCCTATCATATGAAAAAAGACAAAATCAGACCTAAAAAAAAAATAAAAATAGGGGAACAGAAAATCAGAAGATAATGGCACTGCGCCCAGCTGCTGGAGAAAGGCTAAAAGCAAAGCCACAATATGTTTGCACATGCCATCGATCACCCACATGATGAGCGGCCAATGGACCTCTTTGAATATAAGACAATAAATCTACAGAGGGACAAACCGATGATTGAATATGGGTGATTTGTAGACGTCCACGGACAAAGGCTTCTGAAAAAAAAAAGGCTTTGTATGATCTACATCCCTATTGCAAATCAATGTTATATGAAACCTAAAGGGAAGGTGATACACAGTACTAAATAGTTAATCGAAAGAGGGTGCCCCATGTCTAGCCAGCATATTTGCTTTGCGTGTGAGGGCCTATTTGTTTACCAATCGTGGTTGAAGCATTTCTTCAAACATATAGGGGGCCATGGACAGCGGCGGACATGGCTGCCGCTGCCATGGATGCTGCCCAATTTCTAGCCATCAAAAGAGGAAAATAGGGAGAAAGAGAGAGTACCTTCAAGTGCCTTCTCAGATTTCTTTTATTCTCTTCACCCTTGATAACCACGTTGGTAGGTTATCGGGCCTACTCGATCTGTAGCTGTAGATCTGATCTAAGAACACTGAGAATGAGAAGAAAGGAAGAGGAATAAGAGAGAGAATGAGATTTGAAGATGGGAGATGGAAAGTTCCGTATCAAGGATGGGAGAAGCGCAAGAGACGAGAGGGAGAGATGAGAAAGGGAGTGCTACAAACGAGAAATAGAAAGAGGGGAGAAGGGTTTTGGAGAGAAGAGGCGCGCGGGAGAAGAAGCGATTTGGAGTTCGGGGGGGCGGGAGGTGATTTGGACGAGAGGGAGAGATGAGAAAGGGAGTGCTACAAACGAGAAATAGAAAGTGGGGAGAAGGGTTTTAGAGAGAAGAGGCGCGCGGGAGAAGAAGCGATTTGGAGTTCAGGCGGGCGGGAGGCGATTTGGAGTTTGGGCGCGCGATTTGGGGTAAAGATTTTAGGTTTTTTTTTTTGGAAGGTGCGGCAGTGGATTCATCCTACACGGGCGGCCACATAAAAACA
This sequence comes from Magnolia officinalis, assembly GCA_021015155.1. NCBI lineage: Eukaryota > Viridiplantae > Streptophyta > Magnoliopsida > Magnoliales > Magnoliaceae > Magnolia > Magnolia officinalis. Next base: position 26,887,362 of record JAJHSJ010000019.1, read on the forward strand.
CCTCTTATTTGCATCTACAGTGGCGTTTGTTGTGGCCGCCTTTGATAAAAACGCCCCTGATGCTAATATTTCTTGTAGTGTATAATTTGGAAACATCATTCATTTTGTCATTTCTTCTTGATTAAACGGAATGTTTGCAATTCAATTCACTTGTGCATCTCTGTCATGCTGACTATAATACACTATTCACATAATCAAGAGTACGGGAGCATTTCTCTTGTTTGTAGATATTCGATAATATCTTTGAATTCCTTTTGTCCTCTTATCTTCATATTCTAAGAGGGTTTCTATTCTCGAAACTATGGTAAAGGTTAGGTCATGTGTTGTGATGCTGGACCTCGTATTTGATGCTTTGATTCTTGAGATGTTCCATCATTTTCTCAAAGCAATAAGGTAATAAGTTTAACTCGATGCCATCTTCTATCTTTTTTATTTGGAAGATCTCTCACAATATTGAATTATGTAACATTATATACCTGCAAATTTAAATTTTAACACAAACTCGTTGTAGTAGGATGGCTTATGACCATGGCCTAATGACAACAAGGAATTTTGCATGCCTATAAACCTTGTATCTAGTTGTCCTTGGTTGTGATGCAGCAAAGGTTATCACAGGAACAGGTAAATAGCTGTCTCTTCAATGAAGAGACAAGGAGGAAGTCTCAGGGGTCTACTCAGCAAGAGGCCCTTGTGACACAGGAACGGGGGAGAGGAAAGAACAAGAAGGGCGGGAAGGCCCGAGATAAATCAAGAGGCATGTCGAGTAACAGAAAAGATGTTGAATGCTGGAATTGTGGCAAGAAGGGCCACTACAAGCATGAATGTCGTGGTAAGAAGAACGACAAGAAAGGAAAAGGGAAGGAAGATGAATCAGATTCCACTGCGGTCGCTTCAGATGGTGACGTTGTAGTTATTCTTTCTACAGATCATGATGTATGTCTCACGGCTACGAGTCAGGACACCGACTGGGTGGTAGACTCGGGAGCTTCTTTTCATGCGACTCCACACAGGGTCTCCTGCACAAGCTACAAGTCAGGTGACTATAGGACTGTGAAGATGGAAAATTCTGGGGTATCAAAAATCGTGGGAGTCGGTGATATTTGTGTGAAAACTGATGTCGGTTGCACATTGGTTCTCAGGGATGTGAGGCATATCTCAGACCTTCGCTTCAACTTGATGTCGACAGGAAGGTTGGATGATGATGGCTATGAAAGCCGGTTTGCTGGTGGGCGATGGAAGCTCATCAAAGGTTCGTTGATCGTGGTTAGAGGGAAGAAGTGTTGCACCCTGTACAAGGCAAGTGTCAGTATGTTCAAGGGTGGGTTGAACGCAGCGGAAGATTCAGTTATTGACATGTGGCATAGGTGTCTTGGCCACATGAGTGAAAAAGGGCTTCAAGTACTAGCAAAGAAGCGGCTCCTTCCAGACGTGACAGGTACACCTCTCAAAACCTATCTTGATTGTCTATTAGGGAAATAGCATAGAGTTTTAATTGTTAAATCTGCTTCTCATGTTAATAAAGTGCATGCATTAGATTTGGTTTATTCTAATGTTTGTGGTCCTACGAGGACAAAAACCTTAGGTGGGGCATTGTATTTTGCTACTTTTATAGATGATGTATCTAGGAGGGTTTGGGTTTATGCTTTGAAATCTAAGGACGAGGTCTTTGGCGTGTTTAAATTGTTTCATGCTATGGTCGAGAGAGAGCCAGGTAGATCATTGAAGTGCATCCACACTGACAATGGTGGTGAATACATTGGCGACTTTCTCGAGTACTGCAAGTCCATGAGTATACGGCATGAACAGACGGTTCTCAAGACCCCCCAGCATAATTGTGTAGCTGAGTGAATGAATTGCACCATTGTTGAGAGAATCAGATGCATGTTATCCCATGCGAAATTGCCCAAGACATTCTGGGGAGAAGTAATGCACACGGTGGTGTATTTGATAAACAGGTCTCCATCAGCCTCGTTGACTAGAGAAGTACCTGAGAAGGTGTGAACTGGACAGGATCCATCGTACAGTCATCTCAGGGTGTTTGGATGCAGGACATCCGTTCACGTACCAAAGGACGAGAGGTCCAAGCTCAATATGAAGATCAGACAGTGTGTGTTCTTAGGGTACGGTGATGAAAAGTTCGGTTACAGGTTATGGGATCCGACCGAGAGGAAGTTCATCATGAGCAGAGATGTGGTTTTCTTTGAAGATCAGTGTATAGAAGACATTGGTAAGCCAGAGGAGAACCAGCCTAGTTTAGGTGAGTTAGAGGACATGGATCCGGTTACTCCTCCCGTGGTGCCTGATGACGGGGGAGTACAGCAAGGTGCAAAGGATGAGGGAGTTCCTTCAGAAGATGGACCAGGGGAGTAGCCCCCACTTGATCCACCTGTTAAGCCACATGTGAGGAGGTCATCTAGGGATAAACAACCATCCAAAAGGTACTCACCGCATGAGTACATTATGCTAACAGATGGGAGAGAGCCAGAATATTATTCTGAGGCCCTAGCCGACGAGCATAAGGGGGAGTGGTTGAAAGCTATGCAAGGGGAGATGAAATCCTTGCATAAGAACCACACCTATGATGTGATGAAATTACCTAAGGGCAAGAAAGCTTTGAGCAACAAGTGGGTGTTCAGAAAGAAAATTGAGCAAAAGAATTCACAAACGAGGTTCAAGGCCAGACTTGTGGTGAAAGGTTTTGGTCAGAGGAAAGGCATAGACTTCGAGGAGATATTCTCACCAGTGGTGAAGATGACATCTATACGGGTGTTGCTTGGGTTGGCGGCCAGCATGGATCTGGAGATAGAGCAGTTAGATGTTAAAACTGTCTTTCTCCATGGTGACCTAGAAGAAGAGATCTACATGCACCAACCAGAGGGGTTCGAAGTTAAGGGCAAGGAGCATATGGTGTGTAGGCTGAGGAAGAGCTTGTATGGGTTGAAACAAGCTCCACAGCAATGGTACAAGAAGTTTGACTCTTTCATGTTGAAACATGGGTATGACAGAATGGAGTTGACCACTATGTGTTCACGCGCAAGTTCTCAGATGGTGATTTCTTAGTTCTGCTCTTATACGTTGATGACATGGTCATCATGGGAAAAGACATCAAGAAGATCAACAGGCTGAAATAAGAGTTGGGCAAGTCTTTTGCGATGAAAGACTTAGGTCCAGCTAGACAGATCCTAGGAATGGAGATAACCCGTGACAGAAGCAGCAGGAAGCTCTGGCTGACACAAGAGCGATATATTGAGAAAGTCCTAGAGCGGTTCAATATGAATGCAGCGAAGCCGGTCAGTACTCCACTAGATGGTCACTTCAGATTGAGAGACAGGCAGTGTCCCAAGATGAAGGCAGAGGTGAAAGAGATGCAGAAGATACCCTACGCGTCAGCGGTAGGAAGTTTGATGTATGCTATGGTGTGTACACGCCCAGGCATAACATATGCGGTTGGTGTTGTCAGCCGATACCTTGCCAATCCTAGCAAGGAGCATTGGGCAGCGGTAAAGTGGATACTGCGGTATCTAAGAGGCTCATCCAAGTTGAGCATATGCTATGGTGACGGTAAACCTGTGTTAGAGGGCTACACAGATGCAGATATGGCAGGTGACATAGACTCCAGGAAATCTACATCGAGGTTCATGTTCACGTTTGCAGGGGGAGTGGTTTCTTGACAGAGTAAGCTACAGAAGGTCGTAGCATTGTCGATGACGGAGGTCGAGTACATTGCAGTCACAGAGGCATGTAAAGAGATGCTTTGGACGAAGAGGTTCCTACAGGAACTTAGCCTAAAGCAGGAGGAGCACGTGGTCTATTGCGATAGTCAAAGTGTTATACACTTGAGCAAGAATCCAAGTCAGCATTCCAAGTCGAAGCACATAGAGATTCGGTATCACTGGATCAAGGATACTTTTGAACAAAAGGTGTTACAGCTTGAGAAGGTCCACACGGATGATAATGGGTCAGACATGATGACTAAGGCTTTGCTCAAGGGCAAGTTTGAGGTTTGTAGAAACCTGGCTGGCTTGAAGAAGGTGGATCCCTCCTGGGTCAAAAGGGGAGAGATTTGATGGGGTTTTTTTCCCGTCTTCGACCGGTCTTGAGCCCCGCTCGACCGGTCGTGGGAGGCGCTCGACCGGTCGTAGGTTCAAGCCCTGGCACGACTCAAAGTCCACCGAGTTCGTGCTGTTTTTTCTCGAAGGCTAAGACCAGTCCTGGAATTTCCAGGACCAGTCGAAGGTGGGCTTCGACCGGTCATGGACAGGCTTCGACCAGTCGAAGGAGGCTAAGACCAGTCCTGGAATTTCCAGGACTAGTCGAAGGTTACGCAGTTTGTTCTGCGATTTTGCGCGAAACTACGGATTTGAGTCCTTTCGCAACCGGGATGCGAAAGGGAAGTTTCCTAAACTATAAAAGGGGTTGCCTAGGGTTTTCTAGGAATGCAAGAGGGTTTCCTAAAGCTTTACAAGGGATTTGCTAAAGGGTTTAGGGCTATCAAAGGTGAGAGAGAAAGAGGAAGAGAGAGAGGAAGCTTATAGAAGGGAGGTTCTGCTCGTGGAGGTTATCTACTGTGCAATCTATATCTCAGCGCTTCTATGTCCTCGTAATCGGTTAGATCTCTCCGTTTTCTCTATTTCTCTTATTGTTTATCCACTCCTGCATGAGTGAAGAAAGGTTGTAACGTTCTACTTCATAGTGGATTGTTGATCTGGACGAGGTCCCGTGGTTTTTACCTCTTTGAGGGTTTTCCACGTAAAAATCTCTTGTGTGGTGTGTGATTGATGCATTGATTGTTTTCATTACTTTATTATCCATAATTCTGGTTTGTTCTGGAGGGCTAGATCCTAAGGTTTTGTGTAAAGCCCCAACAAAGTGGTATCAGAGCTAAGTTCATTGAACGGGTAGGATCGGTTCGGAATTATGGAAGGTGGCTCATCAAGGATGATCAGCTCAATGGTTCTAACTGGACCATATGGAAGGCTAAGATGGAGGACTTGCTTTATTGCAAGGACCTATATTCTCCAATTTTAGGCATATCAGCAAAATCCAAGGATATGGCTGACGATGATTGGAAGAAGATGGACCGAAAGGGGGTGGGGTTTATTAGACAATGGTTGGATGATTCCGTGTTTCACCATGTGTATACGGAAACCTCAGCCGCTAGCGGTGGGGTTTACTAGACAATGGTTGGGGACCTGTTTCATTGTGCTCCAAATATTCCCCATTATGCAAGTATCCTTTCTAAAAATATTAATAAACTTTTGGAGACGTGACTTTATATTTCATTATGTTACTGACCAATCAGCCCATGAACAATGCCGAATTCAGCTTAGGCACGATCATATATGTGTTGGTCATGTAGTTTACTTAATATCTTCTTCACTCACTTGTCAACTTCCGCTGTTAGCTATGGTAGCTGTTTCCTTGACCTATAGCAGGAAATGCAGCAGTCGGTGTGATGAAAGTAGGGCAAACCTTTACAACCGAACCCATTATCAATCCAGGTATCCTTTTAAGTAGAGAAGCATTGGTTTATGTTTTTGGGAAACGAGTTTTCAAGTTTGGTGGATGGATGGTCTTCATCCAAGTATTTAGACCATTGATCTGATGCATCCTACCTTGGATGGGGACTCTTCAAAAACCTTGAAGGCGGAATTGCCATTGCATAGTTATATTTCTAAGAAATGGACCATTATGTCAATTTATCAATTTTTTCCTTATTTCCATTTGCTTTACATTACCATTACATGATTAGACTTTAATTGGTTAATATACTTTTCATATCCCCATTCATCTCTTTAGATGTTGTATGAGCATTGCTATCTATACCAGTGATCAACATCAATCCTTGAAGGCAACTAGGCAGACAACTAAAACACTAGGATTATAGAAGTATTCCTTTTTCCATGCTCTAAGATTGCTGATATAGTCAAGGTAATTCTAGAAGTTGAACTATCATAAGACTTTAACCCAGGGTATCCCAAATCGGTTACGTTTCGAATGTAACGACTGATATGTAACGGTAACAGCAGTTACTGTTATGTGATATGGGCTGAAACGGAGAGGTACAGAAAACGGAACTGAAACGGCCGTTACGGGGCCGTAATGGCCGTTACAAGGCATAACGGCCATTACAAGCCTGTAACAGTTGTTACGGGCAGTAACCCTTAAAGAAAAAAAAAAAGAAAAAAAAAAACACGAAAAAAGAAAAGAAAAGAAAAGAAAAAACCAAAAAAAAAAAAAAAAACTAACCTCTTCTTCTTCTTCTTCTTCTTCTTCCTCTTATTCTTCTTCTTCTCCGCAACGCTGCTGCAATTCATCACGACGCTGCTGCAACTCCTCCTGCTTCTTCTTCTTCTTCTTTCCCCTCTGGTGCAACTCCCTCTCCACCCTCTTTCTTTTTCCCTCTCGTTTTCTCCTCTCGCTTTCTCTTTCTTTCCTTCTCATTTTCTTCTTTTTATTTTTATTTTTCCCTCTCATTTCTCTCTCCCTCTGTCGTAATCTAAAAAAAAAAAATGAATAGGGGCGTGGCCGGACGCAGATTAGATACTGACAGGTTAGTAGCGAGTCGCCTACTAAAGTGACGTCACCAAGTTCTGTGGGCCCCACTATGATGTATGTGTTGTATCCACACCGTCCATCCATTTTGAGATATTATTTAAGCCATGAGCCAAAGAATTGAGGCAGATAAAAAGATGTAGTGAACCCCACCACAAAAAATAGTGGGGAGGGTGATTCTCACCGTTGAAACTATCCTAAGGCCCACCATAATTTTTATTTGAAATCAAACCCGTTCAAAAGTTAAAAAAAAAATGAAATAAGGTAAAACACATATATCAGCTTGATCTAAAACTTTCGTGGCCTTTAGAAGTTTTTAATGGTGGGCATCACTATCCCCACAGTTTTCTGTGTTGGGGTCCACTGGAGCTTTGGATTTAACTCATTCTTTGGATATTGCCCTAAAATGATCTCTACAAATGGATGGAAGGTGTGGATATAATACATACATTAATGGTGGGGCCCACAGAACTTGGTAACATCACTTCAGTAGCGTGTCTCACTACTTAAACCTGTAGGTTGCTAATCCGCGCCCGGCGTGGCTATTTCACAGCCACGTACGTACCTTATTTCATTGGTGGTCTACAGCGTATGCCACTTAGTGCACTTGCATTATTTTAGTGCATGCGGTCCACCTTGATTTACATGTTGTATTATATATCCTCCATGCCACCCATCAGTTTTTCCTGATCATTTTAAGGCATAGTCCCTAAAAGGAAGCAGATCCAGATCTCAAGTGGACCGCACAGTAGGATTGAATGTCCATCGTGCACTTGCATTATTTTTGTGCATGTGGTCCACCTTGATTTATGTGTTATATTATATATCCATGGCACCCATCAGTTTTTCTTGATCATTTCAAGGCATGGTCTCTAAAATGATGTAGATTCAAATCTCAAGTGGACCGCATGGTAGGATGGAATGCCCACCATTAAAAACCTATTATGACCAACTGTTATGTTTATGTACCATTAAAACTGTTGACAAGGTTGCATGGACATGGATCAAGGAAAACACAAGTTCGCAGCTTAAAAAATAATATTAACAAATAATAATAATAATAATATAAGTTTTAATTGTGGGAATTCAATCCCTATTGTATGGTCCACCAAAGATTTGGATTTGCCTCATTTTTTGGACCATGAGTTGGCAAAAAGGATGGACAACCTGGATATACAACAAATGCATCAAGGTGGGTCCTATGTTCAGTGCGTCATTCACTAGTGGTCCACCTAAGATTCAAAATCTACCTGATTTTTTGGATCATGCTTTAAAATGAGTTGGCAAAATAGATTGACGACATGGATATACAAATACATCAAGGTGGACCCCGATTTCAAGGCCTCACCCACTAGTGGTCCACCTTAGATCTGGATCTACCTTATTTTTGGACCATGCCTTAAAATGATTTGATAAAATAGATGGATGTCAATGATATACAATACATACATCATGGTGGGCCCTATGTACATGGCCGTAAAAATTGTCCATGAGGCATACATTAACTCAAAATTAATAAATTAAATTATGGCACTATTGTTGCCAAGTCACAATTCCAAAATTAAATTGTTTAAATGATTCTCACCATTAATTTGCAAACATTTTTTTTTTTTTTGAAATATGATCATTTGATATTTTTCATTTATCACTGTTCAATAAATATCCACCAATCCATTAGTGAGATAAGTGCCAATAGATTGCATGAATTTAACATTGATTTGGTGGACAGATTTGGGGCATCAAATGGTCCACCAAATCAGTTCTAAATCAACAACACTATTTACTTGAATATAATTTCAATTTTTTTCTTAAGATTTATTGGGAAAAATTATATTAATTTGTTAGATATATGAATTATATAATTTGACATAAAAGTCCCTAGATTGTATGTTGAAATAAAATGTACATAAGTCACAAGGTATGTAATACACCAAACCTACAAATATGAGATATTTTAGTATTAGATTCATTCTAATTAATTCATATTGATATTATATAGTAAAATAATTAAATATAAAATATCTATAGCCAATACCAGGTTGTCTGGTTCATAAATTCATCACATAGTCCGATACAGCTTCTCACCAAAGATTGGACCGTTACACCACCATAAACATGTTCCAATTTATAAATGAATGCATATTTGGAATGCTTAGAATATTCTGGATTTAATCCATATTTTTTCATATTTTTTTGGCAAAAAAAAAATTGCACCGTTACGCCCCCGTATCGTCGATACACCCCCGTATCTGTATCGGTATCGGTGGGCACCGTTACGCCAACTGATACTGATACGGGATACCTTGCTTTAACCTCCATTGTCAGGTTACATTAATGATGAACAACCCAAGTTATTAGAAAGCATGATCGAATGGCTGCTGGTTTCTTTCCATTGCCTTATTCTTTTAACTCATTGTATGCCTATTTGTCATCATTTATTTGTAAAGTTTTGTTAATGTAAGTCATGGAAAATAGGATAGACCACCCAACCCATATCATATGGTACTGGTCTTGAGTATCTAGTAAGCTACGAGACCACCCAACCCAGATTATGAAAAATAGGATAGACTTCTCTTTCTTTTGTGTATTTTTAGAAATTTCTGGCTCACCATATTACTTGTTCCAATCCCATTGGGATTCTAACTTTGAAGTATCGGTTTTTGCAGCTAAATCACAAATCATGTTTATTTTTTTGATATCCTACATTTATACAATAAATCAAATAGATTGTTTGGATCATGGATAAAGACCCCATATTTAGTTAGCTAATTACAATCAAATCAATTTCTTCATGAAAACTGGTTAGATGTTTGTTGCCTTTGTATGGTTAGTGTGCTTGTTGGACTTTTTCTTGCATGCTTTTGTTGTTCAGGGAATAAGTTGACTTTGTATCGTTTATGGTTAGCTCTTACCTGAAGTGAATTTTGTACATAGTTCAACAGGAAAGTTGAACTGATTGGTAGCACAATCTCTTGGCCTTTTGAAGTTTCTATTGGTTTCAAATGCTCCGATCTATTTATTTGTGTTTTTTTTTTTTTTTTTTTTTTTTTTGTTTTTTTGTTTTTTTGCAGAACTGTTTTGTCTTTACCCCTGATGATTAATGGTGCGCATTCAGCAATTACTTTAAAGACAAAGAACGTCTATCTAATCACAATGCACAACGTTGCAGGCCGCAGACACACAATCTCATTCAATTTTGGAAGGCTCCCTTCATCATTCTATGATATTCTTCGCAAGGAGTAGAACGACTATATGGAGCTCTTTCTGCTCATATGTGGCTAGGGATGATTTGTAAGTAGAGATGAACTTTTCTTTGTTTCTACCTTACCTTTTCTTTTTATTTCTTTTTCTTTGTTTTTTTTACTTTTTTTTTTTGGATTCTTTCTACCCTTCCAACATAATTGTGTAACCATATCTGAGAGACATGATTGCCCTTGTAAGACCTACACACACACACACACACACACACACACACACACACACACACACACACACACACACACACACACACACACACACACCCCACACACTCACGCTAGTGGAATTTCACCACCTATGGGCACTCAAACCCTTGACCGGGAGTTGAAACTCCCGACAGTCTACCACCCGAGCAAGAGTAAGGACCCTTGTAAGAGCTTGTAAGATATAATACTCTCTCATTATGCATGTAATTAATTAAGTGTGATGTATTACTTCTATTATTCTTTATCTGTATTAGTTTAGATGGGTAGATGGATTTGTAATCCATGAAGTCTTTATCTGTATCAATTAATTGAATGAATGAATGATTATGCAGGTGGTAATTGAATGAATGAATGATTATAATTTTTTTAATGTAGGTAATAGCTATGGATAAATTCAGCATATTGCTACAGATCCAACATTGCTTTTAGCCACCAATACTATCTGTAGCTGCAGGTACTTTTGACTACAGAATAGTTGCTACAGATTATATTTGTAGCTATTGTAATCTATTGTTACAGATTAGATCCGTAGCTATAGGTTCTAGACCTATTGGCTCGGCACCTAGACGACAGCCGTGCTACGGATGAAAACTGTAGCGATAGGCATATGGCTACGGATTAAATCCGTAACCTTTGTCCAGTTTTCTGGTAGTGTAAGATAGGCTTTTTGCCTTGGGGCTTGAGCCTCATTCAGGGGGCATGTGAATTTGGTCCTATGGTGGGCTATGCTAATAGCTCTAATCTATGTCTTTGATCACACGCGCGTCGACCTGTGCCGTGCCGAGTCCGTGTTTGGGCTTGGCGCTGGTGCGGTGTGAGTGCGAATGTACTCGTGTGGGCTTCCATTCCTGTTTTTAAAGTACAAAAATCATTTTATTCTCCTCTTCTAAAAACTCTCTCTGTTATTCTGGTTCTGGTTTAAGAAACTTTGTTGAGTTCATTGTTGAGTCAACTCAGCACTTTCGGGTTAAATGCAAGTGGTTCGAGCCCATGTACAGTGAGTGCACCGCTGGGACTGGGTTATAGTCGTTGTATCTTGTAGGTCGATTGATCTAGAAACCTGTTGCACTTGGGATGCTGTCTAAGGAGAGTAAATTCGATTTCAAGCCGAGTGACTCACGTCACGCCTCGACTCAATTCAATAAGTCTTCTTTATCAGATTTTATTTTCTTTTTTGATTCTCGATTTTTAATATAGTCTATTTAATTCAACATATATTCCAACAATCTTGAAATCGAATTGTTGAATTACATAGACTATAACTACCATAACAGCAAATGCTTTTGCTGAGTTAGCCAAAATCAAACCATTCGCTGGACAATGCTGTAAACGATGGAAACAGAAACTGATGTTTGCACTGACCACCTTTAAAGTTTCATACATTCTGTCTGAATCATTTACTATAGATCCATCAAATCAAACCAAAGTAGCAGATGAAAATACTTGTAAAAATTATATTTTAAACTCTTTGTCCAATAAACTATATAACGTGCATGCTTCTTATGAATCTGCTAAAGACATATGGACTGCTTTATAAAAGAAGTAAATTGGAATACGCGAGCGCTAAGAAACATGCAATCGCTAATTTCCTTCATTATGAAATGACAAACGATAAACCTGCACTAATCAGATTCATAATTTTCAAAATTTAGTTCATGAATGTGATAGGACACATGAAACCAAAAAATCATATTGTACTTTAGATATTGGGGACTATCAGTATTATTAATAACGGTCGCCTAAATGAACTTGAAATCTTAGTAAATGTGATAGGGCACATGATAAAGATAAACATTTAAATAAATCCTTAGTTTGGTTAATACAGAAATGATTTATAACCTTTAGTGGGACTTAAACACCTTGGTTGTTCTACTAGACTAGAGACTTAAAGGTTGTGGTAGATCTGTATATAACTTGTTAGGTTTTCACACTTAGGCACATAGATTTAGCCGATTGTTAAAATAGAGGTATGAGAGCTTAGCAAAATTTAGCTACAACTTGTTTAAATCTAAGTTGTGATAGCACGCTTGGACACATGCAATACATGGAACACCATTAGGATAGTTGAACCACTTGTAATATTAACAATTGGAACATACAACGTTAAATTTGGAAGTAGAATTCTATTTATTCTTCTTTAAGGGGGGTAGCTTGTAATGACCCCTGTTCTAGTAGTAAGACGTGAGCGCTTGCATATATAAATAAACTTAGTGTGGAGAATTAGAGAAGGCACACGGACACCGTAAGATAGATCGTTGTTCACATTCATAGAGGAAGTGTTGAATTTCGAGGACGAAATTCTCTTTAAGGGGGGTAGATTGTAACACCCTGTACTTTTCAGTACTCGGGTATTACCACGAGGATCCGACTTAATATGAACACGAACCCGACTCTTCTATACATCCACTTTCACTCTAGTTTAAGTCTAACTATTAAAAGTGAGTTACAACCATCCATCCATGGATTAAAAAAATAATTAAAAAAAAAATGGACCATCACACTACATGAAGGACCTGTTTTTTGAACTTGCCCTCCTCATTAAGTGAATCTAACCGTCCACTAGCAGCCTATAGTGCTAGATCATTAAATCCATTAATCGTCGGCCTTTGAAATAGGCTACGAGTGGCACACAGCAATATTGTAAGGATGGGACCCTAAATCCCACCATAAATCATTAAGTGGATAGTCATTGGGCCCTTAGAACTCATTGGATAGGTGATGATCGAATTTAAAAGAAATTCGGCCATTGTATTAACAGGAGTCAATAATTGATCGTGAGATCTCTAGGTACGGTCCACCTAAATTAAGGATTGTCTTCCTTGGCCAACCACACCAAGTCTTTCTGAACTTGACGCCCACTGCTAGACATTTCTAGCTGCAAAAGAAAGGAAGGAGAGAGAAAGAAAAGAGAGAGAAAGGGAGAAAAGAAAGAAATGGAAGGAGAGAGAGACGCAGAGAGGGAGTGTCCAGGTGCGATCCGTTCACCGAATCTGCACTAACCCAACCGAGTCGCTGGACCAGCGAGGGCCGCTACCATGTCGACTGAACTCGACTCATCGAGCCCGAGTTGTGTAGAGCTTGGGCTTAGTGAGCCTCGCTAGACCAAAAAGAGAGTAAGAAGAGAAAGGAATGAGAGAGAGACAGAGAGAGAGAGAGAGCGGAAAGGCAGTCGGCGGTTGCCCCCTCTGAGTCAACTCGACTCGCTGCCGAGTCCGTCCCAACTCATGGCGAGTTGGGCATCCATTGCTGGACTTCCAACAGAAGAATGAACGAGGAGAAGGGGAGAAAGAAAAGGAGAAGAAAGAAAAGAGGAGAAAGTAGAAAGAGAGAGAGAGAACCGAACCAACTCGGTTTCAAACCAAGTCAACTCACCAAGTCAGCCTACTGACCCATTGGCTGGGTCAAGTCCAAGGGCAGCTGGACCTCTCTAAGTAAGGAAAAGAGAGAGAAGGAGATAAGGAAAGGTGGGCGGTTAAGTGGAGCCAAGTCAATTCGACTCGAACCGAGTCAACCAAGGTAAGTCCACCTCCTTCCAGATTGAAGTTATTTCGATTTTAGTATCAATATTATCAATATTATCATTAGCAGGATCATAAACCTTAAGCATGATTAACCATTAGTAAATTACCTATACTTGTATTAGTTACTATAGGCAAATTACAATTGTTAAATATAAGTTTTTTTCATTCTTAAATATTATCATGGATAGTAGGGCATGCTATTTAGTTTCATCACAAAGATTATTAAGATCACATCAACTAGTATAAATTATATCCTTAATGTTAATGGTCACCATGAAATTATTAATATTATTAGCGTATGGTCAAATGTAAATCAATATTTTATTAGTGTTGGTCCTTATTATATTATCATTAGTGAATATTCTATGATTAATACTTGTATTATTTAAGAGATTACTAGTCATTATAAGAATATTAGATAATGTCAGTACATTTAAATATGAACTTATGAATCATCATTATTAATATTGATGGACTAATACTCCTATTATGAATATTATTCGATCCATTGTACAATAATAATAATATTAATAATATTAATAATAATTTAGTATTCAAATCCTAAAATCTAAGCATCGAATTAAACTTTAAGATAAGACCCTAAAACCTAGGTAATCCAAATCTTAGGTTAAGACCTTAACCCTAAATAGTGTAGAAAACTTGTATCTGACCATACAATTTTATGATTCATGGTAGGATTTGATTCGAAGGGCACACGTGCTTCCTAGCAACATTAGTGGCGATCTGATCTATAAGGTGATGATTCTTCCCCTTGAGCTTTCCATTTTCCCATTAGCTTAAGCGATAGTTTTTATTTTAACCTAGATTGATAATTAATATCTCCATGTTATAATCACATGTGTTAATTGTTGGAATTGAATTGCTATATTGCATGCTTATTACTGATCCTGCATATTTATTTCATGTTTGTGGATTATTTGTGGATTGCTTATGGAACTTAAATTGGTACATTAGTGGGAAACCCTCACTTATAAATGTACACCCATACTTGGGATGCAACTCCATTGAATGTGATTGAAATGGACCTATAACTTAGTGGTTATTGAATTGTGGCTTGAATTGAATATTGATGTGGGCCTACCATCCAAGGGTTGTTATGTCTAAGTGGTTTTTAAGGATGGTTTTTATCGCATGGTTTTGATATCGGCCCTATGTGGCTTAGTTTTGATAATTTCCCTATGTGGCTTAGTTTTGAAATTCGCCCAGGTGGCTTTGTTTTAGTATTTTCCCTATATGGGTTCGATGTTTTATATTATGCAATCATGCAATGGTAAACCCCATATACTGAAATATGATTGGCCACTAGTCGATGGGTTTTCATTAAACATCCTAAGGTGGTAATCTCATGAGCCGGGGATGATGGCATGAGACCTATGTGTAAGTGTTATGGTCTCATGCTCCTTTGGTTGTCAAATTTTGTGGTGTTAAAACCTCTATCTGTGTCTTGTGTTTGTATGATGATTTATATACGTTCAAGACACTGCTTCACTTGTGCTTCAAGTTAAGTACGGTTCAAGTCAAGTACGGTGATTGACTTCAAGACAAGTCAAGCCATATACAATTGTATCAATGTTCAGAGCTACATCGATAAAGAGTACAATACTCAAGTTCATTACAAGACTCAAGTACGTTTCAAGACTCAAGTGCAACTCTCGATTAAGTTTGATGTCAAGCTTTTGAAGATCTCAGGATTAAAGATACATCAAGATTCAAGATCTTAAGATTGATAAGGTTCAAAGGTCTACCTTTACTGAAAGAATGAAGTTCAATGTTCATACGACATGTTCCAGGTTTGATAGACCTTAGATTGACCTTAGGGTAGGTCATTTCAAATACATAATCCAAACTGTATGTTTTGACATGATTTTGGTCTGTTCTAAGACTAGTCCTGGACCTTGTTCGACTAGTCCCAGCACTGGTTTGACCAATCCAATAAATTCCATGACCAGTCTTAAGTTGTTGAAGATTTTTGGAATTTTTTGGTTTGTCCACGACCAGTCCTGGTGGTCCTTCGATCGGTCGTGTGAACAGTGCACGACTCGTCCTCCAACCAGTCCTGGTTCCTCGACTCAAACTACAGCGAGCAACTCAACTGGCCTATGACCAGTCCTGTGTCATCTTCGACCAGCTGTAGGTGATCCATGACCAGTCATAGACACCCCACGACCAGTCGTAGAACAGTTTTCAAAGATCGCGCTTAAAAATTCAAAAAGCTATTGGAACTACGACCAGTCGAAGGGTCCCTAAGACCAGTCGAAGACGAATTTTTACATCTATAAATAGCACATGAATTTCAGAGTTTCACATCCCAATTTAAGTAAATTCAAGGCTCCACTCTGAGATAAGTTCTGTGTTTGTTTTTAAGCTACGTTGTGCATAATTCTATTTCCTTTTGTTAGCTTTTTATTATTTGATTTTGATCTTTATTCCAATCTAATTTGAAAAGGGGAAATTCTGTAATTCCTTCTTCTTGGAATCAAAATCAAATATAGCCAGCCCAATTTGATTTAACTTAAAATTAATTAGAACTTAGAACCATTATAAAGTGAGTATTGGACATTGAACTTTCATATTCAAAATTCTACTCCGATTGGTTCTTTCGGGTTGCTACGAAAGGAGAAATCCAGGTATTTTACATTTCTGTAAAATTTCTATTCTTTTGGTTTTTGTTTGAGATTCGCCAGAAAAATCTCATTTGTATGGTTATTTGAGGAGAGCCAGAAAACTCATAAAGAGGGGTTTTTGGATTGTGTAAGCCTGTAAGTGCTATGGTCTCATGTTCCCTCTTCTAGTAGTCAAATTTTGATGTGTCAAAATATCTATCTGTGTCTTGTGTTTGTATGGTTTTTTTTAAGTGTTCAAGACACTGCATCAACACTTCATGACATTGGATGTCTTCAAGAAATACAATGTGTACTTCATCATCGTATCAATGTTCAAAGCTACAATGTTGAAGTTTAAGACTCAAGAAACAACTTCAAAACTCAAGAGCAACGCATGAAGTAGTTTTCAAGCTGGTGAAGATTTTAAAGCTACAACAAGTTCAAGATCTCAAGATTGATAAGGTTCAAATGTCTACATTCGTTAAATGATTGAATTTCAATGTCCATACGACATGATTCAGGTTTGAATGACTATTAGGTTGACCTTAGAGTAGGTCACTTCGGATACATAACTCAAACATATATTTAAAAGGTTTTTGGTCTGTTCTAAGACCAGTCCTACCCTCTGTTCGACCAGTCATGGCATTGCCTCGACCAGTCCAAGAAATTCCACGACCAGTCCTAAGTTGTTGAGAATTTTCAGAATTTTCTGGTACACTTACGACCAGTCCTGGTGGTCCTTCGACCGGTCGTAGGAGTGACTTCGACTCGATCACGACCAGTCGTAAGTCTATGACTTAAAGTCCAGTAAGCAATTCTTTGGTCCTACGACCAGTCCTAGATATCTACGACCAGTCGTAGGTGACCCACGACCAGTCTTAGGTTCCCTAAGACCAGTCATGAAACGGCTTTCAAAAATCGCGCTCCTTATTTCAAATATCCGTTAGAGCTACGACCAGTCGAAGGTTCCTAAGACCAGTCGTAGATGCGATTTCTGCTTCTATAAATTGAACACGAATTTTAGAGTTTTACAATTCAATTCATAACATTTTCAAGGCTCCACTCTGAGATAAGTTTGTGTTTGTTTTAAGTTATTTTTTGCATAATTGCTTTCTCTTTTTGCTAGCTTATTTAATTTGATTTTGTTTCTATATTCCAATCTTATTTGAAAAAAGGAATTAACTTATTGCTTCTTCTTGGAATCAAAATCAAATATAGCTATGCCCAATTGGATAAAATCTAAAATCCTTTAGAACTTAGAACCATATTAAAGTGAGTATTGGAAATTGAACTTTGACCTTCAATCATCTACTTCGATTGGTTCTACCGGGCTGCTACCAAAAGGTGAAATCCAGGTATTTTACAATTCTGTAAAATTTCATTACTTTTGGTTTTGTTTGAGATTAAGCCAGAAAAATCTCATTGTATTGGTTATCTGAGGAGAGCCAGAAAACTCAGAAAAGAGGGGTTTTTGAATTGTGTAAGCCCAAGTGAAAAAGACACAATTATAAAGGTTTTGGGTGAACCTGTGAAAACCTATTTGATAGTGAACGCTAATATCCCCTGTGTGAGGATATTAGGAGTGGAGTAGCATTCTGTGTGGCTGTTGAAAGACAGTTCTGTGTGGCTGTTGAAAGACAGTTGGTGTACACACAGGCGAACCACTATAACTCTTTGTCTTGTGGATTGAATGCTTGCTTAATATTCATATCTTTTATCATTCAATTGTGTGGAATGTACATGTGGATGTGAATGTTGTAACAATTTACATTTCAAGCAAGTGTGGGGATTGTTGTAATAAATTAGATCTATATTTCTGTATTTAATTTCAATTCTTTGTTATTCATTTATTTCTATTAAAATTGAGTTCTTGATCCAAAAGACGTTCTAGAAATAAGGTTGTCCTACCATAAGCCCTTGTTTATTATGGTGTAAGGTTGTCCTTAGAACTGAATTTGTATCAATCTCTCAATACTTATTTATTAAGGTGATTTGATTTCAGCATTGTGAATTGATTTATAATTGTAAGGCTATTGATTTATTTTATTCCGCTGATTTTATTATAATTGGCATAGTCCTATTCACCCCCCCTCTAGGACATATAGCTTGGCCTTTTCAAGTGGTATCAAAGCCTAATAGCTCGTTCTTATTGCTTTTTATTTGGATTTATTTCCTGAGCTAACGATCTAAGCTATATAAAAGGATGTCAAATTTTGATAGTCTTTCAGTCACTGGGCTTCCACCATTTGATGGCTCCAACTATGCATATTGGAAAGCTAGAATGAGGATCTTCCTCAAATCAATGGATGAGAGTGTGTGGCGAGCCATAGTGACGGAATGAAACCATCCTACCATTGAAGTAACTCAATCCGACGGTTTAAAAACTGTGTCTGTACCTGCTTATTATTTATGGACCACCCTTCAGAAAAGTGAGTATAGTGCCAATGTTAAAGCCCTAAATGCAATCACTTGCGCACTATCACCGGATGAGTTCAAAAGAATTATATCCTGTGATACTGCAAAGCAAGCCTTGGATATACTAGAAATGACACACGAGGGTACTTCAATTGTCAAAAAGTCTAAAGTCCAACTCCTCACAACCAAATTTGAAGAAATTCATATGGAGGAAAATGAAATGTTTATGGACTTTTACACTAGACTAAATGACATTGTAAATTCAATGTGGGGTCTTGGCGATAAAATTCCAGAAAGTAAAGTGTGTGCAAAGATACTACGCTCACTTCTTGAACGGTTCAATTCTAAAGTAACCGCGATCCAGGAACTTCGTGATACAGATAATATGAGGGTAGAAGAACTGGTTGGTTTTTTACAAACCTACAAATTAAATTTTAAAGCTCCTAAAGGTAAATCTATAGTTTTGAAATCATCTAAAGGTATTTCTCAAGAAAACTTAGATTTAGAAAATTTTGAAGATGATATGGCTCTTTTGGCGAAAAAGTTTTATAAAATTTTCAAAAGCAAGAAAAGGGTGGACTTTCAAAAGGCAAATGAAAAGAAACGATCTAAACCTAAGTCCAAAACTTGAAAGTCTTTGAAAGATAGTCAATGTTACAACTGCCAAGAATATAGGCATTTAGCAAACAAATGTCCTAAAAAGGACAGACCCAGAAGGAAGGGTATGTTGGCTACTTGGGATGAATCGTCTGATTCTGAAGCATCTTCTGAATCAGAAAATTCTGAAACCGAGTCGGGCAGTGAAGTTAAAGCCCTTATGACTCTAGCTAAGTTTACTTTTTCAGATCACGATGATTCAACAAGTGAAGAAAATTTGGATAGTGATCATGAAAATGAAGAAGATCTTCAAGATGCTTATAATGCCTTATATAAAGAAAGTTGTAAAATTGCTTTCAAACTTAAACTTCAAAAAGAGAAGTTTTTTAAACTCAAACAATGTTTTGAAACTCTTATCTTAGAAAAATCCCTAATTCCAGATTGTTTTGAAAAATCAAAGTGTGATTTGGAATTCAAAACGTCCCTAGTTGAAGATTTGAAATCTGAAAATGAGAAACTTAAAAATGAAGTATCTTCTCTTCTGAGTTTGAAGGACACATGGAGATATGCCCAAGGTGATCCAAAATTAGAAAAATTATTATCCGAATCAAGAAAATGTGGTGATCGATCCGGGTTGGGCTATGATAAAAAATACATCTCCTAAACAGAAGAATACTCCTCCCAACTTTGTGAAAGTAGAGACTTCTAACTCAAAAGGAAAAGGTACTAGTCAAGTTTTTTCTAAAAATTCAAAAACTTTTCAAAAACCTAAAAGCAGCTATATAAATTTTAAAAATCAAATCAGAAACCCACTAGCTGAAAAGATAATTTATTTACTAAAGGAGCTCTTAAAATCTAACTCAGTAGGTCACTCTTACAACTATAAACAAAAGAAGATCAACTATTCTCCTAAACCCAAAACAGCTCTGAAATGAGTTCCTAAAGTTACCTGTTTGGTTGTTCACACTGCTTTCAAAGCTTCAAGCCATTCAAAATGGTACCTAGATAGTGGATGCTCCAGACATATGATAGGCGACAAGGCTCTATTCACCAATTTTAAAGATATGATTGATGGGTCAGTCACATTTGATGATGGTAGCAACTGTAAGATAATTGGCAAAGGTACGGTTCAACTCTATAACCTTCCCTTATTTAAAGATGTTTTATATGTTGAGGGTTTAAAACAAAACCTGTTAAGCATATCTCAAATATGCGATAACAACCATAGTGTTAAATTTTCTAATCAAGGTTGTGAAATTATAAAAAAAAAAAAGGGTTCTGTAATATTAACTGGTCGCAAAACTTCTGAAAACTGCTATATAGTAAGCAATGGTAGCTCATCTAACCAAACGTGCTACATGGTCCATACTAATGAGACAGAATTATGGCATAAACGCCGCGAACATGTACACTACCGAAATTTATAGATTGAGCAAAGGAGAACTAATTAGAGGTCTTCCTAAGATGCAAAAAGTAGACAAGATTTGTGGTGAATGCTAGTATGGTAAACAAACTAGGAGCTCTCACAAAAAGGTGAATTCCAATACCACCATAAGACCACACGAGCTTCTCCACATGGATCTTATAGGACCAACGAGAATAGAAAGTCGAGGTGGCAAAAAATACATCTTAGTTATCGTAGATGATTATACAAGATACACTTGGATTTCATTCTTGAGGGACAAATCAGAAACCCTTGATGAAGTAAAAAAGATTATAAAACGGATCCAAACTGAAAAATGTTCTCTAGTAAGATCCGTAGTGATCATGGATCCGAGTTTGAAAATAGTAGTTTTGAGAAATTCTGTAGCGATCAGGGAATATCACATGAATTCTCTGCACCTAAGACTCCTTAACAAAATGGAATTGTCAAGAGGAAAAAAGAGTGCTTCAAGAAATGGGAAATGTTATGCTAAATAGCATGAAGCTTCCCAGGAATCTCTAGGCTGAAGCAGTGAATACCACCTGCTACATTATTAACCGTGTTTATATTTGTAAATCTAATGATAAAACGACTTATGAAATGTGGTTTGAGAAAAAGCCTTCTGTCAAATACTTTCGAGTTCTTGGCAGCAAGTGCTATATTTTGCGTGACCGTGAAAATTTGGGAAAGTTCGACACTAAAAGTGATGAAGGGATCCTTTTAGGATATTCTTTAAACAGTCGTGCATATCGTGTTCTAAACAACAGGACCGGTGTGATTCAAGAGTCAATAAATGTTATAATTGACGATCTTTTGAATACACCTGCCCCTAGTTCAGATAATGATGAAATTCTTGTACTTGAAAAACCAGAAACTTCATCAAGTGAAACTAATTCTGAATTAAGGACTGTTAAAGATCATCCAACTTCTCAAATACTTGAAAACCCTCTCACTGGTGTGCTCACTCATAGACAATTAGAGGACATATGTAACTACGTATGTTTTACATCTCAGATAGAACCGGTTAACGTGAAAGAAGCACTTTCTGATGAAAACTGGACAATTGCGATGCAGGAAGAACTTAATCAGTTTGTCAGAAATGATGTCCAGTACCTTGTTCCTAGACTTAAAGATAAACATATTATTAGAACAAAATGTATTTTCAAAAATAAGTCTGATGAACTTGGAAATATTATTCGAAATAAAGCAAGGCTAGTTGTATAGGAGTACACACAAATTGAAGGTATTGACTATGATGAAACCTTTGCCCCTGTAGCTCGTCTTGAATCAATCAGACTTTTTATTTCCATTGCGTGCTTTAGGAAAATTAAAATTTACCAAATGGATGTAAAGAGTGCCTTTTTGAATGATGATTTACATGAAGAGGTATATGTTGAACAACCTACAGGGTTTGAAGACCCTAAGTTTACTGATCATGTGTATCGTCTTAAAAAGGCTCTCTATGGTCTGAAACAAGCTCCCAGAGCATGGTACGAAAAACTGACTGAGTTTTTACTGAGTCATAATTTTCAGATGGGAAGTGTTGATAAGACACTCTTTGTTAAGAAACATAATGATGATATTCTAATGGTTCAAATATATGTTGATGATATTATTTATGGATCAACCTGTATTAACATGACTGTTGAGTTTGCAGATTTAATGAAATCTAAGTTCGAAATGAGCTTGGTTGGGGAATTAAATTATTTCCTAGGGTTGCAAGTGAAACAACAACCTGATGGAATTTTTATCTCTCAAACCAAATATGCCTTGAACTTAATTAAGAAGTTTGGATTTGAGAATGGTAAAAATTTTGATACTCCTATGAGTACAACTTTGAGACTCTCAAAAGACTATAGGTAAAGATGTGGATCCTAAATTATATCATAGTTTGATTGGTAGTTTGCTTTACTTAACTGCAAGTAGACCAGATATCGCTTTGAGTGTTGGTATTTATGCTCGTTATCAGTCAAATCCTAAAGAATCTCACTTAACTGCTGTTAAGTGGATTATGCGATATGTCACAAGTTCTACTAAACTGGGTCTCTGGTATCCTCATGAGACTAGTGTTCAATTAGCCGGGTACTCAAATGCTGACTGGGCTGGAAACATTGATGATAGGAAATCAACCAGTGGTGGTTGTTTCTGCATCGTGAATTCTCTTGTTTCTTGGTTTAGCAAGAAGCAAAGGTCTATATCGCTATCAACAGCTGAGGCTAAATACATTACAGCTGGAAATGCGTGTACTCAGCTTGTTTGGATGAAACGCATGTTAAGCGATTATGGAATTACACAGGATTCTATGATTTTATATTGTGATAATTTCAGTGCAATAAATATCTCAAAAAATCCAGTTGAGCATTCACGTACTAAGCATATTGACATTAGATTTCATTTCATTCGTGAATTAGTGGAAGAAAAATCAATATCTTTGGAATACATTCCAACCGAGACTCAACTTGCGGACATTTTCACTAAACCGCTCGACAAAAGTAGGTTTAATAAATTAAAGTTTGATCTCGGTATATGCGATTTAAATTAAATTTGCATGCATTGGTGTATCATAATGTACATATATTTGATGGCTTATTTGCTTAAATTTTGAAATCTTTTGGAAAAATTGTAAATTTTGGTCGGTACTCGACCAATCGTGAGTGTACACGACCAGTCTTGCTTCGACCGGTCGAGCACATCCACGACCGGTCGTGAAACTCGTAAATTCTCTTTATTTTGGGGTTTTAGCTCTTCTTCTTCATTTCCTTTTGTCTCTCCAACGAGCTTAGCCTCGACCGGTCGAACCCACCTTCATGATACTTCAAGGTTAGTGGTTCTTTTGCAATTTCCTCATAGATTCTTGTTATTAGTGCTTCAAATTTCACTCTTGTAGAATCTATTTGCTCTTTCATTGCAAGTTTGGGGTTTTTCTCTTAAAAATCTGTTCTATCAAAACCCCACTTCTTCTTTCTTGAATCGTGTAGTTTCCTTGATTCCTTCTTTGAAAATGGATGCTAGGGGTAAAAAGAAAACTACCCGTGGTCCATCTTCATCTCAATCTGCATCTATTGCGCAATGTCATCTTCGATCTCCAGAAAATGAACCATCAGATGCTCGGGATTTGCTTATGCGCAATGTTATAGTTGAGCATTCTATTAATATTAATCACATTGCTCCATTTGGTATCCTTCCTCTATTGCAATCTGTGGGATGGGATAACATCTTACATTGGGGTAGAGCTGCATACCAGTCCATTGCCCAATCCATGGTTGTATGTATCTATGATTTTTCTCTTAAAAATTTAACTTTTAAAATTGAGACTCAGGATGGCTTCTTTACTGTGGATCACCATTTGATTGCTCGCCTTATGAAAATTCCTATCAATGATGAGGGCATTCCGATTCATATATTATCTAATAAAATCTCAGAATCTGAAAGAAGAATGCTTACTAGGGATTTGTGTAATTTGGATGTTCACTGGACTCATAAAGGTAATGCACTTCCTTTAAGGTATTTGTTACCCAGTCATAGAGTGCTTCGTAGGATTTTCATCTCAAACCTATATCCGCGTTTTGGTAATAAAACCGAACTCACTACATTCATGGTTCGTGTTTTGCATTCCGTCATCTCTGGTGCAAAAATATGTCTGCCTTCGTTAATTTGTCACTCCATTATTCAGTTTCGTCTCCATCCAGGTCATAGGGATATTCCCTTTGGTTATCTGATGACAAGGTTAGCCAATCATATGCTCGTGACTATGCTTATTCGAGAGAAACCCATCCATCATCTTCCTTATAATAATTTCAATATTAACAAGATGAATTTAGAATTGGTTGATGGCCAAGTGGATGTTGGTAACAATGGTACTAAAGCAAGGAATGCAGATGACACTAGTGATTTTCCTACGGACATAAATATGGATGATATATTTGAAGACCTTGAATCAGACTCGGCTGATGATCCTGACTTTCAGCCTTCTGATTTTGATGAGAGGTTGAATTCTCTTCAGGAACAGGTGGCTCAAATACGTGTTACCCAAGACACTTAGTTTTCTTATTTACGCAAATATATGAGGCGTGTTGCTAAGGGTTTACACAAAAGTGATCCATCTAATCCTGCTCCCTCTTCTGGCTCTGACTGACAATTTTATGTTTGGTCTGTAATAACTGATATTTTACTTTGCTCTAAGACTGCACTATGTTGGCTTGACTGACTTTTGTTGAATTATGCACTATGCACTTCGAACTTTTTATCTCTTGCATCTATATTCCATCTCCTACTTTCCTTAACCTTAGCTTGCCCTTATTTTTTTCTTCCTTTGTCATTTTGTGTCAAAAAGGGGGAGAAGTTTGGTGAAGTTTTGGTTGGATTTAATGATTATGATTATGGGATTGTAGATTATGATTATGGGATTGTAAAGTAGTTTGGATGTGCTGTTACTCAGGGGGAGTAAGCTGGAACCTGGATGTTGCCATGATTCACTATTGAACCTGTTGTTCTTGTATCTCTCTTCTTATTGGAAGTATTGTTATTTGGGTGTTTTGTCACAAATTTGACAAAGGGGGAGATTATAAGTGTTATGGTCTCATGCTCCCTCTTCTGGTTGTCAAATTTTGATGTGTCAAAACATCTATCTGTGTCTTGTGTTTGTATGATTTTTTTTATGTGTTCAAGACACTGCATCAACACTTCATGACATTGGATGTCTTCAAGAAATACAATATGTACTTCATCATCCTATCAATGTTCAAAGCTACAATGTTGAAGTTCAAGACTCAAGAAACAACTTCAAAACTCAAGAGCAACGCATGAAGTAGTTTTCAAGCTGATGAAGATTTTAAAGCTACAACAAGTTCAAGATCTCAAGCTTGATAAGGTTCAAATGTCTACATTCGTTAAATGATTGAAGATCAATGTCCATACGACATGATTCAGGTTTGAATGACCATTAGGTTGACCTTAGAGTAGGTCACTTCGAATACATAACTCAAATATATATTTAAAAGGTTTTTGGTCTATTCTAAGACCAGTCTTGGCATTACCTCGACCAGTCCAAGAAATTCCATGACCAGTCCTAAGTTGTTGAGAATTTTCAGAATTTTCTGATACACTTACGACCAGTCCTGGTGGTCCTTCGACCAGTCGTAGGAGTGACTTCGACTCGATCATGACCAGTCGTAAGTTTACGACTTAAAGTCCAGCAAGCAATTCTTTGGTCCTACGACCAGTCGTAGAGATCTACGACCAGTCGTAGGTGACCCACGACCAGTCGTAGGTTCCCTAAGACCAGTCGTGGAACGGCTTTCAAAAATCGCGCTCCTTATTTCAAATATCCGTTAGAGCTACGACCAGTTGAAGGTTCCTAAGACCAGTCATAGATGCGATTTCTGCTTCTATAAATTGAACACGAATTTCAGAGTTTTATAATTCAATTCATAACATTTTCAAGGCTCCACTCTGAGATAAGTTTGTGTTTGTTTTTAAGCTATCTTGTGCATAATTCTTTTCTCTTTTTGCTAGCTTATTTAATTTGATTTTGTTTCTATATTCCAATCTTATTTGAAAAAAGGAATTAACTTATTCCTTCTTCTTGGAATCAAAATCCAATATAGCTATGCCCAACTGGATAAAATCTAAAATCCTTTAGAACTTAGAACCATATTAAAGTGAGTATTGGAAATTGAACTTTGACCTTCAATCATCTACTCCGATTGGTTCTACCGGGTTGCTACGAAAAGGAGAAATCCAGGTATTTTACGATTCTATAAAATTTCATTACTTTTGGTTTTGTTTGAGATTAAGCCAGAAAAATCTCATTGTATTGGTTATCTGAAGAGAGCCAGAAAACTCAGAAAAGAGGGGTTTTTGAATTGTGTAAGCCCAAGTGAAAAAGACACAATTGTAAAGGTTTTGGGTGAACCTGTGAAAACCTATTTGATAGTGAACGCTAATATCCCCTGTGTGAGGATATTAGGAGTGGAGTAGCATTCTGTGTGGCTGTTGAAAGACGGTGTACACACAGGCGAACCACTATAACTCTTTGTCTTGTGGATTGAATGCTTGCTTAATATTCATATCTTTTATCATTCAATTGTGTGGAATGTACATGTGGATGTGAATGTTGTAACAATTTACATTTCAAGCAAGTGTGGGGATTGTTGTAATAAATTAGATCTATATTTCTGCATTTAATTTCAATTCTTTGCTATTCATTTATTTCTATTAAAATCGAGTTCTTGATCCAAAAGACGTTCTAGAAATAAGGTTGTCCTACCATAATCCCTTGTTTATTATGGTGTAAGGTTGTCCTTAGAACTGAATTTGTATCAATCTCTCAATACTTATTTATTAAGGTGATTTGATTTCAGCATTGTGAATTGATTTAATTGTAAGGCTATTGATTTATTTTATTCCGCTGATTTTATTATAATTTGGCATAGTCCTATTCACCCCCCCCCCCCCTCTAGGACATATAGCTTGGCCTTTTCAAAGCCCAAGTTAAAAAGACACAATTGTGAAGGTTTTAGGTGAACCTGTGAAACCTATTTTGATAGTGAACGCTAATATCCCCTGTGTGAGGATATTAGGAGTGGAGTAGTTGTGTGGCTATTGTTTAACAGTTGGTGTATATACAGGCGAACCACTATAACTCTTTGTCTTATGGATTGAATGCTTGCTTAATCTTTCATCTTTTATCATTCAAAATTGTGGAATGTATGTATGGATGTGAATGTTGTAAAAATTTACATTTCAAGCAAGTGTGGGGAATGTTGTAATAAGTTAGATTTAAATTTCTACAATTTATTTCAATTCCTTATTATTAGTTTATTTCTATTCTGATTGAGTTTTTGATACAAAGGACGTTCTAGAAATAAGGTTGTCCTGCCATAAACCCTTAGTTTTTATGGTGTAAGGTTGTCCTTAGAACTGAATTCGTATCAACCTCTCAATACTTGTTTATTGAGGTTGATTATTTTTCAGCATTGTGAATTGATTTAATTTATTTGGCTATCTCTTTTATTTTATTCCGCTATAATTTTAATTTGGCATAGTCCTATTCACCCCCCTCTAGGATATATAGCTTGGCCATTTCACTATGCCCAAGTTGTCGGCCTATGCTGGTGACGAGCCCCCGTAGTGACCTTGAGCTTATTTAAATTGGCTGATTGGAACTGGACTACTAATGGTTTGGCTAATCATACATACATGGAACAGACCAGCGTTTATCGCTATCATATGTGATATACGTATTTTGTCTGACTGGATGAGCATTCCCAAGTCGATGATTGCATGGGTGACGAGCCCAATGTCCGTACGGATGAACATCCCCGAGGTGATGATTGCATTCACGCATCTATGCATCTAATAAGACTGCATCATGTACTATTTTATATGCCTTGTTTTTACAACTATGCTTACCTAATGTAGCGGTGTGCAATCTTGAGAGGAATTCACGCTGAGTTGGCCACTCATCCATCAAATATATAACCGTACAGGTAGCACAGGTGGCCCAGATGATATTCATATTCTTATTGATGAGGAGCAGGCTATAATTGACAAGGGCGCATCATTGTATTTGCTAAGGATTGTTCCAGGATTTTACATCCCAAGATTGTTGTAATTTATTCTGTTTCACATGTAATATTATTTCATTTCGTAATTATTAATGTCAGAGACATTGGTTGTATAAGTCATTATGGGCAGTTTCTTGTATATTTGAATGATCGTGCAATTCCCTTTACATTTGATTTGTCCATGCTACGCTAACTGCTAACTCTGACGAAAGAAAATATATATATATATATATATATATATATATATATATATATATATATATATATATATATATATATATATATATATATGGAATTTGGAGGTTAACACTCAGGTTTTTGGTAAACGGGTCATATACCCGTGTCCTGAAAACACAGGACGTTAGAAGTGGCGACTCCAAGACTATCACATTAACAATCCAGGTCAGCCCGATCACCCCTTGTCATTCCTAAAACCCGACAAATCGTCAAAAAACGTGGGTGTCGATTTCCCAACGTTCACAGAATGACGACTCCACTGGGGACTTGCTAGAGCACACTAGCTGAGTACCGACTCGAAAACGTGTGGTACTCCAGTCTTAAGGGATATTCTGCATATATTTATATCCATAAAAAGAAAAATTCAATCTTTGGCTTACACTTGCTTGAGCATCCATCCCAGCTATGACTACCTGATCTTGCGTAACAATGGTTACCTAAGAAGAAGACCCAGCAGCTTTGCCAGCTCCTGAAGTATCGGCACCTGCGTTTGCACCTCCAGCGAATCCCATAGATTCACCAGCTACTGCGACCATGAACGAGATGGATCAAAATCTCAAGGTAATGTAGGAACTACTACTTCGCCGGGTTGTAGGCATCATACCAAGCATGCAAGCGCCACAGCCTAGTGGTTAAAACAGTTCAATCCTACAACTTCCTCTCGCCTTCTCCCTTCCTTCACCAGCAAATCTCATTTTATCTTTTCCTACTGAATCAACACAAGATCACCAACATCCTCCCACAAACGGGAGCAACCTTCTCACACATCTTCCAGTACATTTTTCATCACTTCTCCCCGAAAACGGGAATCACAATCAGATCACAACATAGGCTGATGCCCACGAAGGGGGCCAATTTTGAGTCCAACATACTCCCCTTAACGGGAGTCACAATTAGGATTTCATAGATATCCCAGGAGGGAGCCATTTCTGAACATCACACCCTCCCCCAAAAGGGAGTGGAGTCCAATTCCAACTACCTCCCACAATCGGGAGTCCATCCTCTTTCCAACTACCCCCCGTCCATGAAAATCATAGGGTTGACGAAATAGACCCTTATGAAGAAGAAGCAGCCCACGCTATGCAGGAAGGGGCAAGATACCCTCAAGTAAACCGATCAGAAATTGAGGAGCTACGAGAACAACTCCGGTTGATGCAAAACCAACTGCAAAGGCAGCAAGGAGTGGATCATCCATCAACCAAATTCAGGGATTTATGTCCCTTTCCAAATGTCAGGGTTCCTTAAAACTTTGAGGTACTAAAGTTCAAAAGATACGATGGTAGTGGGTGCCCCACAACACATTTGAAAGCCTTTTGTGGGGAACTCAATGCGATCGAAGGGAATGACGGAGCCTTGATACGGCTCTTCCAGAAATCCCTCAAGGGTGACGCTTTTGATTGGTATACGTCACTCGATAGCCATCAGATTAGGACTTGGGAAAGACTTTCCCAGGCCTTCATTGATCGATTATCTTACAATCTGAACATGGCTCCAAGAAGAGCATACTTGGCTACCTTGAGATAAAAAGCCAACGAATCATTGTCTACATATGTGGGACGTTGGCGACCCATGGCTACCAGGATGAGGAACCCCATCGATGATGAGGAATAGATCTCCATGATCATCCATTCAACGAATCTGAACATCTCCGGATACCTGATTTTGTACCGCTATGTAAATTTCTCCTAGCTCATCCGGGTTGGAGAACAGGTAGAGGTAGGTATAAGAACCGGAACCATCTCCCTATGGCCACATCAGGCCCCCTCAATCAAGAGAAATAAAATTTAGGGGAAACCTATTGGGTATGGGAATAGAAATGGCACTGCTCCCATACAACGTACCACGGAAGTGAACAATATCGTGGCAACCGCTCAAGGCAATCAATATGCTCAACAACAAGAGCAACATCAAAACCGACAATACCAACTACAACAAACTCAACAGGGATACCAGGCACAACCGCCTCAATAACGTCAACAACAGCACAAGGGGAATATACAATACTCATACCAGAACAAACAAGCAATGTCGGCCAGGAAGTTCACTCCACTAGCACAAACATACAGTCAGATGATGACAATGTTGGTGTAAAAACAACTTCTCACACCACTCCAACCTCGGCCTCCACCAAATCCTTTACCACCCAGCTACAATGAAAATGAGTACTGTGCATATCATTAATCTCGTGGCCATCCAATAGACCGCTGTTTCGCTTTAAAACACGCGGTCCAAGATTTGATCGAAAGCCAGAAGAATGTGATCACCCCACAGGCCAATGCTACGACTTAGGCTAACATTCTCCAGAATCCCTTGTCATCGCATCAAGCAGGGCCCAGCTCATCGGGCACCTCCACCATCAACAACATCGAGGAAGGACGTCCTTCGTACTCCTTCCCTCATCACCCCATACATGCAATCATGCCCGATACAGCAAATCAGTCATGGGGTACCGACAGACACCCCCGCCTAAACCACAACTATTTTTGGAAGCAGCACCAGCAGCAGAGCCTCTCATCCTCCAAGGGGCACCCCCAGCATCAAATCCCACATATCCAAACTCAAACAGGTCGAACTTTGAACCTCTCATCTTATAGCCAAGATCCCCAGATCTTGCCCCGCTAGTTTTGCAAGGGGCACCTCTTGCCCAGGAACAATCTCCTAGCTTCTTTCTTTTACCCCATCAATTGGCACATGCCTGAAGGATCTCTCCCTCACAAAACACATCTTAAAGAAGGGAAGAGGGTCCTATCCTGGAACGACCAAAACCCCAGGAAAATTCGGTCATGTTCCAAGGAAGAACCCCGTGTCCATCGCAGATCATGTCAAAATCAACAACATCATCCCCGTCTCAAAATTAGGTATTTTTAGAAGGAAGGTCGGTTCCTTCTTACGACACAAAAGAAGTCCCATGGCATTACCCGGAATGCGTCGAGGTGGACAACATGAACCCCAACGGTAGGTACTTCCGAAGAGACAATCAAAATCAGAAAGAAGCCCGAGGAGCTTTATCAGGAACGACCATAAGGCTGAAGCTGCCTACGATGTAGCAGCTCAGCTCAAAACCATTCGAGCACAAATCTCCATCTGGGAACTGTTGTGCACGTCAAAGTCACACTGAGAAATCTTTGTAAAGACCTTGAATGACGCACACATCTCTCCTGACGTATCGCCTGAAATAGTTGCACACATGATAGGGAAGCTCCTTGCACCACAGGCAATCACATTTTCTGATGACGAGTTGCCACCGGAAGGCCGCAAGCATGGGCGCTCACTCAACATAGCCGTCCGTTACAGGGATCTCAAGGTCTCCTTAGTCCTCATTGATAACAAATCGAGCTTGAATGTTTGCCCCATGAGGACTGCTGACCATCTCGGAATCGAACCATCCTCCTTCAGACTCATTAACATGAGCGTCAGAGCCTTCGATAATTCTCAAAGGGAAGTAAAGGAAGAAATCGACATAGAAATATTGATCGGACCAGACGTGTCCTTTGTCACTCTTCAAGTTCTTGATATCTCTGCCTCGTTTAACCTTTTGTTGGGACGACCATGACTCCATGTTGTTGGAGCAATCCCATCGACTATCCATCAAAGGGTTAAATTTCTTTCCAAAAATCGAATCATCTCTGTACTAGCCGAACTTGAGATTATCCTACTGGTAGCGATCGCCACCCCAGAACTTGATATCCCGGTGAACGATATTCAGCACGCGAAGGGTGACATATCATATCATAGTTTCGAGTTTGAAATTGTGAATTCCATCACCAATCCATATCCACTTGCTTCAGAATATGTCATCCCTCCTGCTGAACATCAAATCCCTAACTACCGTACGAACGTCAAATCCTTAACTACCGTACCAAATTCCATGGAAAAGGTATGGTAGTAAGGCCAGCTACGACAAATGAATGAAGACAGGGACTAGGGTATCAACCCTCACTGGAGGATCAGACCACAAGGCCCAAAAAGAGACAACCATTCAAGTACACACCCATCTGATTTGTCAGATCCTAGGTGGTTTGCGGGGACACGGTGACCACTCTCGAGGAACAATTCCAAGGGATGAAGCTATCGGAGAATCTCAGTCAGGAATCCATCTGGCCGCCAATACGATGGGATAAGATCCTCAGAACCCCAGAAGAACATCCAATGCTAGGGGCAAAACCACCAGACCCATCAGATGAAGCCAGGGGCATGAGAGCGGGATCACCCGCAAAAGACCAAGGGCAAGAGGTGCCCTCTAAAGGACTAACAGAAAAGAACGGGGAGCCACTCATCCCCATCATCAGCCAGGGAGAGACCCTCTCATCAGCCACTCAAAACAACAAGGGGCAAAAGCAGCCCATTCACTGGACCGAAAAAGGGAAGTGGTCTTCCCTTAACTGGACAGACATCAAGATCCCGCAAAAATGTGGATCAGAGGAGCCGGAAAGCTCTAACTCCTGAGCGAAGAAATCGAGTCAGACAAAGACTTTGAACCCAGTCCAGCAAATATCATGGTCATTGGGACAGATGACCCATCAACACAAACAGATCAAGCCAACAAGATCATGAGGGGGAAAGAACCAAACTGGTCAACTATTCTCCTGACAATCGAATCGACCGGTAAGCCATCCAAGGGTACCGGTCGAAAAAAAACCCAATGTAAATAGAAATTGGCATCCCGAACCAAGTCAGGATCTATCATGGTTTTGCAACACTATTCTATTAGGGATCCCTTGGAGCAAACAAACCCCCCCCCCCCCCCCCCCCCCCCCCCCCAAAAAAAAAAAAAAAAAAATTCAAAAAACAACAGATATTTCAGAAATCCCAAAAAAAAAATCAAATATTTGTCAAAATCACAAAATACCAGAAACTCTTCAAAAATAAAAAAAACAGTAGAAAATCCTCCAAAACTCACAAATAATAATGTGTCAAATACACCACTCACGGCACCAGAGTTTAAGGTTGACTCATACGATACGATTTCAATCTAGAGCTAGACTTTGAACACATGGGTTTGGATGAAGCCCAAGGTGAGGGAAATGATGATTTGACTCTCGAACTAGAGGATTCCCTCAAAAAGTTCGAAACAAAGGCCAATGTCGTTGCGGACGATTTCAAAATTGTAAACTTGGGATCACTAGAACTCCCTAGAAAAGTGCGCATTGTTATATCTTTGCCTCCGGAATACAAACAGAGGATGATGGAATTCTTGAAGCCGAGATTATCCAATTTTGCTTTCTCTTATGAAGATATGCCCGGACTCGGCGAAGAGTTGGTAGTACATCACCTACCAATGAAGCCTGATATGAAGTCAGTCAAGCAAAAGCTCCGATGAATGAAGCCAGAATGGGCCCTGAAGGTCCGTGATGAAGTCGTCAAGCAATACAATGTAGGATTCTTGGTAGTCTCCAACTACCCGGAATGGCTTGCAAATATCGTACCAGTTCTAAAGAAAGACGGCAAAGTCAGGATGTTCATTAACTTCCGGGATCTAAACAAAGCAAGTCCCAAAGACGATTTCCCCCTGCCTTACATTGACACTCTGGTAAATAATACAACAAGACACAAGATCTTCTCATTCATGGACGGTTTCTCTGGCTACAACAAAATCAAGATGGCCGTTGAAGACCGCGAAAAGACATCCTTCATCACACCATGGGGAACTTTTTGCTATCGGGTTATGCTATTCGGGTTGAAGAATGTGGGAGCTACATATCAGCGAGCCATGACTGCTTTGTTCCACGATATGATAAACAAGGAGATGGAAGTCTATGTGGATGACATGATCGTCAAATCTTGCACAATCGAAGAACATTTTGAAGACCTCAAGAAACTCTTCGACATGCTGAAAAAGTTTAAGCTCCAACTTAATCCACAAAAATACATCTTCGGTGCAACCGGGGGCAAACTGCTAGGCTTCATCGTCAGCGAACATGGCATCAGGGTGGACAAAACTAAGACAAAAGCGATCATCAAAATGCCTTCTCTAAGGACTGAGAAAGAAATTCGGGGTTTCGTCAGGCGAATATAGTACATCAGTCGATTCATCGCTTAGTCACGTCCATTTGTGAGCCCATATTCAAGCTCCTAAGGAAAAACTCGTCAAAAGATTGGAACGAAGACTGTCAAGTAGACTTCGACAAAATTAAGAAGTACCTACTGAAACCTCCAGTGCTCATGCCACCTACACCGGGTAGGCCATTGTTGCTATACATTTATATCACAACAGAAGCAATCGGATGCGTCCTCGGCCAACACGAAGCTTCAGGAAGAAAGGAGCAAGCGATCTACTATTTAAGCTGGAAGTTCACTAGCTATGAATCCAAATATTCTAGCTTAGAGAAAACATGCCTTGCCTTAGTCTGGGTAACACAGCAGCTTCGATAATACATGATCGCCCATCCAATCCTTCTGATCGCTCGCATGGACCCGTTAAAGTACTTATTCAAAAAATCAGCATTAATGGGTAGGATCGTAAAATGACAACTATTACTTTTTGAGTTCGACATCACCTATGTCACTCAGAAAGCTATCAAGGGGCAAGCGTTAGCTGACCGCTTAGCAGCACACTCTCTACCTAACTATCAACCGCTAAAAACCTTCTTTCCCGATGACGACATCCTCCTTATCGAGGAGGAAGAAGAAAGGAAGACAGGAGAGTGGACACTCTTCTTCGATGGAGCCGTTAACTCGAAATGAAGTGGAGTAGGGGCAAGACTCTATTCCCTCGACGATGTCCTGATCCCTATCTCCAGGCGATTGGCATTCCATTGCACCAACAATGTGGCTGAATATGAAGAATGTATCGTCGATCTAAGAGAAGTAATCATCCTCAATGTGAAAAGGTTGCGAGTCTTCAGAGACTCACAACTCATCATCAACCAGATAAACAGTGAATGGAGGACCAAAGATGAAAAGCTGATCCCTTATCACGTCTATCTGGAGAACCTAACTGAAGAATTTGATGAAGTCACATTCTCGTACATGCCACGAGCCAAAAATCAGTTTGCAGACACCCTTGCCACCCTCGCCTCAATGCTAGAGATTCTTAAGGGAATTTCAGAGTGGGAACTTACCCTAGAGCTTCAAGAAGAGCCCGCATTCTGCCTGCAAATTGATGAAGCCGAAACCTCCCCAAGCAAGCAACCATGATACACAGACATTAGAGAATTCACGAGCACCAAAAGTACCCTGAAGGAGCTGCATCAACAAATCATTGCACTATCCAACGACTAGCAATTCAGTTCACGATCACCAGGGGTATCCTCTACAAGCAATCCTTCAACTGAGTCCTCCTCCGCTACGTGGATGAAACAGAAGCAGCTCGAATCATCTCAGAAATCCACGAAGGTCTATGTGGCCCACACACAAACGGGCATATGATGGCAAAGAAGATCTTACAGCTCAGCTACTATTGGCTAACGATGGAGACAGACTACTGCAAACACGTCAGGAAATGCTTCAAATGTCAGGAGCACGCGAACCAAATCCATGTGCCTGCTTCCGAACTATACAACCTGACAACACCATGGCCTTTCTCTATATGGGGCCTTGACATCATCGGGAAAGTCAACCCCAAAGCTTCAAATGAGCATAATATATCCTGGTGGCAGTAGATTACTTCACCAAATGGATAGAGGCAGCATCCTATACCACCATCGCAACATCTCATGTGATAAAGTTCATTAAAAATAATATCATCAGCCAATACGAGATTCTTCATGCCATTATTACAGACAACAAGACACCATTATTACATATGAGCGATTTCCTCGAGAAGTTCAAAATCTAGCGCCATCGATCAAGCCCCTATCGCCTTCAGATGAATGATGGGGTCGAAGCCGCAAACAAGACAATCATTCGAATGCTGGAGAAAATGGTCAAAACATATCGCGACTGGTTAGAAATGCTCTCATACGCACTCTGGGCTTATCGGACGTCTGTACGGTCTTCTACATGCACAACTCCTTTCGAACTCACATATGGAATAGAAGCAGTACTACCAGTCGAAGTTGAAATCTCATCTCTATGAGTATTGCTAGAAAGTGAAATCGAGGAAGGTGAGTGGTGGCAAGCAAGGTATGATCAACTGCACCTGGCAGACAAAAAGCGCATGTGTGCGCTAAGCCACTCACGATACTATCAAAGGACAATTGCACGGGCCTACAACAAGAGGGTCCAGAAGAGGAGCTTCAAAGTCGGCGACATGATCATGAAGCACATTTTACCACCGCACTTGCCAGACCCTAGAAGGAAGTTCAAACCATCGTGAGATGGCCACTGATCATTCGGAAAGTCCTTAAAGGAGGAGCCCTTTGGCGTACCAACCTGAGAGGAGAAGATCTTCCAGATCCCATCAACGCTGACGGCGTGAAAACCTATCACGAGTAACCGTACCTAACTTCGTCAATGATTACAATCATAAAGCTGAGGTCAACAAAAGAAACAAAAAAAAAAAAAAAAAACATACCCATCATTCCTTCCCCATACAAGTTCAAAAAAGAGAGAAATAAAAAATAGAAAAAAGCATGCAACTCAAAAATAAAAAAATTAAATGAAAATAGTTCAAAAAAAACTAATCCAACAAAGCCATCCCACCTTCCTTAAATAGTCTGACCAAAATAAACAGCTTACGATTGTGATCAAAGACAAAGGCAGGAAGGTAGCTAATTGGTCGGCTATGAAGGAAATCTCCTCATCTCTCCCGATAACCCCCCCCCCCCCCCCCCCCAACAAAAAAAAAAAAAAAAAAAAAAAAAAAACTCATGCCTAAGCAAAATGGGCGAGGTGAAAACCCAAAAGGGTGCCTCAAATAAAAACAACGGGCATGTATCGGACTTGGTGAAAACTTGAAAAGGCACCAATGGTAGTAAAATTTTTTTTTTTTTTTTAAAAGCACAGCTGCCAAAGGACAGGCAAGAGCAAAGGCCCGGGACGTGGTGAAAATTTGAAAGGGCGCCATGTTAAAAATGACGGGAAAGCCTATAACATCCCAAATTTTCATGGCCAGAGTTTGTATTCGTGCCCGAGGAAATCGGGTGTTAATAATGTATAAACTAGATGCTGTAAAATCGTACCCTATTTTTTTCATTTAAATCACATCCAGATACATTTGTGAAGGTAATCATTCACGAGAATAAAATCCACTGTATTGATTATTTCATCAGAGTAAGAGAATTCATTAAATAATCAAATGTCTTCTCAATGGAAGCTTATTACAATATCAGAGTTCGCATCGGAAGCATAGAACTAAGTCATAAAATTATCTTCTTATTCTTTCAATATAATCTTCCATATGGAGTTTGTTCTCTAGGTCTTCAATTTGTACGTCACCTGCATAATCTGTACGGTTGGAGAGGGTCAACGCCCTACTCATAGTGATGGTTATCCTTTAAGATTAACAATAATTCAAGAGATTCATAAAAGTAATATAAAGGTTCTGATATGTCCCGTAGTCCACTAATATGAGGATATCAGAATACGCAAACAACCTACATGAGATGCATACCTAGCAAAGTATGTGAGCTCATCATACGTAGTGATCATCACAATGTCGAATACGATTTATAGAAATCCCGGCTCGACCCGCATCCCATAACTATGGATATTTGCCAGCATGGCCAACATTACCGTGGATTTACGTGAACTCCTCAAGGTATACAACACATGAGCTAGGTGAATTAAGTGACATGACTTGATCATGGAGTAACTATTTACGACATGTAATCTTGGAGTGATGTGACACTGCATTTGTGAATTACACACATCAATTTGTGCACCACTACCAAAAGGCCCATGGAATTACGTGACGACCAAGGGGGTCTCTACTAAAGCGTCTCTACCTAGAGCGCATTACGTCCATGATAGAATATTTGAATCACTAGTTGTGATACATCTTACACATCACTTACACTTATAGAGAGATAGATTGAATTATGGGAGTTCTGGAATATCAAGATACATGACCAAGCCTTAAAATAAATAGCACAAGGCCAATATAATAAAGAGAAGAGTGACAATAGTCAATTCAATAAAAAAGAGTAACAATGTCTAACTCAACAGATAAATGAGTGGCAATGGCCAACTCAATAATAAGGAGAGTGGTAATGACCAACTCAATAAAGAGGAGAGTGGCAAGGGCCAACTCAATAAATTGATAAAGGCAAGGGCAAGGCTTGTCTTCATCACCTCACATAAATTTATAAAGATCACTTGTAAGCAACATTATACTATAATCTCAAAGGGCAAATAATTGATGTAAGCCTAAAGGATAAAAGCAAGGTAAATATAATAACTTAAATTAATGTAAGCCTAAAGGATAAAACCCTCACCTTTCAACTACGATTTTCTTTAATGTGGCTAATTTTATGTCGTAGCGTTCTAATTTTGTGTTTTGGATAGGCTCGATGAGTCAGCAGGTCATTGATCCAAAGGTGCCCGGAATTGTCGGCCTCTCTCTTCATCTCTTTATTTTCTTCTTCTTTTCTTTCTTTCTTTCTTTCTTTCTTTCTTTCTCTCTCTCTCTTTTTCTTTTTCTTTTTCTTTTTTCTTTTCTTTTCTTGTGTTCTTTCCGGCCAAGTGATGGGATTATATATATATATATATATATATATATATAAAACTTGCTGGATCTCTAGATCCTTCTTACGCAAGCCCGGTTGCATAGCAACGTGATTCGTCTGGCAAATCCAATTGCGCAGCAACCCAAATTATTCGATTTAGCTTACATGGACTTGCAACTTCTCACGTTTGTCTTTCTTTAGGTTATTTAGGCCCACTGCAAATCAAACGGCCTGTGAATTCAGGGTTTGGATCTCTGATAGGTCAGCTCTGTTGGTGGGGAATGGGTTTCATTTTTAAAAAAAAAAAAAAAATTATGGTGGTTTGGTCCCGATCAACCATCTCTGAATTTGGACGTCTCTAAGTTGGTCGGATCTGTTGTTCGGAGTTTCTTGGTCCGTCCAATCTGTGGTGAGAGCGAGTTTCTTGGACATGTTGCATGAAGGAGAGAACTTTCGCATGGTTGCTCGTAAGATGGCGAAACTACCGTAAAAACTGGTGAAACTGCAGAAGGTCTCTCTTTCCTTCTCTTTCGGACGTCTAGGGAGGGATCAGAATCCCTTTCTCTGATATTTGGATGGCTCCGATTAGAGCTGGTGGGTTGCGTAAGAAGGTGCAGGAAGGGAAAGATTGCAAGTCACGATTTCCACGTTGTTACAGCGCGAGGAGGGTCAACTTGGATGAGTTGCTGGATTAGGTGGGGTCTTATGATGTCGCTTAGGGAAATCCTCTCCGTTCGTTTGTTTTGTATGATAATGTTAGGCCATGGACCAACATGTGAAGTAAATCAGATTTTTGAATGGCCCACATGGTCATTCGGTGGGAAGCCAATGCTCACCGTTGGAGCATGCTAACATGGGAAGCAAGTTATATGTCGCACGTAACTTATTAGTTTTATTTGCATGTGATAGGTGGGGTCCACTAATTATGTCCTCTGAGAGATCCTCACTATTCATATGCTTTGTGTGATGGTGCTAGGCCGTGGACCAAAATATAAGGATGGATCCAAGTCCTATGTGGGCCACACGCTGCAGAAACGTGTGAGTGAAAAACTCACCTTAAAACCTTCCATCCGAATGCATGTGGCTGTGTCTGTATATATAGAGCTTGGTCTTTTATTTACGACATTGCCCTTCCTTTTCCTTTGAACTTCTGTTGTCCTTAATTCATAACTACACCGTCAAACAGAGGCAAAATTTCACTACGGATCATTATTTCTTGAAATCTTTCAAAGTGTTAAGTTTGGGCTTGGATCTCTTAAGGATGGCCAAGATGCTCCTTCAGTGGCTAACACACTCTGTAATTCGAAATAACATTGGTACACCTCTGATTGGCAAGTTACCAGGTAGTTTGGACCTGCACCCTAAGATCTTCTTAGTGATCAGTTTACCATGATATTCGTGTGACCCGTTTAGCGGATCCAAATATGACAGACGGTTAGATGATTTGTTAAAAATAAGAGAACTTGATGGTTAGCATTCTTACCATGTATGTAGGTGGATGTACGGTAGTTTCGTAGATTGATGGTCATAAGTAGGTTTCTAGAGTGATTAGGGGTAAGACATATATATCGTTAGATTTGAGTGACTTTTTCACATGTATAAGTTCCTCATATTGTAATTCTAATGGTGGGTTAAGCATATTCATATAGGGTGAACAAGATGAACGGATCAGAATCTTTATCTGATAAGTGTATGACGGATGTAAAGGTCAAGTAGCTACTTTACTATGATTTAAGGGCTGGAATTTGATGTGTATGGTTAATTTATGATAATTAGGCCTGGTATAAAATTTCACATGAAACAGATCGTGGGAACCATGTGATCTATAATTCAGGGGTTTATGTTAATGGCATTTTCGTAATTATTGTTTATCTAAGAGTTCTGTGAAATCTAATGGTTCTACCTGGTTGTATGTACCTTTATAAACAATTCTTACAAAAGTACTTACATCTAAATCATTCTGAATGAAGAGTTATTTACCAATTTCATTTAAGCGAAGGTACATATGTCAAATCACGTGATAGGTCGTCTTGTCTTAAAACCAACGGTCAAATGGCTTGATCTATGAATGAAAATTATTCCCAATGGTCAAAATCGTGTTGGAGAATGGATATAAGGTTAGGATAGCTAGATTGGAATTGTACACATGTACATCATAAGTTGAATTTCATGGTAACACTCGAGAACTTTCAATACCCAATTATTGAAATGTTTAGGGTGTTACAAAGCCAGTCATGGTGAAAGCCTAAAAAGGCACTACAGGCAAAAATGACTAGAAAAAAGTTTTTTTTTTTTTAAAGTACAGGTACAAAAGAAGCCAAGGCAACGAGCAAAGTGAAGAAGCACAAGGAAGAGATAAGTCCTAGATTAGAATTCCGTCAGACTCTACCCAAATCCAAGGGTCATGATCCTAGTATGCGCTACTCTCAAGGAACCGAGATCCCTGGTAAACAACTCAGAATACCGAATTTGACGTGGGCTCAGTCCAATGTTCTGATCCCATCATCTAAAGCATAAATCCAAGCACAAACAAACACTGACAAGCTATGGCATAAACGAAAATTTTCTTTCATTCCTTTCAAAACTTTTGTATACAAGTACACTATTTTTCTACAAAAATTGGTCAAAACAAAACATAAAAAATATATATACACATAAAAAAAAATGGCCACTAGCATAATCAGTGACCGCTTGGTAAGCCTCCATCTCCTCCCTCATACATCGACAGTCGCTGCCTGAGTCTATCCACCTCCATGCACAGGTAGAAGACCTCGTCTCTTTCCAGCCGGCGAGACGCAATCATGCTCTCATCATATAGCTGCCCCACTGCCATTCGACGAGCCATGTCCTCACAGGCATGACGAAGCACAGAAAGCTCCGTGGACATAGATACTGAAACCTTTCAAAATAGAAAAATCATTGCACCAAAAGGTAACCACCTGGAAGAAAATCAAGGAGAATAAGCAGGAAATAAGTAAGAATGGCAAGGAACAATCTTCTCCAACCATAGCGCATTCAATATCCTAGCTACTTCAAGTGCAAGCCAAAGATCATATTATCATCATGAGCATTCATCACATCATTACTTCCCTCCTCAAGCCCTTTGCTCCTCTAGATCACCATTGAATATATGTTTTGTGACTTGCCGAACATCGGATCCTGTCGCATCAGAAACTCATGGTAGTCTAGTCCTCTTTTATACTATTCTAGCATCAATACATTTGCCTTTCTAGACATTCCTTAGATGTATGCTCTGTCGTGTGCCGGAATCTCAGATCTTACTATATAAATCTGAGTTTGCCTAGTCCTATTTCGATCGTATCATCATATCCCTTAAGATTATTTTACCACACGGAGTAGAGACCATACATTCGTACGGGCAGAGAGAGTGCCTAACACCCTCCCTCTTTGTAACTGAGGTCTCCTACTCAGAATCCCGAATCACAAATCAGGAGTCA
The DNA here is from genome assembly GCA_021015155.1 of Magnolia officinalis. Lineage (NCBI taxonomy): Eukaryota > Viridiplantae > Streptophyta > Magnoliopsida > Magnoliales > Magnoliaceae > Magnolia > Magnolia officinalis. Next base: position 26,929,771 of record JAJHSJ010000019.1, read on the forward strand.
ACTTAAAGCAAGGGAGTCTTTGGATTCTTTAGCTTCGCATATTCTGCAGGTTCTAGCCAACAGTGGGATTTTGAACTAAGTGGCTAGTGGCGACTCCACGACTATCACATTAACAATCCAAGTCAGCCCGATCACCCCTTGTTATTCCTAAAACCCGACAAATCGCAAAAACCAGCGTGGGCGCCGATTTTCCAGCGTTCACACATACCAAATAGCAAAAAAAATAAAAATTCAATACTACTGGGGAAAAAAAAAAACAATAAGCCAGACAGAAGAACCAGTTTCTTTGATGATAACATGAAAGGCTCCACAAATCATATGAATAGAAGGCTAATGTAAAACATTCCCCGAGCAAAATCCAAGGACCAAGTTGGGTGTACCCAAATTGCAAATGAACTGCAGACCGAGCAGTAGCATCCTCCTTAACAGACATCAATGAAGTTCTCTATCTTTTAATGAAATGGCAGTAAGGCAATACATTATTTATCTCCATCAGAGCAACTTTAGAGAATTCTGAAGGTCCTTTAAGCTGCAAAGTACCTGTTCAACATTTCTTTCTTAATGGTATAAGAGGAGATCTAAAGAAACATTATCCATATATTTATGACACTCAAGAACAAATCAACACAAAATCATAAGATCCCTACAGGGATCAAGGACATCCACACTTATCAAGGGAAAGCATCCAATGTTCTTACTTTTATCCAAGTCAATAATCAAGAAATAATCTATCATGGTGCATCAAGCACATATATAAGGTATTCAGACCATTAAAAAAGTCAGTTACAAATGGATAGTTAAAGAAGTCCACCTATTAGTTGGTTCAATGGGAAAAAAAATTTCATCCAGTCGACAGTTAGTTCCATCCAACCGTTGCGAATATTGGAGTATGGTCCATCCATAGTAGGGCTCAATAGATCCAGAGACAGAGCAATCCCAAAATCTCGGTGCCTCTTGCATATTACATGATCGATGATTTACTTATGTTGGAAGTGATTATCATTAATTTATCTTTTTTGTATTGTTAATCTCATTAATTTACATATAGAAGGAATATGTGTATAATTTCCCAAGACATGGGAGTTACCATCCACAATCAAAAGCCCTAAGAATGAACTGTGAAAGATGCCAAGTATGTTATATTAAGACTAATGTTGTAAAATGGCATAAGCAAATCCATGCGACCTAAGGGGGCTATGTAATTATGGTTTTCATTGGAACAAAATATTGCTATAATAGTATATGGGAAAGATTAATGCTAAGCTTCTTTTTTTGTAATGGAAGATCAAAGTAAAAGTTGGGCTCTAGGGGTTTGATGGTGTGCTGCATCACATGGATCGTTCAGATGTTGAAAATATCTCACGTGTGATGAGTTCTCAAAAAGTTCACACAAGTTCCGTGCAAATTGGTGCGTAGCTGAGCTTTCAACCATATATATGTGTGTGTGTGTGTGTGTGTGTGTGTGTGTGAGGAATGCTCACCTACGCACCTTTTTACGTGAGCACCCATGAGCACCTTTGCACACGTGTCATGGGCACGAAAACCTCACAAGCCCAACTTTCAGCCCGATACAAAACTCTAGTGGGCCATGGCAAAAGGAAACAATTTACTCCCATGATTTGCATTTCTTTTTTCTATGGCCCACTAGAGTTTTAGATCAGTCTAGAAATTGGGCCCATAGAGTTTTAAGGGGTGCCGCATCACGTGGACCATTCAGATTCCGTGCCTATGACACGTGTGCAAAGGTGCTCACGTAAGAAGGTGTGAAGGTGAGCATTCCTACACACACACACACCCTATACAAAGGAAGCCTATTATGTGCACTTCTTTTTTGAGATGTTATGATTGAAAAGTGTGTATTAAGGTCCTTTTTCATGGCCCACCATAGTTTAGATCAAAGTAAAAGTTGGGATCTAGGGGTTTGATGGGGTGCTGCATCACGTGGACCGTTCAGATGTTCGAAACATCTCACGTGTGATGAGTTCTCAAAAAGTTCGCACGAGTTTCGTGAGAACTGGTGCGCAGCTAAGCTTTTGGTGTGTGTGTGTGTGTGTGTGTGTGTGTATATATATATATATATATATATATATATATATATATATATATATATATATATATATGAGAAATGTTCACCTACACACGTGTCATGGGCACGGAATCTGAACGGTCCACATGATGCAGCACCCCCTTAAAACCTCGCAAACCCAACTTTCAGCCCGATACAAAACTCTGGTGGGCCATGACAAAAGGAAACAATTTCCTCCCTTGATTTGCATTTCTCTTTTCTATGACCCACTAGAGTTTTGGATCAAGCTAGAAATTGGGCCCATAGATTTTCAAGGGGTACCGCATCACATGGACCGTTCAAATTACGTGCCCATGACATGTGTGCAAAGGTGCTCACGGGTGCTCACCTTGCTCACATAAGAAGGTGCTTAGGTGAGCATTCCTACACACACACCCTATACAAGGGAAACCTATTACGTGCACTTCTTTTTTAAGATGTTATGATTGAAAAGTGTGTATTAAGGTCTTTTTTAACAATCCCTGAAGTTTCATTGAAAAATTCAACCATTTCCCCAATGTTTTTTCATGTTTCCCAAAAAGTGCGATAAATTATCCAATACAAATGATATATCTTGTGCCATAACCGATATGTATCTGTATCCCAAGGATGCGATATGTAACGCAATAGAGATATTTTGAACACCGGTTGATACACACCTCCATAATTTATTTGCAAATGTGAAAAATGAAAAGAAAGAAGTATATGTATCAAAAAGATGGGGTGTATATATCATTATCAATTTCTTCTGAGAGATGCAACATCATAGCCTTGTCCCAGTTACTTGGGTTGGCTTTAAAGCTAGGCGATCTTGACCCGATCCGGTGGTTCCGACCCGATCAGACCAAATTCGACCTGATCCGACGGCCTGGATCAGTGCGGATTGAGTAGGACACTTTAGATCCAAAGGTTTTTCGGGTCGGATATGGATCCATGCTTACCCGGACCGGTCCGATCCATAATCCGATCCGATTAGATCCATTTCGATCCGATCCGACCCGGTCCGGAGCGGATAAACACATGCATTTTCACGGTGGGCCCAACAGAGTTTACTCAGTACCAAGCAGAGGCAAATTTGTTGGTGTACCACACACCAACTATATAGTTGTTGTAGGTACGTGTCATGTGCGAAGACTGGCGGAGATGATTTGGCTACTCCCCCTGGTCGGTGCTCTGTGGGCCCCACCATGATGTATGTGTTTCATCCATTCCATTCATCCATTTTACAGATCATTTTAGGGCTTTAGAAATAAAAAATGATAGGGATACAAATCTCCGGTGGACCACACCATAGGAAAACAATAATGATTGGATATACACCATTATAATCCTCCTAAGGCCCAATGAACTGTTTATTTGACATATAATCTGTTGATTAGGTCATAAGGAACCAGATTAAGGAAATAATAAATATCAGCTTGATCAAAAACTTTTATGGCCTCCAAAACGTTTTTAATGGTCAACGTTCATTAAACATTGTTTCCAAAAATGTGGTATACTTGAGATTTTGATATACCTCATTTTTTTTTTTTGCATAGCATAAAATGATCTATAAAAATAGATGGAGGGCATGGATGAAGCACATACATCATGGTGGGGCTCACAAAGCACCGACCACTAGCCAATGGCTGGTGGCAGGGGGAGTAGCAAGTTTCCAGCACTCCTCGAGCTCCGAGCGCTCCTCGAGCTCCGAGTTGTATGAACGGTTCAAAGAAGATCAGAGTTATCTGGGCCACACAGTGATGTATTTATTATATCTACACTGTTCATATATTTTTAGAGATCATTACAGTACATCATCGAAAAAACGAATAATATCCAAAGCTCATTTGGACCACACCACAAATAGCAGCAGTGAATGATTTTCACCGTTAAACAATTTGTGTGGTCCACTTGATAGTTAGATCTATCTTATTTTTCGTCTCAAGCCTTAAGACAAGCTCGTCAAATGAATGGATGGTTTGGATATAACATATACCCCATGATAAGACCCACAAAACACGCTAACGTCGATACCTACAAATGTCATGTTGTGCAAGCTGTGCTTGCGTAAGAAGCAAGTCACTGCCGTTTCGTGTAGTGCACGTCAACGACTTGATAAAAACATGGTTACGGTAGATGGATGTTCTTTCAGAGCCATGTGGGGCCCACCTTAATGTATATGTTTTATCTAAGCCGTTCATCGATTTTGAAATATCATTTTAGGCCTTGAACAAAAAAAAATAGGGTATATTAAAGGTTGAAGTGGACCACACCACATGAATTAATTGGATTAAATTATACAAACTGAATTACACCCAACCTGATCCGACTCGGTTTTGCTAACCGAGTCGGACTCAGTTCGGGTCAGGTCAACCATCCGTCGGATCGGTCCAAGTCAGGTGACCCAGATCCAATCACGGATCAGATCGAATTCAATTCAATGTGTTGAACTTACGGTTCGGATCGAGTTGGCCACAATCTGATCCTATTCGGACCGATGCCCACCTCTAGTTGGCTTCAAGTACCCTAGTTCGCCAACTATTGCCATCTACAACCCTATCCTCTAGAAGTGAACAAGCCTTTAAAATCCTCCACACCACCTCAATATTTGTCCTTTTAGGTCTTCCTCATATCCAGTGTTTGGAATACTAGTATCATTACATATATTGTTGATCAAGGGGACGAAAACAAGTAACGATCTTGCTTATACCCGGTAATGTATCGTTGGCTGAGGGAAACATTGGGGAAACTTGTGGTAAACCATGGAATTTTTTAGTGAAACCGAGAAGATGTTAAAATACACATATTTATATATTTAAGAATAAAAAATTTTCAAAAAAAAGGTACATACGAATCAGGTTGCTTTGGCTGTCATCAAACTTCACTCATCGTATTCCTGAGACCGAGGCTTCAGCCATCGTGAAGTCCCGCGCCCTGATATTGTACACTATGGGGGTGATGATCTTCTGCCATGGGAAAGAGCTGGTTAGTTCTCGTCTATTGACATTAGTGGCAGATATCACTTTCCCCACACCATACAATTGGAATGCGGCTCTTCTTGCCCATCTGTACGAAGGACTGGACAAGGCTAGTGGCTGCATTAGCAAGTCTCTGACTGGCTTTTATCCAGTCATTAAGGTATCCCTTAGATCTGTCCCCTCATGTTTTGCAGCTTTTGGAATGATTGTATTTAGGTGTTGACGGTGATCGCATGTAGGTGTGCTTTTTCGACCATTTCCCTCACGTGGTGCCCACTTTAATCGATCATTCCCCCCTTTTCCTCGAATGATGCTATGGTACAAGGATAACCACAGCCGCACACCCATATTTTCTGATCTCTCTTGGAGGTCGAATATAAACGTCCTGGTCCCTGATGATGTAAGTGACTGCCCTATCTTGTGTTACCCTGTATTATTTTTCACTGTACTTCATGTGCGCCCTCTGTTTTTGCAGTTTCACAGTTAGCCGTATCTTTGATCGAACGAGGCCCTTGCTCCTGCTGCCCAGGAGGCCTTCCAGGCCTCAAAGCAGCGTCATATCCTGGAGGACCCTCGAGTGATGAAGTGGTACCTTGGAGAGAGGCTCTTTTGGCAGTTGGGTGGGAGTCCACTCTTCCCTTTCAGTCCACCAGCTGGTCCGTCTGATTGGAGAATGGTACCTGAACGAGAGTTGGCTGCTGCTTTGAAGGGCTTTGATGCTAGCGCCTTCGTCGACCCAGCGAGGGAGTACAACTCCTGGTGCGAGTAGTATGGTATCGGCCTCATACTGCAACCTGCTTATGCTCCTGGTGATGGTGCATGCTTCACCAGTGGAGGTCTCCTGGGTTCGCATGTCCACCAAAAGGGTAGAGACGAATACATACCTGACGAGGACGACTAGTTTCTGTTGCGCCATGTGATCTTGTGTGCTTGCTCTGTACAATCCTTTCTCAGATATATATGAAAAAATTTTCTTGCCTGCCTCTTCTGTCCTTGGTCCTTGAAATATTGTTGTTGACGACCCTGATAGTTATCCGAAGATGAATTGGCCCCCAGGGGTCCTGAAATTGAACCCCACCATTGACTGCGTGCAATTGTGGGCCCGGGCGGTAGTCCGACTACCACTACTGACTTTTTTCTCTCCCATTCTGTGTTGTCAGTGTTGCAGCGCTGCGGGGATGTTAGGTCTGACGGCGGTAATCAAATTACTGCCTCCGACCATCTTTTCTTCTAGCAAGTCTTCTTCTCTATTTATTCCCTCAGTCCCTTTCTGGACATTCTCGTCCGTCCACGCTCTCTGATCATTCCCTTTGTCCCTTCCTTCTTCTCTTTTGTCTCTTCTTCCTTGTCTTCTTCCTCTTTTGTCTCTTTTTTTCTCCCTTTTTTGGAGTTATTATGGCTGGTGATGATGAGGGGATTGCTAGGCCCATAAATGGTGGAGAGGTTGGTGGGTCCATAAATGGTGGAGGGGATCCATTTATGGATGAATTATTGATGGTTGGTGGTGGAGTAATGGGCCCTTTGAAAGAGGTTAATGTTATTGATGATCTTGCTCCTACCCTTATTAATGGTGGAGATGGAAGATGGATTGGATGGTTTTGATGGTTTAATTGGTTTTGATGGTATTGATGGGTTTGATGCTTCCATGCCCAGTGGGCCATCGGGTGTTGGGATTGTGGGACCATCGGAGGGTGTGGATGGTGTTGGAGGGGTAGTGAATGGTTCAGATTTCGGTAGGCCGCTTGTGGATATTGGAGATGATAAGTTGATGGGAGTGGATGGTATAGATGGGATGGATCGGGTCCAGAGGGATGGCGGGCCCCACCTCGATGGTTCGAATGGTTTGGATATATCTGACAATTGACGGACTCCTTGCAGATGGCCTGGGTTAGATATTTGGTGCGGACTTATTTGGTGCGGACTTCAAGGCAGTGATGGGACAGGCAGGTATTGTCGGGGATCAGGATATCGGTCTAGTCAGCTATTGGGATACTCTAGGCGTTGCAGCTCCTGGTGTGGCGATCATTGACGGATCGGGCCCATCTGTTGCAGCTTTTTAGGGTACTCTGTGGGATGTGCTGGGTGAGTCTGGTTTCTTTCGTCATCATGAGATAGATCTGTTGGACAAGGGGATGCCCATCTTTGATGATTCTCATGTTGACCCAGGGATCCATATTGTAGAGGGTGTGTCTATTCAGACTTGCCAGCTGCAACCACGCGGCACCTATTCTGAGCGATTACATATCTGGATCAAGAGCTTGACCGAGTCTGAGATCTTTGAGCTGGGCTCTTTGGGCTTTCGGGAGGTTCTCCACTTTCATCGAGTTCGCATGGATTAGCGATTGTTGAGTGCAGCTTTACATGATTGGGTTCCTGCGTTGAACGTATTTTCCTTTAATGATCTGGAGTTGGGTCCATCATTGGAGGAGTTCGTGCATTTATCTAGTCTTCCTCTTACCCGGGAGCCTTACGTTTCTTCATCTGAACCAGTTCGTCCTGCTGATCTGATCCTCTGGTTCAGCTATTTTTCCTACTGCAGAGGGTAGGGCTGGTGAGCTTTCACTTGAGCTTTTGTACGATCGTTGTTCTACCGCCCGAGGAGGCCCTGTGTCCGATCACCAGCTTCAGTGTCTTAATGCACTGATATTTTGTGTCTTGGCTGAACTGCTCTTCTCCAGCTGCGGCAGTCTTCATTAGCAATTTTACCGGATGTGTTCCGCCGAGTCCTGGGTCGTAGGAGCATTGGATGCGACGGTTCTGGAGTTCGAGTCTTGGGCTCCACCTTTAACGATGGTGTCATACCAGCGATGGGTGGCAGAGAAGTCGCTTTATTATCAGGTTCTAGGTTAGCACTTGGCGGATGAGGCTGTTGATCGAGATATGGTTGGAGATATTGCTTCGTCCTCCTCATGTGTCGATGATTCGCTGGATGCGTTCGAGGAGCGACCATTCATTGATCCGTCTTTTCTTCTTGTGACACATGGCCACCTTATCTCTAAGTTCGCCGTTCTTTGCCATTCTTGTGAGGATATGGCCCGTCGGCTGGCCGTGGGGAGGCGGTATGATGAGAGCATGCTCGATGTGCATCGCCTAGAGAGGGACGAGGTCTTTTACTTGCGCATGGAGATAGAGAGGCTCAGACAGAGGTTGTCGTTGTATGAGTGATAGGGGCTTACCTGGGATTCCTGATTTTGACCATCTTCTTGTCCTATATACATGGATTTTTATTTTTTTTTGGTTTTTGTAAAGAAAGAAAGTAATGTACTTCTGAAAGATTTTAAAAGGATGAAAATTTTTGTTCGTGCCAAATCTGCCAGTGCTCACTTGTGTTTGGATTTGTACTTTGGATAATTAGGATCAGAATATTGGGCTCAGCCTGAAAGTACCCTGGATGTGTGCCCGAACTCACCACAGGTAAATCATAGCCTCACATCCCATGTCCCAAAACACCACGTAATTAAAACCCTTAAAATTGATTAGAATATCTTAGGGTTTTTGCATTAGAAAACTTTTTTACAATTTCAAAAAATCTCTAAGTTTTTTACCTCTATTGATTTATCGATAGTATGATCGATATAATCGAGAAGTGTTGTCGATGTCCTCGAAACTCACTTGATGGTATCAAATGAGGACATAAGCTATCCAGCAACCGCATATACTTCTGGATGGAATTATCGATGTATCGATAGTTGTATCGATATCATCGAAATTTGAATCTAGATTCTATCGAAGTTGACTCGATAAAATCGACGACAGAGTTTTTGTTCCCTGTTTTTCTAAGGAAAATCATAAAATCTTCGATATATCGAAGTTCTCCTCGATATCCTCGGAATTCAAATATCGATGATATCGAAAGGCCTTCGATGATATTGGTCTTGGACACTCAGTTAACCAGCAATATTTTCAGGTGATTTTATCTTGGATCGAGGGTCACTCAATATAATCAATATTCAAATATCGATGATATCGAGGCCGGGTCGATGGCATTGAGAAAAGACATTATCTGTCCAGCAAGCTTACTAGAAAATCCTTTGGATTTATTGATGCATCAACACTGCTATCGATATCATCGACATTCAAATTTCGATGATATCGAGTGTGCCTCAATTATATCCTTGACCTGAAATATTTTAAAGGCAAGTCTCTCTCATTTTTCAAATGTCGAGGAATCGATACTCGTGTCGATGGAATCGGAGTTCGAAATTCGATGACATTGACGAAGGTTCGATTCCCTCAACCAGCTGGCAAAAGGTTTCAAAAGCGTATGACAATTAAGTTTGTGTCATCGAGCATTCAGTCGATGCAATCGAGAGTATACGCTCGATGATATCGACCCTGCTGGATGATATCGAACTCTGTCATAAACGTGACCGTTTTATATCTGTTGGAACCTTTTGCCTATATATAGAGAACTTGTCTTCAGTTGCTAGTAGAGAGAAAATAGAGAGTGCTTTAGTGTGTTTAACCCCAGATCATATACCCTAAGCCTTCTCTCTTAAGGAAGTTCATCCTCTAATCCACCCTCAGCCTTGACATTCAATAGAGTGGATTGGGGAATGAACTTTCACATTCAAGGATCCTCCAGCTACCACCTTAATGGCAAATCATTAAGCTGGGATCCCTTGAATGCATAGATAATTAGAATCGCTCTCTCCTTTATAGGAAAATATTTGAGAGTAGGATTCCATCATTACTTTGACCCAACCGTTGCCATGCATTGGTACATCTTCTGAGTTGCGGTTTAAGGAAGCAGAAGATTCTTCATCAACAAATTAGGAGATCTTCGACAAGGAGCTAAAAGGGACTCATCTGCTTATCTGTAAGTTATTAGAGTCCAGAGGACCCTTGTGATCATTCCTTTGTAGGATTGGGTCTAAGGTGTTTCTCACCCCTTTCAAGCCCTCGTATGATGCCTCCGGTGGGAGTGTACGTGGTGGGTGCTTTGTGTTGACCCTTGCTCTGTGGAGAGCATAAACAGTTAGGTCCTTATAGTAAGTCCTTGGCCAGTGTGCCTAAAAGTGGGTGCGTTGTGTTGACCCTTGCTCTTTGAAGAGCATAAACAGTGAGGTTTCTTGTGTGGATCCTTGCCCAGTGTGCCTAAAATCGGGTGCTATGTGTTGACCCTTGCTCGTGGGAGCATAAACTGTCAGCCTAGGTATAGGTTGTACTGGTTAAAGGTGAACTTGATTTAAAACCTTGGGTTTGAGGTGAACCGTGTTAAACCTCCTTAGTGAAATTTGGTACACACAAAGGTTGAGTGCAGTTACTAGGAGTGGAGTAGACAAGTAGTCGAACCACTATAAAAATGATTGTGTTTGAGATTGCTATTGTCTTTCATTTGCTTATGTGATTTCCTTAAATACTTTCATATTTGATTATCTGAGATCACACATCACACACACACACACACACAGAGTCATATCCATCATAAAGTAATTTGCATATTGTTCATCTCTCAAATAGTTTTTGATTGGATCCTCTACCGAACTTGTAAGCCAGTAGAGTTACTCTTGAGTAATCCTAATATATGCTTGTTGTTAGGATTAGAGTGATAGGTTTTTAAATTATTATAGAATCATTAAAAAGTCTTATTCACCCCCTCTAGGACATATTGGCATATTCCTACTTCAACTAAAGCGGTCATTACCGCAATTTCAATTGGTATCAGAGCGGGTCTCTCTTAAGGGCTTCACCGCCTAGAGAGTGATATTGACTAAAGTTGGTAATATGGCCAAAGGAGAGGGCTCATCCGTCTCTAGACCTCCAGTATTTGATGGATCAAATTATGCATACTGGAAGGCTAGAATGCACTACTTTCTGAGATCTTTGATCATGATGTTTGGGATATAGTTGAAAGAGGATATGTGCCACCATCTGAACAAATAGTACTTGATAATGGCACAACTATCACCAAACCAAAATCCAAAGAGAAATGGACAACATTCAATAAGGAAAATCAAACTGATGAGGCTAAAGCAATTAATGTTATCTACTGTGTTGTGTCCCAAGACATTTTCAATCAAATCAGTATGCGTGGGACAGCCAAAGAAGCATGGGATTTATTGGAAACAACCCATGAAGGAACAAGCACTGTGAAGAGATCCAAATTACAACTCCTAATATCACAGTTTGAAAGTCTCAGAATGGAAGAGCTTGAGACCTTCATGGAGTTTTTCACAAAACTGAATATCATTTGTAACTCCATAGGAGGATTAGGTGAGAAAGTTCTGGTCCCTAAAATCTGTAGGAAAATACTAAGATCATTACCGAAATGGTTCAATCATAAAGTAACAACCATTGAAGAGTGTAGAAACATAGATGAAATGAAAGTAGAAGAACTGGTAGGTTCCCTATAAACATTTGAACTACACTTCAAACAAATCCCTAAATCCAAAACTATTGTCCTCAAAACTTCAAAGAATATAACAAATGAGGACATTGAGAGTAAGAGAGAAATCGAAGATGAGGAAGTGGCTTTGTTGGCTCAACGATTCAAAAAGTTCTTTCAGAAAAATCGTGGCCGTCCATTTAAAGGAAAAAGGGTGGACAACAGACAATCTATAGGTAAGTTTGGTAAAAAGACCAAAGAACCACAATGTTATGCCTATCAGAAGTTTGGACACCTGTCTACTGAATGCCCAAACAGAAGAACTAAGGGTAAGGCAATGGCTGCCACATGGGATGATACGGAAGAGTCAAACTCGGAATCTAGCGACTCGGAGAGCGATGGAGACCAGAAATCTTTGAAAATTCTTATGGTCTCCACTACTCCAGTCATTCCTAGTGAAACTGAGAACGAGAAAGAACCGCAAGCCACTGAATCATTTTCATCAAATAATGAGGAAACTGAAAAGGAAGAAGAAGAAGAACAAAATAAACTACAAGATGCTTGCAATCAACTTTACATCCATAACATCAACATTGTTAGAAGACTTGGAATATCTGAAAACAAAAAGGAATTGCTGCAAAAAGATCTAAATAAAAGTCTGGAAATTAATACACATCTAATCAATGATTTACAACAATATCATTCAGATAATGATAGACTCGAATGAATCAATACTTTCCTTAAATCCGAGTTTGAAAAATTAAACAAACAATTTGAGCTCTTAAAAGATAAAAGCATTCTCCTTCAAAATGAAAATCACACACTCCTGTTTAATTTAGAAGAATCTAGAAAAATCGCTAAGCTAAACTATAAGTTTTCCCAGAGTGGTGAGAAATTAGAAAAGCTCTTAGGTATGGGAAGACCTGGCAAGGACAAGAGTGGCTTAGGATTTGAAAAATCGAAAACAAAAACTGAAAAATCTGCACAAATGACTGAAAGATCTGCCGCTTTGGGAAGTAACACTAGAACTACTCCAGTTTGTCATTTATGTGGTGATTCGGGTCATTATAAGTTTGAATGCTTATCAACTAGGAGGACACAACATAATCCTAGAAAAAAATTCAAACCAACCAGGAAAATACAAGACATCAAGTGTCCACCTAGAAATATGAGAATAGACACCCATCACCACCTGGAATGAATGACAGAGTGAAGGAAGTACTGAATCAAGTGGTTGAATCTACCACAGTAAAAAATCCTGTCATGAAATGGGTTCCAAAAGAAAAGAAGAATTGTTTGGTTACTTATTCAAACCATATACTAGGTAATGAAACTAAGTGGTACCTGGATAGCAGATGTTCAAGACATGTCACAGGTGACAAATCTCTCCTTACAAATTATTCAGATCTTAATAATGGGATAGTCACCTATGGAGACGGAAGCACCGCTAAGGTAATTGGACAGGGAATTATCAAAGGAATAAATTTGCTCAAAAATGAGAATGCCTTTTGCATAAAAGGATTAACACACACTCTTCTAAGCATTTCTCAAATATGTGACAATGAGCATGTGGTTACATTCAACAAAGAAAAATGCGAAATCCTAGACCTCTCAGGAAAATCAGTGATGAAGGGTTCTCGCACAAATAACCACTGTTATGTCATCAAAGGAAAAGGAAAGGATGATCCCTATGCCTAGAAATATTGAGTATAGAAAAACAAGTCCAGGTCATGCATCGAGATCTGGATATTTGCTGAAATGATACATTTTTTGCTGAACTCTTAATGTCATATCTGAGGTGTCTCACCTCATTTTTTTTTGTATGTAAACATCTTGATGTTTATAACTTTTGGTTGTACAATGTATGTGCAAAAAACTTTGCTGTGTATACTGTCTGTGTAACACCCCATACCTTTGATACTCGGGTGTTACCTTTTAAACCCACAATTATTAAAACTCAAGACCTGTCAACTGAATGACTTGACTTGACACATTTAAGGGCAGGATTTCCTAAGCAGCTTTGAGAAGATCCGCTGCGACCCAGGAGACTCAGCTTACACCTCACATCAATCAAGGAGGTTAGTGGGATAAAAATAAAAAAATAATAAAAAAAAAAAACTTAAGCTCAGTCAGTTTCCGAAACCATATGCGTTAGCAGTACTCTGGAAAGACAACCCACGCAAATCTGAAAGTAACCCATAAAGCACCTCTGCACCTTAGATATGCATTTAACCGTAAAAAACAAATATCAGACCCGTTCGACCGGTAGATGTTCACTCCCCAAGTATAGGGTTGTGATGTAGTAAAAATCTCGGTAAGACCGAGGTCGAATCCACAGGGACTGAAACTTGTACGTTATCAGAAACTAACCAGATTTAGAACTAGGCTAAAAGATGAAATCTAAACAGGTGAACTTTGAGGAATAATGGTGAAGTAATTTATTTAAAACTTAAGAATTCAGAGAAAGGGAAACTAGGGATTCAGAGGATCCACTTGTAGAGATTAGGGAGATCTACTGTCGATTCATGAACGCAACTGGACTTCGAGTCCCATCTTTATCCAGTTGGAAGATATATCGCTAAAACTCGATCTGCACTTCCTTTGACCTAGCCTTCAAAGAGAAGATAGGTATGAGGATTAGAGTCGCTTCCATCACAAAACCATGCCCTGAGACAAAGTAAACAATAGAACTAAACCAATCCACAACCAATCAGGAGATATATGGCTGTTAAGGAAGATTTCTGTCATCCAACCATGTCCAAGGGGCAATGGTGAGCAACATGTCTTCCTAACTGCATAATCACAATAAGAGAATGGACATACTCAAAGCCATCGCAAATATATTGTAATTTAAGTCACAACACATCATTAAAAACTGAAAGCATTCCATAAAATCAACTAGCATCAAGATCAGTTCAAACACGAATCAAAGTAGTAGAGGTCCTCCCATCACACCACAAGCTTCACCTCTTAGCCCTAGCTAAGGGGTTTAGCCAACCATGGCTAAATCAAACTCCAAAGGAAAAGGAAGAAAACATTAAAAATAAAATAAAATAAAAATCTCTCTCCCTATCTCTCTCTCTTCCCTGTCTCTTCCTTTCCTCCAGCCGTGGAATATGAGATTCTTCATCTTTCCTTCACTCCTTCCCTTTATAGCACAGCTGTCCGGTCGGTGGAGAGAAGTCCTCCCAGCAATAGGCAATGAACTCCTTGTAATAGTAACTTATGTAGCCTTGTTTGCATAGCCCTTCCGTCAGCCAAACACTGCATGTTTTCCTTGTTCATCAGCAAATGATCTTTCAATCCGCACCATTCACGTCGTTAGCCATAAGTTGATCCTTTGATGGGTCAGATTTCTGTCTCTGATAGTCCCAAAATGCGGTGCTCAAGCAGCAGTCAAGTCTCTGTTTTTTTAAACAGCAATTTGGTTCTCATTATCTCTTGCAATCGGTCCTTTCTTCTGAACGGTTTGGATCATCGGTCACTGATTCCTGGCCCACCAAGATCCTTGTACGGAGCTGTTGTAAAAACGCTGCAGAAACTTGCTTACGCAGTTGCAAAGATTGCGCAGCAACAGAGATTACGCAGCTGTAAAAGTTACGCAGCCAGCTGTGTTTGGTAACCGTAACGGCCGAAAGCTTGCTGACTTGGTGTGTGCACAACGATCTTCTTCCCAAAACAGGAAACGTCCCTACGGACGGTTCTGAATGAACAACCAGATGGACGTTGTGGATTGTTTGGACATCCACTCACAGCGGCCCACAACGCCTCTAAAGCACTGCTGTTTCCCAATCTTGTAACGCAGAGGCCCGTCTTCGACTGAGATCCGTGTGTTCACCCGTGTACCCCAACGTGTAATCTTCACATAGTTTTAACCTTTGGTGAACCCCTTGCATGATGGACGGTTTGGATCGTCCACGTGGATCACGATGGGGGCCCACAATGTTTCGCAAAATGCCCTGCTGCGTCGGTTGTGAAATTGAAAAACGGAAGTTTCCGTTTTGGCTGGGATTCTTTATCCCGTGCGATGCGCCGCACCCAGTGGCTATGCTCGCTGAATACATGAAGTGGGGCCCACCCTGCAACTTTTGATAAATCTCTCCCGTCCAATGGCTGAATACAACTTGAATCCAAGCCTGAGACAGTCTCAACTGCTGATTGTGTGTGGCTCACCCTTTACTGGTCATGGAATGTAAACAACAAGGGTTTGCTTGTAACCTTCATTAGTACCAGATAGACGGCTTGGATGACTCACATGAGCCATGGTGGTGGCCCACCGTCTTCCGCAAACGGACGCGGTCCGTCTGTTACGCGGCAGCAGCGCACGGCAATAGCCGTTTTTAGAGGAGAGGCGGGTCCAAGACGGTTTGACCGTCTTCCTCTTACCGTGCACTTCCAATGCACATGTGTACCGTGCACTTTCGATTTCCAATGGTGTCCACCGTGATGGTTTTATGAAATCTACTCCGACCATCTGTTTTCTCACCTCATAAAACTGGATGAGACCAAATTTGAAACATATCCAGATCTCAGGTGGGCGCCAGATTAATAATTCATGGGATGATCTGACCGTTGAACTGCTTCTAGAGGGATCCATTGACTGAAATTCGACGTGTACGGTTAATTTGCAGTCCTCAGGCCCTGTATGGAGTTTCGAGCCGATTAGATGGTGGAAACCGTGTGATCTTGCATTCTGGACATTTTTCAGGCCTATTTGAAGTGAGTGGCTGGAATTTCATTGATCTATGGTGTGTAAATTCTCGATCTTGGTCCCATGGTGTCCCGTCCAATGCCTTGGCATGATTAGAGCGTTAATTTCGTGTGTTTAACACCTTTTTGTAGTCCGTGCTCTCAAATAAACCCTGTATCACAAACACGATTGAATTAGGCTTTTAAACGGTGGCATGTTCATAAATCTGGTAATTACTGGGGTCTAATATGCAATATTTGACCCTCAACACAACCCCCAACCAACATTTTGCTAGTCCCGAGCAAAATATGCGAAGAATAAGTTGAGAATTACAGGGCAATTTTCATGAAATCGAGTGATATTTTTGAAGAACGATTCAGATATGAGAAATCTAAGATTCATGAATGTTGGGCATAAATTTCTCCTGGAGGTAAGCACATGGTAGACTTCATAATCAAGTTCAAATATTAATCCATTACTAGAATAATTCTACACATTGAGTTCCATGCGTGTATAGTGTGATCTCAGCTTATCAACATTAGGATTTACTTCTTTCTTTCATGATATCATTGGTAATAAATAAGAAAAACCATAACAATCCAAACCTAAACCAAAACCTGCCTCATAGATCAACATTCCATCCCTCGATTTCTCCATCAAAATTAATGCCAATGAAAGGAATCAAACCCTTACCTATAGGGAGCAAACCTATGGTGAAGATCAATCGCCCAGAAATCTTGTATTTTCTAGCATTTTTTTTTTTTTTCATTAAAGACAACCATGGGGAATCGACTCTACACCTATGGGGAGCAAACCCATGGTGAATTCCATTCGCCCAACCCTTTCCGTAGGCAGCTATCTTGTAGCTGGGTTTTCTCATTTTCTTTCATTCTTCTTATTGAACATGATGGACAAATTCCCCGGGTTGGTTCCTTTCATGCTTACTGATTACCAAGTCAATCCTTCAATATTGAACTGAACCCTCAATGTGTAAGCGAGATGCGGCAGGTGAAATCATGACTCAATCAATGTTTAAAACTTCTAATCCTAGATTAACAGTTTGAACTTATTGTGAAATCTAACAAATACTGGATCCAAGAGTCATACGTTGCCAACTCCACAAATCTTGAAATTCTAAGTGCCCTAGATGGCCGTCAAAATCACTTCGAATTTTCAGAAATTCCAGAAAAATTAAAAATTTTCACAAGTTTTGCTCAAGACTAAGAAAATTACTGATTAGGAAACCTAATCTCCCACCCCCAACCTAAAATCTACATTGTCCTCAATGTAAAAGATATAAGCATGCAATGCACCTGGGACAACGAAAGTAAATGAGAAGTGATGGGGAGATAGTACCTGGGCGAAAGAATCAAGGGGCTTTTCCATAAAGGTATCAACATGAAAGTAAGTCAGCCCAAGAGAGAAAGCATAACAAAAATAAAATCTTACCTATACCACTTTCGCAGGTGCTCTCGATTGCATTTAGCGTATGCAATAAGCCTTTAAACCCCTAGGTTGCCCCTAGTGGACGAGTTGTAGTCTCGTGAGGGTTTGCAGCAATGTTACCCACAAACATTGAATTAACTAATCATGAAATCAAAAGCTGGGTTGCCTCCCAGGAGCGCTAAGTTTAACGTCTTCAGCCAGACTAAAGAAACTACCCTAATCCTATGAAAGCAATAAACCTACCTATACCTCCATCAGACTAGGAGATCATTCCTGGTAAACAGGATCAGTCAGAGGCATGGACATGTCCTCTGAATCAAATTTCTCGACGAATGGCTTTAAGCGATGTCCATTTACTTTAAACTCCTTGCCATTGTCGGGGTCTCTTATCTCGAAGGCCCCATGTGGATATGCAGTAACGACAATGTAAGGACCGGTCCAACGAGATCGAAGCTTACCCGGAAAGAGATGCAATCGAGAATTATACAAAAGGACTTTCTGACCTGGCGTGAACGATTTTCGTAGAATGTGTTGGTCATGAAACGCCTTCATCCTGTCCTTGTAAATTCTCGAGTTCTCGTACGCGTCGTTCCGGATTTCTTCAAGTTCATTTAATTGAAGTTTGCGTAGCGAGCCAGCGTTGTTCAGATTGAAATTTAGATTTTTGATTACCCAGTAAGCTCTATGTTTCATCTCCACATGCAAGTGGCAAGCCTTCCCATAGACGAGTCTAAAGGGAGACATTCCAATAGGGGTTTTAAAGGCAGTACGGTATGCCCATAAGGCATCGGTCAATCGAATTGACCAATCCTTATGGTCAGGGTTAACCGTTTTCTCCAAAATGTGTTTGATCTCCCTATTGAAAATCTCAACTTGTCCACTTGTCTGTGGGTGGTATGGGGTGCTCACCTTATGAGAGATACCGTATTTCTTCATTAAACTCTCAAATGGTCTATTACAAAAGTGTGAGCCCCCATCACTAATAATGGCTCGAGGCGTTCCGAATCGAGAAAGGATGTTTTCTTTCAAGAATTTAATGACCGTGCGGTGGTCATTGGTTCGACATGGAATCGCTTTGACCCATTTAGTGACATAGTCAACGGCAAGCAAAATATATAAATTCCCAAAAGATTGGGGGAATGGTCCCATGAAATCGATGCCCCAGCAATCAAATGCCTCTATAATAAGAATGGGATTCAAGGGCATCATATTTCGACGGGACAATGCTCCCAATTTCTGACAACGCTCACAAGCT
The DNA here is from genome assembly GCA_021015155.1 of Magnolia officinalis. NCBI lineage: Eukaryota > Viridiplantae > Streptophyta > Magnoliopsida > Magnoliales > Magnoliaceae > Magnolia > Magnolia officinalis. Next base: position 26,948,515 of record JAJHSJ010000019.1, read on the forward strand.
TTGCAAAACTCATGAGTGTCCCTGAACATAGTGGGCCAATAGAAGCCACACTGCAGAATTTTGGCCGTGGTCTTTTTTGCAGAAAAGTGACCACCACAGGCCTGTGAGTGACAGAAAGAGATGACACTCTGATGTTCATTATCTGGCACACATCTCCTTAAGATTTGGTCTGGGCAATATTTAAACAAGTATGGATCATCTCAGAAGAATTTGCGCACCTCGGTGAAAAATTTCTTCTTATCTTGCGCAGTCCAATGTGTCGGTATGGAACCTGTGGCAAGATAATTGGCGATATCAGCGAACCAAGGTGAATGAGAGACTCTGAACAATTGTTCATCAGGGAACATGTCATTAATCTGTGTCGTCTCAAAGGAATCAGAGGGATTAAGGCGAGAAAGATGGTCAGCCACTACGTTCTCTACTCCCTTTTTATCTTTTATTTCTAGGTCAAATTCCTGGAGTAGGAGGATCCATCTTATCAGGCGGGGCTTAGCATCATTCTTAGACAGAAGATACTTAAGCGCTGCGTGATCAGTGTAAATAATGATCTTGGATCCAATCAAGTAGGACCTAAATTTGTCCAAGGCGAACACTACAGCTAAGAGTTCCTTTTCTGTAATTGAGTAGTTCACTTGAGTAGGATTTAGAGTCTTACTTGCGTAATGAATAACGTAGGGTTTCTTATCTTTTCTCTGGCCTAGAACTGCCCCAAGAGCATAATCAGACGCATCGTACATAAGTTCAAAAGGAATGCTCCAGTCAGGTGGCTGTATGATAGGTGCACTAGTCAATATGCCCTTAAGATTAGTGAAAGCTTCTTGACATGGTTCAGTCCACTCGTATGGTGCATCCTTTTGAAGTAGATTACATAAAGGACGAGAGATGAGACTAAATTCCTTTATGAATCTTCTGTAAAACCCGGCGTGTCCTAAGAAGGATCGCACGTCCCTTATGTTCTTGGGTGGAGGTAGGTTAGAGATAAGATCGATCTTTGCCTTATCCACCTCGATTCCTTTGGATGAAATAATGTGTCCAAGGACAATTCCCTTCTGAACCATGAAATGACACTTCTCCCAATTAAGTACCAAGTTCTTTTCTTCACATCTTTTCAGCACACATTTAAGACTCTTCAAGCACTCGCTGAAAGATGGACCGAAGACAGAGAAATCGTCCATGAAGACCTCTAAATATTGCCCCACCATGTCAGAAAATATGCTCATCATACATCGCTGGAAGGTGGCAGGAGCATTACATAGTCCAAACGGCATCCTTCGGTAAGCAAAGGTGCCGTAAGGACATGTAAACGTAGTCTTTTCTTGGTCTTCAGGGGCGATCTCTATCTGATTATAGCCCGAATACCCGTCAAGGAAACAGTAATAGGAATGACCAGCTAACCTTTCCAAGATCTGATCAATGAAGGGCAAAGGAAAGTGGTCTTTCCTCGTGACGGTATTTAATTTCCTGTAGTCAATGCACATCCTCCAACCAGTAGTGACTCTAGTCGGCACGAGTTCATTATTGGCATTGGCTACGATGGTGATCCCGGACTTCTTAGGAACCACCTGAGTTGGACTCACCCATTGACTATCGGATATAGGGTATATGATACCCACATCCAATAGTTTAAGAACCTCGGCCTTAACCACTTCCTTCATGTTTGGATTTAGTCTACGTTGTGGTTGCCGAGCTGTCTTCGCATTATCCTCAAGATATATGCGGTGAGTACAAATCGAGGGGTCGATTCCCTTGAGGTCCGCGATTGTCCATCCCAGGGCTCCCTTATGCTCCAGGAGAGTAGATATAAGCTTACTCTCTTGTTCTTTCTCAAGGTGGGCAGAAATCACCACCGGGTATGTCTCATCTTGACCTAAGTATGCATATTTTAAATCAGAGGGCAAAGGTTTTAGGTCAAGCTTCGGTGGCTTGAGGTTAGACGGTAGAGGCACTTCATCAGTGTGGGGTAACTTTTCAAATTGAGGCCTCCACCGGTTAACTTCAAGTACCGGAACTGCATCAAGCATGGCACACGTCTCCCTAATTATGTCATCATCAAACTCATGGGAGTGGGCCAGGCACGCCTCTAGAGGATCAGAGGATAAGGTAAGGGGTGTCCTATCTTCCACGAAAGTATCGATCATGTTAATATCGTGGATATCGTCATCTTCCTCTACCCGTCTGCCAGTGTTGAAAAAGATATTCATTTCTAATGTCATATTCCCGAAAGACATACTCATGACACCATTCCTGCAATTGATAATTGCGTTTGAAGTGGCAAGGAATGGGCGACCAAGAATGACGGGAATCTGAGTGCTTGTATTGTTGATGGGTTCGGTATCTAGGATGATGAAATCTACTGGGTAGTAAAATCGATCAACCTGGACCAACACATCCTCAATTATTTCTCTTGGTACACGAACAGAGCGATCAGCAAGTTGTAGTGTAGTTAAGGTGGGTTTTAATTCACCTAAACCCAACTGTTTGTATACCGAGTAGGGAATAAGATTAACGCTCGCTCCTAAGTCAAGAAGTGCGTGATCAATTCGATAGTCCCCAATTACACATGATATGGTTGGGCTACCGGGGTCTTTGAATTTTTGCGGCACATCTTGTTTTAGGATGGCACTCACTTTCTCAGTCAGAAAAACTTTCTTTTGAATATTCTGCCGTCTTTTGGTCGTACATAAGTCTTTCAAGAATTTGGCATAGGAAGGTATTTGTTTCACGGCATCAAGTAGAGGTATGTTGACCTTCACTTGTTTCAACACCTCTAGAATATCCTGAGAGTTAGGAAGAGGTTTTGGTGCAACCAACTGTTGGGGAAATGGAGCAACCGGCTTCCCTTGAGGTTCCGGTTCTAACTCTAGTGGGGCATGGCTAGATCCATCTTCTTTATCCACTTCTGGGTCCTTAGACTTTTCAGCCCTAACCGGAATGGTTTTGTCAATGATTTTTCCACTCCTAAGAGTGGTGATGGATTTAGCTTGCTCCATCTGATTTGAAGAGCTTGGGTCGCTAATTTCATATTGCGATTTAGGATTGGGAAGAGGTTGAGCTGGGAAGCTCCCCTTGTTCCCAATCGCATTTTCAGCCTTAAGTCCTTGTATTGCTTTTGTAAGGTCTTGAAAGGCCTGTAGCATACCCTGATTGAAAAGCTCTTGCTTTTGAAAATGTTTCAGAACCGGATCCTCTTGAGGTTTCTCTTGAGTTGGATTTTGATTTAGGAAACCTTGAGGTGTAGCGGTTTGTCCATTCCTCCAACTGAAGTTTGGATGGTTTCTCCAGCCAGGATTGTATGTGTTAGAGGTGGGCCCACTGAAAGGTCTTTGGTAATTGCTTACAGCATTGGATTGCTCATTCAATACCTCTTGAAAGGCAGATATAGTTGGGCAATTCTCAGTAGTGTGAATGTTGCAACCACAAATACTACAAACAATTTCCTTGGCCTTATCCTTCTTTAATTCCATGGCCTCGAGTTTTCGAGTGAGATTGGCTACCTTGGCATTAATATCATCATCCTCTTTCAGGAGGTACATTCCACCTTTTTCTTTGGAATGAGTCGGCCTAGGCGTGGTACTCGGTCTAGGGGAGATGTCCCATGTTTGTGTGTTCTCAGCAAGTTTATCAAAGTAGTCCCACACCTCATCGACACCTTTATTCATAAACTCCCCATTACACATTGTCTCAACTAATTGGCGCATGGGAGATGTCAGTCCATCATAGAAAAAATTTGTGATGCGCCACGTTTCAAAACCATGTTGTGGGCATGAACTGACAAGATCTTGAACCGCTCCCAACATAGGAAGAATGTTTCATCTTCCCTTTGGGCGAAGTTCATGATCGACTTCCTAAGGGTGTTCGTCTTATGATATGGAAAAAACTTTTTAATGAACTCCCTTGTCATGTCATTCCATCTGCCAATAGATTGAGGACGTAATGAATGTAACCACGTCTTGGCTTTCTCTTTTAAAGAAAAGGGAAAGAGTTTTAACCTAACTGTGTCATCAGACACGTTAGGAAAGTATAGGGTAGTCATGATCTCATCGAATTCTTTCAGATGTAGATATGGATTCTCTGACTCAAGCCCATGAAATTTAGGAAGGAGTTGGATCACCCCTGGCTTGATATCCATATGTCCTGCATTCTCCTGAAAAACCATGCATGAGGGCGTACTTACCCCCGCCGGTTGTAAGTAATCTCGTAAGGTACGAGGCGGGGGTGCTTGATGCACCTCATTCTCATCCTGAACATCTTCTACCCTAGGTTGGGGTAGACGAGGTTGATTTCCAGCCATATCCTCAATTAACTCAGGGGAATTCGAGCGGTGTCTAGTCCTGCGATGGACAGTTAACCCCTCAACTAATCCTCCTTCAGTCAAGAGACGTCGAGTGTTGTCACGAGCCCACTTGGGCATGAAACACTCACAGCCCTCAATCAAATTCTAAACCTAATCCTAAGAAGGGAAATAAAAAACTAGAAAGAAAGAGAGGGTTGGAAGGAAGTTGCCAAATTTGGAGTCCCTAAATTAAGAACCTGCAAAAAGAAACCAAAAAGAGATTAGTTTCTAAAAATAAAAGTTAGAAAGTTTCTAAAAAATAAAGGAAGAATGAGTTAGTTTCTAAAATTAGAAAGAGTCTCTAAAAAGGAAAGTAACTAACCTAGTTTCTAATTTAGAAAAAGAGAAATTCCTAAGAAGGTATAAAATTTCTAAAAACAAAAGAGGAAAGTTCTTAAACTGGAAATTCAAAAAATAGAAAGTAGAATTTAGAAAGATCTTACCGAATTAGAAATTTCTGAAAAAACCTACAAAACAGGAAAGTTAGTTTCTAAACAGAAAGTCTTTAAATAGAAAGTTTCTAAAAATAAAATAGGAAACAAAATTAAATTCTAAAAGAGTTAGAATTAGAAACTTGCTAAAAAGGAATCCTAGTCTAGAAATAGCAAGGAGAAGAGAAATTACCAATTTAGAAACCTATCTCAGAATCCTACAAAATAGGAAAGTTGGGTTAGTTTCTAAAAAGGGAAAATCATCTAAAATAGAAAGTTACTTAAATATAAAATTTCTAAAAATTAAAGGAAACCTGAATTAGGAAATTCTAAAAATAAAACCTAAGAATAAAAAAATCCTAATCTTAATCTAAATCCTAAAACCAGTTAATTTCAAAAAACGTAGCCGTCAATCCCCGGCAACGGCGCCAAAAACTTGTTCACTCCCCAAGTATAGGGTTGTGATGTAGTAAAAATCTCGGTAAGACCGAGGTCGAATCCACAGGGACTGAAACTTGTACGTTATCAGAAACTAACCAGATTTAGAACTAGGCTAAAAGATGAAATCTAAACAGGTGAACTTTGAGGAATAATGGTGAAGTAATTTATTTAAAACTTAAGAATTCAGAGAAAGGGAAACTAGGGAAGAGGATCCACTTGTAGAGATTAGGGAGATCTACTGTCGATTCATGAACGCAACTGGACTTCGAGTCCCATCTTTATCCAGTTGGAAGATATATCGCTAAAACTCGATCTGCACTTCCTTTGACCTAGCCTTCAAAGAGAAGATAGGTATGAGGATTAGAGTCGCTTCCATCACAAAACCATGCCCTGAGACAAAGTAAACAATAGAACTAAACCAATCCACAACCAATCAGGAGATATATGGCTGTTAGGGAAGATTTCTGTCATCCAACCATGTCCAAGGGGCAATGGTGAGCAACATGTCTTCCTAACTGCATAATCACAATAAGAGAATGGACATACTCAAAGCCATCGCAAATATATTGTAATTTAAGTCACAACACATCATTAAAAACTGAAAGCATTCCATAAAATCAACTAGCATCAAGATCAGTTCAAACACGAATCAAAGTAGTAGAGGTCCTCCCATCACACCACAAGCTTCACCTCTTAGCCCTAGCTAAGGGGTTTAGCCAACCATGGCTAAATCAAACTCCAAAGGAAAAGGAAGAAAACATTAAAAATAAAATAAAATAAAAATCTCTCTCCCTATCTCTCTCTCTTCCCTGTCTCTTCCTTTCCTCCAGCCGTGGAATATGAGATTCTTCATCTTTCCTTCACTCCTTCCCTTTATAGCACAGCTGTCCGGTCGGTGGAGAGAAGTCCTCCCAGCAATAGGCAATGAACTCCTTGTAATAGTAACTTATGTAGCCTTGTTTGCAAAGCCCTTCCGTCAGCCAAACACTGCATGTTTTCCTTGTTCATCAGCAAATGATCTTTCAATCCGCACCATTCACGTCGTTAGCCATAAGTTGATCCTTTGATGGGTCAGATTTCTGTCTCTGATAGTCCCAAAATGCGGTGCTCAAGCAGCAGTCAAGTCTCTGTTTTTTTAAACAGCAATTTGGTTCTCATTATCTCTTGCAATCGGTCCTTTCTTCTGAACGGTTTGGATCATCGGTCACTGATTCCTGGCCCACCAAGATCCTTGTACGGAGCTGTTGTAAAAACGCTGCAGAAACTTGCTTACGCAGTTGCAAAGATTGCGCAGCAACAGAGATTACGCAGCTGCAAAAGTTACGCAGCCAGCTGTGTTTGGTAACCGTAACGGCCGAAAGCTTGCTGACTTGGTGTGTGCACAACGATCTTCTTCCCAAAACAGGAAACGTCCCTACGGACGGTTCTGAATGAACAACCAGATGGACGTTGTGGATTGTTTGGACATCCACTCACAGCGGCCCACAACGCCTCTAAAGCACTGCTGTTTCCCAATCTTGTAACGCAGAGGCCCGTCTTCGACTGAGATCCGTGTGTTCACCCGTGTACCCCAACGTGTAATCTTCACATAGTTTTAACCTTTGGTGAACCCCTTGCATGATGGACGGTTTGGATCGTCCACGTGGATCACGATGGGGGCCCACAATGTTTCGCAAAATGCCCTGCTGCGTCGGTTGTGAAATTGAAAAACGGAAGTTTCCGTTTTGGCTGGGATTCTTTATCCCGTGCGATGCGCCGCACCCAGTGGCTATGCTCGCTGAATACATGAAGTGGGGCCCACCCTGCAACTTTTGATAAATCTCTCCCGTCCAATGGCTGAATACAACTTGAATCCAAGCCTGAGACAGTCTCAACTGCTGATTGTGTGTGGCTCACCCTTTACTGGTCATGGAATGTAAACAACAAGGGTTTGCTTGTAACCTTCATTAGTACCAGATAGACGGCTTGGATGACTCACATGAGCCATGGTGGTGGCCCACCGTCTTCCGCAAACGGACGCGGTCCGTCTGTTACGCGGCAGCAGCGCACGGCAATAGCCGTTTTTAGAGGAGAGGCGGGTCCAAGACGGTTTGACCGTCTTCCTCTTATCGTGCACTTCCAATGCACATGTGTACCGTGCACTTTCGATTTCCAATGGTGTCCACCGTGATGGTTTTATGAAATCTACTCCGACCATCTGTTTTCTCACCTCATAAAACTGGATGAGACCAAATTTGAAACATATCCAGATCTCAGGTGGGCGCCAGATTAATAATTCATGGGATGATCTGACCGTTGAACCGCTTCTAGAGGGATCCATTGACTGAAATTCGACGTGTACGGTTAATTTGCAGTCCTCAGGCCCTGTATGGAGTTTCGAGCCGATTAGATGGTGGAAACCGTGTGATCTTGCATTCTGGACATTTTTCAGGCCTATTTGAAGTGAGTGGCTGGAATTTCATTGATCTCTGGTGTGTAAATTCTCGATCTTGGTCCCATGGTGTCCCGTCCAATGCCTTGGCATGATTAGAGCGTTAATTTCGTGTGTTTAACACCTTTTTGTAGTCCGTGCTCTCAAATAAACCCTGTATCACAAACACGATTGAATTAGGCTTTTAAACGGTGGCATGTTCATAAATCTGGTAATTACTGGGGTCTAATATGCAATATTTGACCCTCAACAGTAGATCACATCATACGGGACAAATAGGACCCAGAAAAGCATGTAATGGCCCACCCGAGCCTCACGTTGTACCCCAAATTAGAACTGGGACCCTATACAGGGACCCCTAAGTAAATGGTCGGAGAAGATTTGTCAAAAACATCGCAAGAAGGCCCCACACTCAATGCGTGAGCACAATGCACAACAGTACGCGAAGTGCACTGAATAAGTTGGTGCGGTCAAATTGGTGTTGACCGAACCAATTACAATAAAAAAAAAAAAACGAAAGATGTCCTCCCGCCATTGTCACATTATTTGAATTTGGAGGATTTTGAGCCCTAAAGTGAGCCACCATAGCCATTTTCTGGACGATCCAAACCGTCCATTTTAATCCCATGGGTCCACTGAACAAAATAGTATAAGATCTTAGACTCATGCATTGAAATAGTGAAGATCAAACCCCAACCGTCCAAGCCCTTCAAGCATGGCTAACCTTTAATGCGGAACTTGTAAAGCACGCTAGCATGCCGATTATCCACAAGATTTCAGCCGCCTGAGCGCTTGCACGCGAGCTGCCAAGGTCTCCTCTCAACCAGAAATGGTCGGGTGAGACTGACGGTCACCATTTCCTTGTCTGGCACCATCCTAGCCATACGATGAGACCACACAACTTCATCTCGACCGTCCTACACTCCCAACCATTGAGCATGGAGGATTTCGCCTACCATCAGCCACTCCTCTCTCTGCCTATATAAGGAGAAGCTCAGCTCTCTTAAACTCCACACGTAGAGAGGGATCAGAGAAAGGAAGAAAACTGAGAGAGGTTTTGGTGAGCTTGGAGCACACTGCCCCAACTCAGTCCGAGAAAGCCGGACCGAGCCGAGTCAGTGTGGGACCACAGCAACACCGTTCGAGTGAGAAAAGGAAAGGAAAGAGAAAGAGAGGGAAAGTAAGAAGGATAGGTGCGGTGGGTGCTTACACGCCAACCCAAAGACCGGATAAAACCCAACAATGAAAGATAAGAACCTTTCCTCTTGTTAATGAAACTCTAAGAGAAACCTACAAGAAGCACCTCACCTTGGCCGAAAAACACCCATCAAACAGGGACCATTCATGGAGTCAAAAACGGGCTCTGTTCGTAGGATGAATGCGGCCTACGTGCAGGCCCTGTTTTAAATGCCAAACCAGCCTAAGTGTGGGACACGTTTGGGGCCAAACAACGGCATGAAGATGGCCCCAGCCAAGGGCCAAAACCCAGTCCAGAAACAAATCACAGAAACGACCTCTGATGAGCTGCTGCACACGTAAAAAATCGGACTGAAAAATGGACATTTTTCAGCATGAAAACGGCCATGATCAGGCCGTTCTCTGGCTAAGAGAAGTGATAGCCACCACGCCAATGGTTGGGCGTCGACATGGGCTGAAATATGGTGAGTGATGGGCTATGGTTGAGCTGAGAATCAGGGCCGGGAACGACCTCCAAAACAGCTAAAACAGGGGCATTTGCATAACAGTAAAGGAGGCAGACTTTGGGCCTCACCAAACTGCAGGTGGGCCTCATCAAATGCAGGTGGGCCTCACCAAAAAGCTGGTGGGCTACCCTGGTTTGGGGCCTTGTCCAGATGTTGGTGGACCGCATCCTGCATCCACAGGTGGGCCCCACCCAGCAGTTGTGGTGGGTTACGAAGGTGGACCCCAGCCTGATGACGTGGCTCAGCCAGGCCTACCGTCAGCTGAGCAGGCCCTGAACGTCTTCAAAAGAAAAAGAAAAAAATGCTACATATATATGCATGTATATGAAGTCCATGCAGTTTTAAATAGTATTGTACCTAACTGAAAACGGTGGGTCCCACACATGTGGACCCCACCTCTGATATATGCCTTCTCTCAACCTAGCATGGTGCACGTGGAATTGCATCCTGACCGTCCATCCATTTCAAAACAGCACGGACGTTGTTATGCATGGGAATTATATATATATCTATAATAATAATAATAAAAGTATACACCCATGATGTATGAAGAATGGTGCATATGTGGATTGCATCCGGACCATCCCTCCATCAGCCATGGATCTCCATGATTCATCCAAGCCACCCATCACATGGCCCACCTTGATGCCATGTGTAACCCACATTAATATGATATACATAGTGGATACGTGTGGTACACATACACCAGATGCATGTGGCGTCAGATGCATGTATGCTTCTATACATACCAGATGTACATAACATTAATAAAGTATGTCAGAGTCACATGAGGTTGATATAATATTATGTATGCTGGATGTATGAGGTGGCCCCATGAGGGACCCACCTGATACCTACGTTAGATCCAGACCGTCTAAGGTCTGGACGTGGCCCACCTTTATATGACTGATTTCCCTCCACACACGAGGTATGGATGTGCTACATGCAGGCCGTCCATCAGGAAACGTCAGGTCCCTGGACGTTTTTAAATGCATGCATTCTCAAGTATGCAGTACATGCATATAAAATATAAATAATGCTATCTTATGCATCTGTGCAACTGCATAATCTGTGGGATCCACGGAGATCTGTGTTCCATCCACACTATCCACCCATCTTCATCCACACAGTCCACCCATTTTGATCCACACCGTCCGAATAACCAGACGGCTGGCCACATGCTAATGCTTATGTTGCAATCCAAACCGTCCATCTGTTTGGTGAACTCGTCCTAAGGATTGTGGAGAAAGATAAGGTTAGATCTTTGTCAAAATAGACCATGCTGCCATGAACAGTGAAATCCCTTGGACTTTTGTACAAGCCATAAAAATATCTGACAGAAATAAATTATAATATTAGGTGATTTCTTGGCCGACCCCGGACCTCAGGAAGACTCAGGCCAGGTTCAAGAACACCATCATACAGGTGATGACTTTCCCCTTGAGCTTTGAATTTCTTAATTAGCTAAACCTAGTTTGCACTAGATTATCATTATTATGATACTTGTTTCCACTATATGAAAGGCTCACATGCTAGTTAAATCCTTGATCACTATTCACATGACTTGGTAAATTTACCTCCATAGTTTGTTAAACTCCTGATGCTTCTTTACATACCCTACTTGAAGTCATATATTGTCTCATGATAACATGATTTGCTTCTGTACACAACCTTTTGATGCTACACGTGAAAGATTTCATGATCGTATGCAAGCCACACTTGAGATTGTAATTAGACAGAACGTGTGGGAAATAGGGACCTTGAACTGGTGTCATTTTGATCAAGGTACTCTATTAGAACATCCCAAGGTGGAGGACCTCACGAGCCGAGGATGGTGGTAATGAGACACTATGCATGAGCTGTCGGCCTACACTGGGCACTAAGGTTCCCGTAGTGACCATTGAGTTACTTAAATTAACTGATTGTAACTGGATTAATAATGGCTGGCTAATCATGCATTCATAGCATATTGACGATGACGGGTGGCTATTCTGGATGCTGTAGCACGTGCCCCAGAGTTGTTGGGTATCGTTTCGCTAGCTCCCAGACCATCGACTGTCGACCCCTGTCCGACTGGATGATATTCCCAGGTCGATGATTGCATGGGCGACGAGCCCAAGTTTCGGCTGGATGTGCATCCCCAAGCCGATGTGCATTCATGCATCCATGCATCTAATAAGACTGCATGTTGCCTGTTTTGGACTACTGCTTGTTTCTCCTTTAACTATGTTTGCTAAGGCGAAGATGTGTAATCTTAAGGGGAATTCACACTGAGCTGGCCACTCATCCATCAATATCCAACCATACAGAGTATGCAGGGACAGATGTAGAGGACGCCGGTGCCTGCCATGATGGTGTGACTGTGGAGCCTGAAGAGGAGTATTATGAGGACGAGCCGCATCAGGACGCAGCCGCGTATTTTAGTGTTAATCAGTAGCTCTATGTTTTATTTCCAGTGGATTAGTATTTTGGGAACTTCTGGAATTTTGTCACTAAGACCCCCAGCTGAGCGGGTCAAATTTTGGGCTTTCATGAATATACATGCTTCTTTTGGCTATCGCACTCTGAGTTTATATTCCGTTGTTTCCCTGATTTATAAACTCCCCGATTTTTTTAAAATGACTCTCGTACTCGGGTTTTAGAAATCGGGGCGTTACAGTCTGATTCTAAGATATACTAAAATTATGCACGAAAGTCTATCGAAATTCTGAAAAATGGAAAATATTCATCTTCGATATATCTGTCGACACATCATATGAACGTTTCGATAACATCAATCAAGAATCGATACCATCGATGACCTCTTGAGAAGCTGAAACGTCGGGTCAGTTGGGCTTCCCCTCGAACTCTTCATTGAAAATATCAATTTGGGTATATCGATGTAATCGAACCTGTGCTCGATGATATTGATGATTACTGCTCAACAAAACTCGGAAGAAAAGATAAAGAGATTTACCTATTGATCTCAGTGTGGCACTACATCTCTCAAAATCCAAATCTTCTCTAAGCAAGAAATGTCTAAAGACAAAGATTTGATTCTTCCACATTATGACTCAACTGAGGGTAAGAAAAGTAAGAGGAATGCAACTGCCTCATCTCCATTTTCTGATGTAAAAATTGTGGTAGAACGAGCTATCCATTTGAGATATATTGGACCCTTTGGGATCATCAATCTCTTAGAACGGATTGGGTGGGGCAATATCGTAAATTTTGGAGGAGGATTTCAGCATAATCTTGTGCATCAATTTCTGAACTTAATCTACAACGTTGAAAATAATCCTCCAATCATTTCAGTCGCTATCATAAATCGAACCAAGCACATCACCCCTAGACTGATAAGTCATCTGGTTAGTGTAGTAGTCACTAGGATACCTGTATCGGATTGAAATATGAATGGTCTTGGTGTATGGGGAGAAGTTACTCGAGTGCTATGTAACGGTGCTACAATACCCAGAAATGCGAAGAATGTTCTTCATGCTAATCATCTCATTCCTGCATATAAAATTCTTCATAGCATCTTCAGCACCTGGAAATAAGCTTTCTCCATACATTCTCAATGTTTTGTATGATGTCCATCTTGGTATTCACGTGTGCCTACCCACTCTCATTCTACGGCAATTAACTCATGTGTCTACAGATGAATCCATCACTACACTTCCATTCCCATGTCTTGTGTCCAAGCTATCACAAAAATTTGGGCTGCCTCCTACAAATGATCTCCCGCGCCCATGTGTCCGGTTCAACTACGAAGACATCTGTAATCTGAATATCAGTGACGACGAGCTTCGTGAGGGAAAAACCAATCCAACCTCAGGCAAGGGCAATCATGTGCGCAGCCTCGACTCTGTTAATATCATTCAGGTAGTCACAGAATGAGAGATTGTACAGGACCTTCTGGATAGACAATCTCACATGATGAAACGGCTCGATGACTGCGAATCCTGTCTTTTAGAGATCAGACACATGCTGGTGACTCTGCAACAAGCTACAATACAATTTCTGGATTTCTTACCAGCGCGGTAAAGGCTCTTGTTGTCTATAGTATGTCCTTCCCATCACATACCTAGAGTCTCTCTAAAATGCTTAGGGCATAAATATCTTTTTGAATGCCCTTCGCTCATATATATGTGTGATGCATTACTAACATACAAAGTTTGAAAAGTTTTTTTGGTGTGATATCCTCTAAGTGAGGAATATACTCTGTTTCTTGATGCCCGTGGATGGGCTTGTTTTTTTCGGTTTAGGATGAATGATCATAGTAATGCCAATCTTGGGCAGTATATATGTTTTGGATATTTTGGGCTAGGATCGGTAATAATTCATATCTGCCTTACTGCCATCCCCGGTTTTATCTAGTTATAGCTCAAGTGGTGTGGAATGCATGCGCTGTTTTGCTCTTTATATTAACTTCTTACTATTCTGCCCTATTTGATCTTCCACGGTGCATACATATTCTCCCCAATTGCTTTAACTTCAGTCAATATCAACTGCTATATTTACCTTTGTCAATGACTGATAAAAAGGGGGAGAACAAATCAAACACCCCGTCGGAAAATTGTGTGTATCTACTTGTGAATGGTGATGCAGGTGTTAGGGGGAGCAACTGCAAGAAGATAGGGGGAGTTTGCAGTTAGAGCTGAATGTTTGTGTATATGAACTAGATATCATTGTACAATTGTGTAAAGTTCATGTACACACAATTTAGGGTGTCAGTATAGAAGTTGTTCTATGGTGTTTTGGTATTTTGTCACGTAATTGACAAAGGGGGAGATTGAAAGTGCCCTAGTTTGTCAATTAGTGTGAGTGTTGAGTCAGCTAGACAGAGAAGCTCCATAAGAAAATCGATCAACCGTCTGCCTCAACCGGATGTGTGCCCGAACTCGCCACAGGTAAATCATAGCCTCACATCCCATGTCCCAAAACACTAGGTAATTAAAACCCTTAAAATTGATTAGAATATCTTAGGGTTTTTTTGTTTGAAAACTTTTTTACAATTTTAGAAAATCTCTAAGTTTTCTACCTCTATCGATTTATCGATAGTATGATCGATATAATCGAGAAGTGCTGTCGTCGACCTCGAAACTCACTCGAATGAGGACATAAGCTTTCCAGCAACTGCATATACTTCTGGACATAATTATCGATGCATCGATAACTATATCGATATCATCGAAATTTGAATCTCGAGTCTATTGAAGTTGACTCGATAAAATCGACAGCGGAGTTTTTGTGTCCCTATTTTTGTAAGGAAAATCATAAAATCTTCGATATATCAAAGTTCTCCTCGATATCCTCGGAATTCAAATATCGATGATATCAGAAGGCCATCGATGAAATCGGTCTTGGACACTCAGTTAACCAGCAATATTTTCAGGTGGTTTTATCTTGGATCGAGGGTCACTTGATCTAATCGATATTCAAATATTGATGATATCGAGGCCGGGTCGATGACATCGAGAAAGGACATTATCTGTCCAGCAAGCTTACTGGAAAATCCTTTGGATTTATCGATGCATCAACACTGCCATCGATATCATCGACATTCAAATTCCGATGATATCGAGTGTGCCTCGATCATATCCTTGACCTGAAATACTTCAAAGGTAAGTCTCTCTCATTTTTCAAATGTCGAGGAATCGATACTCGTGTCGATGAAATTGGAGTTTGAAAGCCGATGACATCGACGAATGTTCGATTCCCTCGACCAGCTGGCAAAAGGTTTCAAAAACATATGACAATTGAGTTTGTGTCATCGAGTGGTCAGTCGATGCAATCGAGAGTATACGCTCGATGATATCGACCCTACTGGATGATATCGAACTCTGTCATAAATGTGACCATTTTATATCCATTGGAACCTTTTGCCTATATATATAGAGAACTTATCTTCAGTTGCTGGTAGAGAGAAAATAGAGAGTGCTTTAGTGTGTTTAACCCCAGATCATATACCCTATGCCTTCTCTCTCAAGGGAGATCATCCTCCAATCTACCCTCATCATTGACATTCAATAAAGTGGATTGGGGAATGAACTTCCGCATTCAAGGATCCTCCAGCTACCACCTTAATGGAAAATCATTAAGCTGGGATCCCTTGAATGCATAGATGATTGGAATCGCTCTATCTCCTTTATAGGAAAATATTTGAGAGTAGGATTCCATCATTACCTTGACCCAACCCATTGCCATGCATTGGTACATCTTCTGAGTTACTGTTCAAGGAAGCAGAAGATTCTTCATCAACAAAGGAGGAGATCTTCGACAAGGAGCTAAAAGGGACTCATCTACGTATCTGTAAGTTCTTAGAGTCCAAAGGACCCTTGTGATCATTCCTTTGTAGGATTGGGTCTAAGGTGTTCCTCACCCCTTTCGAGCCCTCGTAGGAGGCCTCCGGCAGGAGTGTACATGATGGGTGCTTTGTGTTGACCCTTGCTCTGTGGAGAGCATAAACAGTTAGGTCCTTGTAGAAGGTCTTTGGCCAGTGTGCCTAAAAGTGGGTGCGTTGTGTTGACCCTTGCTTTGTGGAGAGCATAAACAGTGAGGGTCCTTGTGTGGATCCTTAGCCAATGTGCCTAAAATCGGGTGCTATGTGTTGACCCTTGCTCATGGGACCATAAACTGTCAGCCTAGGTGTAGGTTATACTGGTTAAAGGTGAACGTGATTTAAAACCTTGGGTTTGAGGTGAACCATATGAAACCTCCTTAGTGAAATCTGGTACACTCAAAGGTTGAGTGCGGTTGCCAGGAGTGGAGTAGACAAGTAGTCGAACCACTATAAAAATGAATGTGTTTGAGATTGTTATTGTCTTCCATTTGCTTATATAATTTTCTTAAATACTTTCATATTTGATTATCTGAGATCACACATCACACACACGCACACACATAGTATATCCATCATAAAATAATTTGCATATTGTTCATCTCTCAAATAGTTTTTGATTGGATCCTCTACCGGGCTTGGAAGCCAATAGAGTTACTCTTGAGTAATCCTAATGTATGCTTGCTGTTAGGGTTAGAGTGATAGGTTTTTAAATTATTATAGAATCATTAAAAAGTCCTATTCACCCCCCTATAGGACATATTGGCATATTCCTACTTCAACTAAAGCGGTCATTACTGCAATTTCACAGCCCATGTTGTGTGCAGTAGTCTAAATTATGTACTTAGGATCTTGGTTCCCTGAGAGGGTGTCCAGGATCGTGTCCTTTGGACTTGAACGGAGTTTGATAGAGTACTGATCTGAAGTTGATCTTCCCTTGTATCTCATTATGGTATTTGTTGCCTCGGCTTCTTCTGTACTTGCACTTTTATTTTTGTTTTTATTTTTATTTCTTGTCATTTTTGCCTGTAGTGCCCTTTCAGGTTTTCGCTATGGTCGGCTTTCTCGTCATTTTTGTCATGGTGTCCTTTCAGAATTTCACCATGTCTCGAGTTTTTGCTCTTGCCTACCCCTTGGCAGTTGTACTCTTCTTACCCTTGACACCTTTTCAGGTTTTCACCAAGTCCACTTCATGCCCACTATTTTTACTCGAGGCGCCCTTTCGGGTTTTCACCTCGCCCTTTTTCTTAGACATGCTTTTCTTTCTCTTTTCTTCTTCTTTTTTTTTTTGTTTTATTTTAGAGTGTCGGAGTGACGGAGAGACTTCCTTCATAGCCGGCCAACTGGTTACCTTCTTGTCCCTGTCTTTGATCACAATCGTAAGCTGTTTTTGGTTGGATTATTTGTAGGACGGACTTATTTTCTTCCTCTTCTCGATCCTCTTTTTTTTTTTCTTTGAGGTTTCCTGCCTTCTTTTTCTTTTTTGTTTCTTTTTTTTTGTGTTTTTTGTGTTTTCTCTTCCTTTCTTGTGTTTTTGTTTCTCTTCTTTTTTTATGGGGGGTGTTTCTGATGGGAGAGATGGCGGATATTTTTTGTGATGGGTATAGCTTTGCGATTGTAATCATTAACAAGATTAGGTATGGTTACCCGTGATATATATTCACGTTATCGGCATTGATGGGCTCGGGAAGATCTTCTCCTCTCAGACTGGTGAGCCGAAGAACGCCTCCTAGGAGTACTTCCCGATTGATCAACGGTCCATCCCACGAGGGTTTGAACTTTCCTCTGGGATCTGGTAAGTGCAGCGGTAAGATACGCTTCATGACCATGTCACCAACTTTGAAACTTCTCTTTTGGACCCTCTTGTTGTAGGCCCGAGCAATCCTTTTTTAATAACATTGGGAGTGGTTTAGCACACGCATGCACTTTTCGTCTGCCAGATGCAGTTGATTGTACCTTGCTTGTTGTCACTCGCCTTCCTCGACTTCTCTTTCCACCAATATCCAAAGTGATGGGATTTCGATTTCAACAGTTAGCACTGCTTCCATTCTGTATGCGAGTTTGTACGGAGTTGCGCCTATAACAGACCTTATAGACGTCTGATAGGTTGAGAGTGCGTAAGGAAGTATTTTTGACCAGTCACGATATGTCTTCACCATTTTCTCCAGTATGCAGATGATAGTCTTGTTTGTGGCTTCGACCCCACCATTCATCTGAGGACGGTAGGGACTTGACCGATGATGTTAAATCTTGAATTTGTCGAGGAAGTCGCTCATCCTTTTATTGACAAATGGAGTTCCGTTGTCTATGATAATGGCCTGAGGGATCCCATATCGGCTGATGATATTGTTCTTCATAAACTTGACCACGTGAGATGCTGCAATGATGGTGTAGGATGCTGTCAAGTCCCCATATAGAGAAAGGCCATGGTGCTGTCAAATTGTAGAGTTCAGAAGCATGTGCATGAATCTGATTTGCGTGTTCCTGACACTTAAAGCATTTCCTGACATGTCTGCAGCAATCTGTCTCCATCGTTAGCCAATAATAACCGAGTCGTAGGATCTTTTTTGCCATCATGTGTTCGTTCATGTGTGGGTTGCAAAGTCCTTCGTGGATTTCTGACATGATCTAAGTTGCTTATGTTTCATCCACACAGCGGATAAGGATTTGATTGAAGGATCGTTTGTAGAGGATGCCCCCCACGATTGTGAACCGGGCCGCTAGCCGTTGGATAGTAAGAGGGTCAGTTGATTTGCTCCTTCCGGGAACTTCTGATGCTCGGGATATTCTTTGATGTTTGTGTACCACGACTGATCCTTTGGATGAGTTTCAGCTCCGTCAATCTGCAGACAGAACGCGGGTTCTTCCTGAAGTTCGACGGTGAGTTCCCATTCAGCGGCTCCTTTTGAGATTTCTAACATCAAGGAGAGAGTTTCCAAGGCATCTGCAAATTGGTTCTTGGCTCGGGGCATGTAAGAAAATGTGATTTCTTCAAATTCCTCGGTTAGATTCTCTAAATAGACGTGATAAGGAATCAACTTTTCATCCTTGGTCCTTTAGTCGTCGTTCGTTTGATTGATGATGAGCTGTGAATCTCCATAGACTTGCAACTTCTTCACATTGAGGATGATGGCTTCTCTCAAACCAGCAATGCATGCTTCATATTTAGCTATGTTGTTAGTGAATTGGAATGCCAATCACCTAGATATGGGAATTAGGACGTCATCGGGAGAGTAAAGTATGGCGCCTACCCCACTCCCTTTTGAGTTTGCAGCTCCGTCAAAGAAGAGCATCCACTCTCCTGCCTTTCTTTCTGCTTTTTCCTCAATCAGGAGGATGTCTTCATTGGGGAAGAAAGTCTTCAGTGGCTGGTAATCAGGCAAAGAGTGTGCTAATAGGTGATTGGCCAATGCTTGCCCCTTGATCACCTTCTGAGTGACATAGGTGATGTCGAATTCAGAAAGCAATAGTTGCCATTTTGCGATCATGCCCGTTAGTGTTGGTTTCTCGAACAAGTATTTCAACAGGTCCATGCGCAAGCAAGAGGATTGGGTGAGCGATCATGTACTGTCATAACCGTTGTGTTACCCAAACTAGGGCGAGGCACATTTTCTCTAAGATAGAGTATTTGGCTTCGTAGCTTGTGAATCGTCAGCTTAGGTAGTAGATCGTTTGCTCCTTTCTTCCTGTGTCATCTTATTGGCCGAGGACGCATCTAATTGCTTCTACTGCGACAGAGATATACAACAGTAGAGGCCTACCTGGGGTTGGTGGCATGAGCACTGGAGGATTTAGCAAGTACTTCTTGATCCTATCGACGGTCGTTTGATAGTCGTCATTCCACTCTTTTGGCAAGTTTTTCCTAAGAAGCTTGAATATGGGCTCACAAATGGGTGTGAGCTGTGCGATAAATCGACAGATGTACTAGATCCGTCCGAGGAAGCCTCGAATTTCCTTTTTAGTCTTGGGCGGTGGCATTTTGATGATTGCCTTGGTCTTGGTCTCATCCACCCGGATACCTTTTTCACTGACGATAGGGCATTGATCTGTCAGGGTGTCCCCCATGATTTTTTTTTCAACTACTTCGCGTTTGTTCACCTAGCAACGTTTTGAACCATTAATTTTTTTCTCTTATTTTCTTTTTTAAAGTGAGCATTTAGGCAGAATTGGAACAAATCAGACATAAAGGAAATTGCATATACATTCAAATTATACGAGCGGCTGCACAAATGACTTATACAAACCAATGTCTCTGTACTAACAAATACAAGAATTACACAATTTAACATAAAAGAAATAATAAAACACATAAACTTGAGCCACAAGATTGCGCGGCTTCTCTTGGCAGATGCAGCCATGCATCCCTGGCAATTGTATCATGCTCCTCATCAAGTCTGAACATGAATATCATTTAAGTCACCTGTACTACCTATACGGTTATATATTTAATGAATGAGTGACCAGCTTAGTGTGAATTCCCCTCAAGATTACACACCGCCGCATTATGTAAGCATAGTTATAAACAAAAAGGCATTCAAAATAATTAGGGGTGTACATCGAGTCGAACCGAGTCGAGCTGGCCTCAGCTTGACTCAGCTCGAACACTGGCTGACCTCAGCTCGAACTCGGCTTGGCTCGGTTCGATCAGCAGCTCGGGCCAAGTTCAAGCCAAGATCGAGCTGAGTTCACCATTGAGGCATTTCCACAAACCCGTAAACTGCAACTTCAAAATCCCACTGTGTGTGTGTGTGTGAGAGAGAGAGAGAGAGAGAGAGAGAGAGAGAGAAGAGAGGGTGTTGTGGTGAGGACACCTTCAGCAGGGTCGATGGTCTGTTGTCCAGCAACAAGCTGGATCAGATAAAGATAGAGGGAGCAGAAGATGAGAAATCCCATTGCCTAACACCAGCGGCAGCTCCACTTGAGCGATATGGTGAGCCAAACAGCCTCTAGCCATTACAAAGTAGTTAGTTTTTCGTATGTGAACGAGAGTGAGAGTGACGGTTTCTTTTTCTCTGTTTGAAAATTCAGGGCTGACGGAAAGAAATGGATGGATTTACTTGACCGAGATATGGCCAGCTGTTCGAGCTGGATTCGATCCGAGTCAAGTCGAGTTATGGCCT
Organism: Magnolia officinalis; assembly: GCA_021015155.1. Lineage (NCBI taxonomy): Eukaryota > Viridiplantae > Streptophyta > Magnoliopsida > Magnoliales > Magnoliaceae > Magnolia > Magnolia officinalis. The sequence goes on from JAJHSJ010000019.1 coordinate 26,969,293, forward strand.
GCTTGAACTCGGCTCGAACTAATTTTCGACCTCAAAAAATCAACTCGACTCGGCTCGAACTCAGCTTCGAACCGAGTCGAATCGAGCATTTTCGCATCGAGTCAAGTGAGCTAACCGTGCTAGCTCAGTTCGTGTACACCCATAAAAACAATACATGATGCAGTCTTATTAAATGCATGGATGCATGAGTGCACATCAACTGGGGATGCTCATCCAGTTGGCTTTTGGGCGAAACCCATGCATGTGGCTAGTGACTAGCGAAAGTATATCGTATATGCGTAATGCCAAGCTCACCGAAAGTCAACCGATAGTCGGTGGTCTGAGAGCTAGAGAAACGATACCCCAACTAAATCCTATAGGCACATGTTACAACATCCAGAATTAGCCATCGGTCATCGCCCGTATGCTATGAATGCATGATTAGCCCATCCATTATTATTTCATTTACAACCAGTCAGTTTAATAAAGCTCAAAGGTCACTACGGGGGGTTCATCACCCAGCATAGGTAGACAACTCAGGCACAGTGTCTCATTCCCACCATCCCTGACTCATGAGACCTCCACCTTAGGATGTTTAATGGAAGCTCATCAACTAGTGGCTAATCATAGTTCAACATATGGAACTTACCATCGCATGGTTATGTAGAAATAAATTATCGAAGCCACATAGGGCAAGTACTAAGTTGAAGCCACATAGGGGAAATAACAAATCGAAATTGTATAGGGAAAATATCAAATCCTAGTCACATAGGGAAAATATCAAATCAATGTTATGAAAAGACCATCCTCGAAAGCCATGCAGACACAATAACCCATGGATGGGAGGCCCACTTCAATATTCACATCATTCAAAGTAACCACTAGATCAAGGACCCATTATAAACACAATTAATCAAATTACATCCCAAGTATAGGCGTACATTTATAAGTGGGGTTTTTCACTAATTGATGTACCAGTTTAAGTTTCATAAGCAATCCACAAGTAATCCACAAGCATGAGAAAATATGCAGGATAAATATTGAGCATGTAATTTAGCATTCAATTTCAACAACTAGCATATGTAATTATAAGATAAAAATATCAATTATCAACCAAAATTAAAATAAAAACTATCACTTAAGCTAATGGGAAAGTGAAAAGCTCAAGGGGAAGAAATCATCATCTTATGTGTCGAATCTGAAATAGCGGTGAAGACCGCTTGAGTAGAAGTTAGAATATGTCAATATGTCCTAGAGGGGGGTGAATAGGACCTTTTAAAGATTTATGAGTTATTTAAAATCCTATGACTCTAATCCTATCATGTTTGCAATTTTCAGGATTACTCAAATGTAACTCTACTAGCTTCCAAGCCTAGTAGAGGATCCAATCACAAACTAATCAAGATATAGCAATATGCAGCTTAGTCTATGTTGGATGTGACTGTGTGTGTGTGTGAGATGTGATCAGGTATATTAATATGAATGCATTGGCATGGATCACACATAGAGAAAAGTAATCACAAACACAGTCATTTTATAGTGGTTCGACGATAAGTCTACTCCACTCCCGACTGTCACACTCAACCATTGAGTGTACCGAAATTCACTAAGGAGGTTTCCTAGGGTTCAGCTCAAACCTAAGGTTTTAAATCAGGTTCACCTTCAACCCTTACACGGAGTTTCTATGCGGTTCACCTCAAACCTGAGGTTTTGCTCGGTTCACCTCAAACCCAGAGTTTTGTTGGTTCACTCCTAACCAGATGTTTATACTCTCCATAGAGCAAAGGTCCACACAACGCACCCGGAGGTTTCTACTCGGTTCACCTCTAACCCCGGAGTTTCACTGGTTCACTCCTAACCAGATGTTTATGCTCTCCACAGAGCAAGGGTCCACACAATGCACCCACAGTGTACACTTCCGCCGGAGGCCTCCTACTAGGGCTCAAAAGGTGAGAACCACTTACGACCTAACCTAGAGAGGAATGATCACAAGTGTCCTCTTGGACTTTAAATATTTACAGATAAATTGATGAGTCCCGTTAAGCACAACGCCGAAGATCTCCTCCTCCTTGTTGACGAAAAGTCTTCTGCTCCCTTGATCCGCAACACAAAAGATATACCAAGACTAGGCTTGACGTTGGGTCAAGGTAGAGATGAAATCCTACTCTCTAAAGATTTTCCTATAAGGGAGGTAGAGTAGTTCCCTCTTATGCATTCAAGGCATCCTAACATAATGATTTGCCATTAAGGTAGTAGCTAGAGGATCCTTGAACGCGGAAGTTCATTCCCCAATCCACTCTATTGAATATCAATGATGAGGGTGGATTGGAGGATGAACTCCCTTGAGAGAAACAGCTTTAGGTATAGGATATAAGTTGAAACACTCAAAAGCTCTCTTTTTTCTCTCACAGCAACAAAAGACAAGTCCTCTATAAATAGGCAAAAAGTTCCAACGGATATAAAACGGTCACATTTATGATAGAATTCGATATCATTGAGCAGGTTCAATATCCTCGAGCGTATACTCTTGATAGCATCGATAGTCTGCTCGATGACTCGGACTCGATGTCATACGCCTTTGAAACTCTTTGCCAATTGGTCGATGAATCGAAGCTATTGTCGATGTCATCGGATTTCGAACTCCAATTCCATCGATGACAGGATCGATCCATCGACACTTGAAAAATCAGAGAGACTTGACTTTGAGATATTTCAGGTTTTCATGAATGACCAGGGGAACCGTCGAGGTCATCGGAATTTGAATGTCGATGACATCGAGATCAGAGTTGAGGCATCGATAAATCCAACTAATTTATCTTGAACTTGCTGGACAGATTATGGCTTTGTTTGATGCAATCGATCTGGTGTCGATATCATCGATATTTGAATATCGATTAAATCGAAGGGGCCCCGATCATAGTTAAAAATAACCTGAAATAACTGCTATAAGAAATGCGCGCCCACTGTCAATATCATCGATGGACCTCCGATCTTATCGATGATTGAATTTCGATCATATCGAACGGTCATCGATATATCGAAGATTTTTGAGATTTTCATTAAAAAATATGGGCATTGGAAATCAGTCTGTCGATCTTATTGAGCCACTCTCGATGGTCTCGAGATTTGAATATCAATGATATCGATATGTGTATTGATACATCGATAATTCGTCCAGATATATTGTGAAGTTGCTGGACATATTTAGTGCTTTTATCGATGATATCGATAGGTGTATCGATATATCGATAAATCCATCCAAATGAATATTTAGTTGCTGGACATTTTGGTCCTCTTATCGATAATATCGTTAAGGTATCGAGGACATCGACAGTGCATATCGATCATATCGAGGGTGCTTCGATAAAATCGACAGAGCGAGAAAAACTTAGAGATTTTTCTATTTTGCAAAAAGTTTTCTCACCTTAAAACCCTAAGATGTCTATCTTGTTTTAAGGGTTTTAATCACTTGGTGTTTTAGGACATGGGATGTGAGGCTATGATTTACCTATTGCGAGCTTCCACACATCCGGTTGAGGCAGACGCTCGAAAAAATCTTCCTATCAAGTTCTGCAGCCAGTCTGACTCACCACATACATAACTTGACAAACCAGGGCACTAGCAGGTGCACTTTTAGAATCACAACTGACGTTGCTAGGAAGCGCATGCACCCTTAGAATTGAATCCTACCATGGATTGTGAAATTGTACGTGAGATTAATGTTCTATAAGGTATCTATGGTCAAGATTAATATAACCTAGGGTTTGGATTACTTATTTTTAGGGTTTTGATGTAGAATTAGAGTTTCAACCTAGAGCTTAGTCCTAGCCTTAGATTTTAGAATTTGAATGCTAATTGATTTACAGATGATCGTAATGCTAATAATACTAATGATTTCAAAACAACCATTAATATTAACAATATACTTAATATTAGCTAACATGACATTAATAACCATTGTGATGAAAATAAATAGTATGCTCTAACATTAATAATAATATTTAATAATTACAAAATAAAACACTAATATTTAATAATGATCATTTTTGTATGTAATAACTAATATCAGTATAGATAATTTACTAAAAGGCTATTCATTTTTAATATTAGTAATCCTAATAATGATAGAAATGGTAACAATGATAATTGTAATCGAAAGAATTTCGATAAGGATAAAAAGCATGGACTCACCTTAGTCCACTTGGTAGCTCGACCCGGCGACTTGCAATCGTCCCCAGCTTGATGAAGTCAAGAGTTAACTTATGAGGTTGGTGAATCGAGGCGGACTCAACCTAATCGGATTTGATCCTTTGCAACATGAGCAATGTATTGAGTCGATAACTCATTGACTCAACAATGCAAGGAAAGTAACCGACTCGAAACTCGGCAACAAGTCGGGCTCCCAACCTAATCAACTCTCTCTCTCTCTCTCTCTCTCTCTCTCTCTCTCTCTCTCTCTCTCTCTCCATTTTCCTTCTGGCAGGGAAAAGGTCCAGCAATGACTGTCAGACCCGTCCTGACTCTGCCCAGACTCGTGACTCGGGTGAGTTTGAGCCGAGTTAACTCGGTAGCACCCCATCTCCTTTGCCTCTCTCTTCTTCTTCTTTTTCTTCCTCCATTTCTTCCTTTCTCATTCTTCTTCTTCTTCTTCTTCTTCTTCCTCTCTCTCTCTCTCTCTCTCTCTCTCTCTCTCTCTCTCTCTCTCTCTCTCTCTCTCTACTGAAAATCCCCCAGTAAGGCCCATACACGAACCACAACTCTCCCATTCTGGCCCTGACTCAGCGGCACCCCCTAACTGACTTACCCTTCTTCCTCTCCTTTCTCTATCTTTTCTTTTTCTTTTTTTTTCTTTCTTTCTCCCCCTCCTACTGGACCAGACGGGACCTAAACTTGACCCAAACCAAACCCAACCTAGATGGTTTGACCCAGCTGCTCAAGCAGTTGCACCAGTGACTCGGTTGGGCCGAGTTTAGTGCAACCTGCACATAAACACACTCTCTCTCTCTTCTCAAACTCTCTTTTCATATTTTTCTTCTCTTTCTTCCTGTCAACCGTGGCCAGCAAGAGCAACTCCCACGCATCCAAATCTTGCCCCAACAGCTTAGTGTGACTTTGAAACAGCAAGGTGCAAACGTTGTTTTGGCTCGAACCGTTGTTTCCCTTCGATGGTCGGACCATGATGGAGTTCTGGTGCTTAGGATGAACTCAGATGGCTTTCATGGTGGATGAAACAGAGCTGGAACCCGCGGTTCACCCGACCATTCTTCGACGAGGAAGACGGTCGAGCTCCAATGGCAGATTCGAGACGAAGCTTCGTTTCTTCATTCCGCTTCATGTGGATGACTCTTATTGATCCCACAATGCTTCCGGACCATCGATTTCGAAGTTCTAGTTGCATCTCCTTGGTGGGTCAAACGAGAGAAGGTTTCGGGCATTTCTATGTGAGTCGTCACAGGAGGCTAAGAAGAGGTGCAGCTGTCCGAATTTTATTTTTTCTCCTTCTATATCGCAACCTAGCTCTCCTGTACCGTTGGATGAGCAATGAACGAATAGGATTTGGTTTGTCTTGCAACAGCCCCAAATATGTAACACCCTAGGTTTTTAGGGGCCGTGTAAGAACTCGGCCTCCAAATTCCCTGGTATCGCTTATATCCTAATTATGGTGATTTGTACATAAATCAGTTTAAATGAGCAATAAAGGAATCGACTGGAACATAAACCACAACCACAACTAATCTACTGAAATAAAGGCGACTAAGAAATACAAGTCTATAGGAATATTAAACGGGTCGCACAAGGCGCCGCCCGACAAAAAACTTGTATGAAATGTCCAAAAGAATATCTTCAAAAGAATGGTGAACTAGATCTATGAAATGTCCAAAAGGATAGTACTCTAATTTTCCCAGTACAACAGCCCATAGTTAGCCCGCTCGATTTACGACGACCCGCCCATAAGCTGGAAGTAGGAGAGCTCCTCTTCCTCATCCATGCTCACCCTGCTCAGCTCATCGAGCTTTGGCTCACCTGCATCTAATGACGTGTCTGGTTGGTGTTTTAAAACACCGTCCCAGAGTGGGAGTGAGTAGCTAACTCAGTGGGTGTCATTAGCCATAAGTTACATCAAATAACAATTCCATGATGAATTTAATGAAAAACATAAATTCACGCATCTCTAACTAATCTTGTTAAATGCATATGCTTGAATTATGGTATGATACATGACCTCACCCACAACACTCCCTCGAGCGACTTCATCTCACGGTCGCGCATGACCAACACTCCTTCATTGCGACCTCAACTGTCAAGTCGCCAAATCCTAGCTAATGCGATGCATGAATGATGTTAACCGAGTATTTAGTTAATTTCATCCATCCAGCAGGTTGGGAAAACTGGTACACCCCGACGATATCAATGCCCTCATCCATTTACGAGGCCAGGACCCCTTAACATGAGAGGCCAAGACCCCGCGATCCTTGATCCCATAGGAGTCCCCACCCCCAATTGCAAGCACGTGGGGATTGCTGGAAAACGGGATCACTCGTGGTCACTACGGAGAGGCTCGTCACCCCAGCGTAGGCCGACAGCTCGGACATAGTGTCACATTCCACCATGTCTAGCTCACAATACTGTAGATCAGTTTCTAGCTGTTGTCAGTGGGCGTCAGTAGGCGAGGGGTGTTCCAAGTTCCAAACAGGCGTGAGCAAAACATGGTTAACAAACATAGTTGGTCAGTCGGTGGACTAGATCACCCAATTTTAGGCGAGCACGAAACACACGACATCGGGTGCAAGCAACCCATGTAGTCCTACTACTGTCGCCCACTCACTCAGCCCGAATCAGTCGATCTAGTCACAGGACGGCCCAACCAACGGGACCACCCTTACTAATCTCAAATTCCTGACTAACCCAGGGAATGGGCTATGTTTAATAGTATTCTACGCGGCTAAGATTTCATCTTCAAGTACAAATAGAATAAACATACAATACATTAAAGCATGAGATTTCAGGATATTAAAATGAATGCCACTACTCCTAACAACATAAATCAGACATGTGTGTGTGTGATGCCGGACAACCAAAAAAAATAAAATCAAAAGATCATACATCATACATAGTGTAGGAAAATTCATCATGCATACAACAAGGAAGAATATGTAAAAGTTAGATGCAAGGATGTACATGCAACACAAATCTCATGCCCAAACAATTTGAAAAGCAATCAAACATCAATTTACGATTTCATGCATAATGGGTATACTTATCATATAGATTCCTATCTAGGTTTTACTCTAAATTATGCATGCACATCAATCTAGCATCCAAAATCATTAAATTTATCCTAAAATTGGTACTTGGACACCTAAGGATGATGGTCCGTACCTTATGACGATCCGCTCGACTCGCGGCTCTCGTAGGGTTAGGGTGTTAGGAAAACATCGTTGAAAGGCTTAAGTAAGCATACAAGCTTGTAAGAATTAGAATGAATCAAACATAAGACCTAAACCTACAAACATAACTCAATACTTACCTCCAATCGTCACCTAAGCGGCACCAATGAAAGTCAACATTGCTATAGAGGAGGTAAGAGGGTGAAGGTGCACAAACCCTCATACTTCTAAGCTCTCCCTCTCTCTTTCTCCTCTCTTCTCCTCTTTCTCTTCTCCCTTTCTCCCCCTTTCTCTTATTGAAATTCGTATGGGAGAAGGGGTGCCTAAATGAAGCCCTTATATAGTGCCAGATTTGGTGTGAATGGCCCCAAGAGTTAGGTTTTTACTATACTAGCCCTCTGGGAAGGTTTTTCTAACCTTTAGAGCCCACTATGGGGTGTACATATTGATATACACCATAGGATAGTTAGCCCTAATGACGATCTACGTATGAACATGATAGACCCGTCATTTGGATGCGCCGATTGACATATATGATTAGAAGTCTGTTTAACGGTCACCGATAGTCGATTGGGGCCACGGCTATACCGATATGACCAAGGAAATATCCTTACTCCAAGTGTGAAGTTTGGTCGTAAACCGACGGTCCAAAATCTTCAACTTTGCGTAAGAGTAGACGACCCAATTCACTTAAGTTTCAACTTCTTCCTTTAAGGTATTTGCACTTCTCATGCACTCGTCCTTTGGCTCAAGTTGAGCGGTTTTGGACACTACTCAGGTCCGACTCCTACAATAGACATCGACCCCAGTAAGACGGACATTATTCTATAGTTTTGGAACTAGTGGCCCACTAACGAACGGTTTAGAGCTCGTTTGGATAATCAAGGCATTTCTATAATGAATTAGGTAGTAAGATTTCTTGTGTTCGATGATTAGGGCTTGGATTAACTATGTTCATAGTCTGGTCTATTTGTAATTAGTGGAAATGGCGATTCGGTCTTAATAACCCTAAACCGTTGGTTTTTAGGCTAAAGGAGTAACAAGATTGATTTAGTTTGTTAATTAAGATTTGACCCCTACTCGTCTCGGCTTTGGGAGAGTTGCATGTTACAAGTGCCGACTAAATTTTTACGGTTCTCTATTGGTACCAGCCGTGTGTAAACTAACATCGAGTATTAATGGTCAGTAAGTGATAATATAAGTTAATTATATATAAAAAAAAAAATTCAAGGATTTTTTTAGAAATCCAAAACAGTGAAAATCCAAGACGTTACAAAATACCACCGGTAATGTAAAACTAGCCGTTGTTTCGGTTTTTTTACGAACGAAAAACCCTAAACCGGGGTGGAACGGAGGGCTGCGATCTTCCCAGACGAATGGTTGGGATTGGAGGATTCCTCCTCACGTGGATTGCCAACGTGGCAAACCAAAGGAGAAACAGTTTCCATTTTCGGAACTGCCGCATGCGGCTCTATCTAGGCTCGTGTTTGAGTGCATGCACGTGTGCATGAGTGGGTACGGACGACGTGGATTTGGTCAGACCCACCTCCTAGATCATATGAACGCTTTGGATTAGATCAAGGTGGCCTACATTGATCACAAATGGTCAGTTTTAACAGGGCTAGAAACACATAGCTGTCGCAGGCAGTCCAGTTGTGCCCGTCGTTGTGTGCACATACAGGGTCCAGCACGTGAGGTTTTGTTCGGGTTTTGGTTAGCTCCACTTGTTGGATCGGGTGGACGGTTTGGATCTCCTAGTCGGGTGATTGTAGTGGCCACAAACGTCACAAACGTCTGTCTGTTTGAAATGAACGTTGGCGGGAAAGGAAGGAGAAAGCATTCCTTTCTCAGTTTGGCTTGGGTCAAAGACATTTGACCAAGTCCGACGGCTAAGTGTACAGCGGGTGCACGTAACCCACGTGCACATGCGGTTCAAAGTGGGGCCCACAATGATGGTCTGATGAAATCTTCTCCGTTCATTTGGTTTCACGGGTCCAATTAGGACCTTTGGCCAAGGATAACTAAAGCTCAGGTGGGCCATGCCAAGTGAATCCTGGTTTAATTTGCTAATAAATATCAGCCAGATGGTCAGATTGACTCTAAACCTGATCGTTTGTGACTCCTTGAGCTTCCTGCCTAATCTAGTGGGGACGTGATGGTTTTATTCATAATTAAGTGTTTAATTTACTTGATCAAGGGCGGTTCCATTGTTGAGTGACATTACATCATCCAACGATTATCTACTATACTCAAATTTTACAATCCAATGTAAGTTAGATTTTACAAGTGATTAGTAATGGGATTTAAGTCCCGGATCTTGACTTCCTACCATCATAGTTGTGTGTTACTTGGAACTTTACTTGAAGTAAATGAAAAGCGGGTTTGGCGATTCAAACCCCACAAAAGATGATGTACAGTCTTGTTTGTCTAACAAGGTGATCGAAATCTTAAAAACAGTCTTCTCTAGTGAAGTGATGGTCCATCTTACCAATTAACAGATGGATGGCTCAATTTATACATGCTGTTTACTTCAAATAGTAAATGTAACCCACACTGAAACAAAAGGTTGCCTAACTTGTTTAAAAGGACAATGAGTGGTAGTTTTAGGTGGTAGGATAATTAAATCATCGATAAGCAATGATGGATTGTCTATTAACAATTGCAGATCAGCTTAATTGTGGATCTGAGGTACAATGATTAATCCATGGTTTCCTAAGGAGTCCTATTAGTGTGATCAAGTGACATGCCAAAGGACAAGATGTCGTGGCCTCGATGATTCAGGCTTCAAAGCCTAAGGTGTATGGTTAGGTTTAAACTAAAATAAATGTGAATGTTCAATAAACTAGATTTATATCACTAAGTTAGATTTTCATGATAACACCCGAGTACTAAAAGGTACGGGGTGTTACAAGTGAATGCACAAATGATATGCGTGCAATACTATTCATGAATCCACATAAATAACAAAATAAACATCAATCATTAATCACAACATCGTACTCAGTGTATGTCCAATTCACATTAAGGCGCACGAACCAATACCTCGTGGTGAGGGACTCATTTTTACATTAACTAGTCAGACTACTACTCCAATTGTACTTTTAACGTATATCCGCATACATGATTATAATCATACGTCGTACATGTCACGCCCCAAACTCGAAAACCGGGCTCACAAAATTTCCGATCGCCGAATCCGGCGCCGACAGCCTCCGTAGAACCCCATTTTTGGCTCCCAGCGCCCATACGCCAGGTTCTGATCCTGGGATGCTACAAGGAGGATTTTCAACATCCGTTTAATTTGTAATAAGCATAACCAAAGGCATAACCCATAAACAACAACCAAAAACTCCATCACATTTCCACTATGATCAAAAACTTTACAAGTACAATGAGCATAAAGGGAAATACAATGAGAATGGACAAAATGCTCCAAAAGATCTGCTCTGCGCTCCTGTCTCAGCGCTGCTGCGTCCTCGCGTCACCTGCACGCAACGGTCGTGCATAAGTTTATAGAAAGCTTAGAGGGTGGTGAAAGTGTGCGCGTAAGGTAGTAATGCAGTATGCAGTATCAGAGTAATGCGGAACATGCTGGTGAATCCATAAATACCATTAACCGTACCGAGGCTATGTGATGCAAGGCATGAATGATGTCGGCCGTACCAAGGCTATGTGATGCAAGATGCAAGTCAAGCATACAATTCTTCATCTAAGTCCACATATCAGTACAGCTCAAAATCTGGGATATAACCGGGGTCTAGTATACTCTAAACCAGACTGCCGCCCCATCGCGCGCAACAAGGTAAGTGGAAGAGACCTCACTACCCGCCTGCCAATATCTGGCTCGGGTCGTCGATAGCGGACCCATTCCTCGAGCGATCAGACTCAGCCTAGCATTGCCCCCTCCTCTCGGGCGGGTAAGGCCGTACCCCCTTTTAACCAACCACGACACAGTGGAAAGCGCAGCCTCCTGGTAATCGGCCATTGGCGCTCATGCACCCACTCGGTCTAGACGTTGGAGCAACCTCTTGGTACCATAAGGGTTTAGGGACTTTCACCCAGGGATATCTATAGCACCCCATGTAGAACAAGATTTCTGGTATCCAATCCTACCAACCACGATATGACTGTGGCGGCTACGACCCTGATGTCGCTAGGGCGTATGGTAACCATGTCACACAATGCGAAATGCATGAATCACACTATCCAGTCATGCAGCAATCCTGCGCGTCTCATGCGCTCATGTAGGCAACACCGCCTATCCGGGAGCCCCTAAACAATCTACCCGAAGGCATATGCTATGATTAATCACTTCTCATATCAAGCATACATATGATGCGTATGATCATGAATCATGGAACTATACTAAACATGTTATACGGTGATGGATGTTGTTCATAACGAAGATGGGCCTAGACGGCCTACAAGTATGGGCCTAACAATGGGCCCTAGGGAGAATTTAATGCGGACATGTAACCAACATTATTTGCACAATGTGGACGTCAAACCAACATTGCTCCCAAGGCACGACTGCCATAAACATCATTACTCAAACCATGGTATGGTTACACATTGTAATGGACTTGTGTACATCCTATTGGGCCTCGACCCATGGGCCTTAGTTACATCGAATGGGCCTCCTAACATGGTTTCATATATATCAAGGTGGGCCTCAACGGATGAGCCATAACTATATCAAGATGGGCCTAAACATATGGGCCGAGTCGAATGGGTCGAATCATTTGGGCCAAATCAATTAGGCCGAGTCAAATGAGCCTCAGGTATATCAAATTGGGCCCACCCTCATATATTTTTGAGATCCGACCTATTCACAAGCTAACAAAGAAATAAATAAAGTAAGAACGCATTGAGGACTATGGCGGCCCATGGAAGTTTTTCGAACGGTGGATGTCACGATCTACTATTTAAATGGTGGGGCCCACTCGCACTTTAAATCATTTTCGCCCATTTTCCTATGCCATAAAACGATCTTGTAAATGGTAGACAGTATGAATGCAACACATGCATAATGGCGGGCCCCGCCGTTCGAATAGCAGACGGTGTCGATAGATCACATACATCATTGAGCCCATGCTAGAGGGATAAGACACGTACATCTAGGGTGGGTCCCGCCGTCGGATCACATGTGCATCGTGGTGGGACCCATAGGTCTCTGGACGTGAAAAGAAGGGTAGAGAGAGATGGAGAGAGATAGAGAGAGGTGTAGAGAGAGAAAGAGTCAGAGAGAGAGAGAGTGAGAGAGAGTTAGAGAGAGAGAAAGCGTCAGAGGGAGAGAGAGAGTTAGAGAGAGAGAGAGAAAACGTCAGAGAGAGAGACTGTTAGAGAGAGAGAGAGAGAGAAAGCGTTAGAGAGAGAGAGAGTTAGAGAGAGAGAGAAAGCGTCAGAGGGAGAGAGTGAGAGGTGTAGAGAGAGAGAGTTAGAGAGAGAGAGAGAAAGCGTCAGAGGGAGAGAGTGAGAGGTATAGAGAGAGAGTTAGAGAGAGAGAGAAAGCGTCAGAGGGAGAGAGTGAGAGGTGCAGAGAGCGAGAGGGTGCCACGTGCCCCTCTCTTTTTTTTCTTTTTCTTTCTTTTTCTTTTTTTCCTTTGCTGACACCGAGCAGAGGTGGGTCCCACGAGGTCGAGCGCTGTGGGCCCCACCGTTGGTGTTACCAACATCTAACCCATCAGTTAGATGCACCGATCCAAGGTGGGCCTAGGTCCTAAAAATCAAGTCGTTCCGTGTGTTGTGTGGGCCGCACCAAATACAGCAATTGAGAGGGTTACCCTCCATCAAAAAAACATTCATAATCATTTTAGGCCCACCGAGATGGGGTCCACAAATCCAGCCCACCCATCGTGGGTGTCCCACTTGAATGAAGGGTCAGACCCAGTTTCAACCGCACAAAACTTAGGTGGGTCCCACATCAGGTGGCGCATCACCGTCAGCCACCCCACAGGGAACGCTCCTAAGACCTCAGTGTAAAACGAGGTATCTCCACTCCGTCTGTCATTTGAGCCATGCGGCTGGGGTGCACACGCACCAAGGAGGGCCTCACATGGACGTGGGTCCCACCGTTCTGGACGGTGAACGGCTGGATATAACACATATATTAGGGTGTGGCCCACAAAAATGAATGGACGGCACGGATGGGTCCCATGGACCCCACACCCTCGGTAGTGCACACGACAGTACACACACTCCAAGTTAGCCACCCTTCACAGGGATCAATACCAAGACCCCACCAGTTGAAACGAGGCATCTTTCACTCATCTACCACTGGAGCTATGGGACTGGCCCCCACTGGCCAGTGCGTCCAGCCAACCGTCCAGCTTGCTGGATGGTGTTGGATGGCATTTACATCACGGTGGTTCCACGCAGTGGGCCACTAGAGTTGGATCAAGCTGATTATTTGTGTTTCTCCTACATCCAGGCCCGCCCAAAGGCGGTCAGCAAGGTGGGCCCGACGGATGAGACGGCATGGATCATACATCATAGTGGGGTCCACAATACAAGAGAAAGAGAGAGAGATCGGCAAGGATGGAGGGGCCCTGCCACTATGGGCCCCTCTTGCATAAAAATATACATCAAGGTGGGTCCCACATATGTGGACCCTTAATCAAACAAAATGTATGAAAAACAAGGATCTACGATCACCCACCGCTTTCTTCTTGCACCAAAGGCTTCCTTAGCTCCTTAGCTTGGATTCCAACAAAGGAGATGATGTTTGGATGGTGGAGATGGAAGATGAAGGGGTAGGAAAGGTGGGCCACACTTGTTGCTTGGGAGAGTTGGAGAGGCTTGGACGTGTGAAGCTCTCTTGCTTGGGAAAGTGTCTTGAAAATGAAGGAGAGAGAGGGTTGTAAAGAGAGAGAGAGATGGGTGATGTTTGATGGAGTGATGGATGTGTGTAAGAGCCTTTTTGACTTTTGTGGCTTTTGGTGTAAGAGAGGTATGGGTTTGTAAGAACTTTTTGACTTTTGTGGTTGCTTGGGAATGGGTGAAAAGTGATGGATTGATGGAATTGATTGATGGGTGATTGATGTGACATCTCGTTGAGATTCTCTTGGGATTCGTACGCGCGGCGTTTTCCTCGCACCGAACGTTGGCCCACATCTCCTGGCCAGAGTATCGCCTCGGCGCGCGAGTCGCGGCATCGGAACCGCGGCGACGGTGCGGCCACAAGGGTACAAGTCTCGGGTTGAGTTGACTCGGGTTGACAGCGTGTGAATCAGGGTCACGCGCAACACTGGTTAAGGGTCGAAGGTTGCCGAAATTCGACCGGAAAGACCGCGGATGTCTATGTAACGGTACGGTCTAGGATACGGGTCTTACAGTACATAAAGGAGACTCCGAAGCATCCAATGAATTATAAGATTTTTCACCTAAGGGGTATGACTAGCCTACTTGCTAGTTGTAAGGTCTTTCACACAAGGGACACGATCACCCTACTTGCTCATACCATTTTTTTTTTTTCATAAATCAAATAATAATGATGCATGATATGAACGTAATAAAATTCGGATAATAATACATGTTATGGGTAAAATTGAACAGTCCAAAGGCGACCAGAATGGGATGGAAAACACAAGGCAAGTAACAAGTCTCAGATCACTATTCAAGATATTTATTTTATAAAGAAAACAAGTGTTTTCACACTCCCTCGCTCCGGACTTAAGCTAACAGCCATGGGACACTGTCTGGATTTGATTTCCGAGATGGTTGTCAAGCCCAACGAGGCGGTCCTAAGTCCTTAACCTTGTATTATTCGGACTCCCGATGTGCGGTCCAGACCTGATACGGAGTTTCAATGTGCTCCCGAGAGCAGACGGGTAATGAGTTTGATCCTAGATTTTAGGGTAACCTAGCGTCACTGATTCTACAAGTTTTTGGTCTTGTAGATCGTATTTAAAGCGATTCAAATGGATTTCATGGCTACTTTAGTTTAGCACTTAGTTAACTTTGTCAAATTTCTAAAGGATTTAATCCTAAGTGATTTTTGGTCGAGGTGGTACTCAGGCCTTTGTAGTTTGTATATAAGGTGATCCAAGTTATAATACTTAACTAGTTTAAGATAGTGTTTAAGGTGAAAGTACTTAGGAAAATTGAAAGAACAAGGTGGTGAAGGATGGGATTTGTGAATGAAATGGGTTCAGAGGCGATTTTAGACTGTGGGATTCAGTTCTGACAATTTAATAAGGTGTTAGGAGCGGCCCATTGCCTAAGGACGTCTAATTCCAGGTTTGAAAAAATCCGGGCTGTTACACGATTTAATAAACAATATTATATAATTTGATGCGGTTAGAATTTAACACTTAGAATTGTCTGAAAATTAGGTTGTTAACTGTAAAAGACTGTAATTGGATTTTTTAGAAAGGTCAATGCTGCATTTCGTAATAGTTGGAGAAATTGTGCCAGAAACCCTTGACTTTGCTGGAATTCTTATTTTAGTCTCGAAATTATTATTTTTAATCAATTTGTTAATTTAATTCTAAACCATTTAGAATTAGATCTAATCTAACAATTTTATTACTTTAATATTTATATCAGGTTTAATATTCATCAAAATTTCAGAATAATTTAACATATTATCAAGTAATTTAATAATTTAATATTTTTCCATTAAAGTAATTTAATTACAAACTAAGTTTAATGATTTATAAATCTCCTTCTTTTTTTTAATTAATATGAAATTTATTCTCAGCTACCTAATCCATATAAACTAATGATTCGCGGTTTAGAATTAACTTATATTTAATAATTAATCAAATATCTATCTTCAATTAATTTCCTCAATAAATCTCAAGTTTACTCAACCAATTGGAAATGACTTAACCAAATTTTAGATTAAATTAATTCATATGAATCAATTAATGTAAAATTAGAATCTAAGCTTAAGTTTATTATTATTAATTATCCTAAACTTTATCTAGAATCCAATCGAAAATTAATTTCAAATATATCTTACTTTATTTATATAATTAATTTATTATGAATATTAAGGATAGTTTGCATGCGTGTAAATGGGAATAAACGAGAGTGAATGGGGTAAATGGGGGACGCGGTTTTATGCAAGTCTTTTGAAGTTCCCGTGCTGAGATGCTGGTTGAAGCCCATCGTGATGTTTGGGAGAAATTCACCCCGTTCATCCATTTTACTAGATCATTGTAGGACGTGCAATCAAAATTGAAATGGATCTAAGAGTCAAGTATGCCATATGAGAGGAAAAAGTAGGGATTTATTGACCACTGTTGAAACATTCATGTGGCTACGAAAGCTTCTTATCAAGCTACTTATTTTTTATTTTAATTTTAATTTCACTTCATCATTTCAGCGGGGATTACCTTATAACCGGTTTGTATGGCATATAATCATAAAGGTGGACCGGAGAAACTCTTACCCTAATTTTCCCTCTTGGCTCACTGGAGTTTTAGATAAGCCTCTTTTTTATTTTTGTCAAATGTCCTGGAATGATCCCGAAAAACAGAATGGACAGGGTAGATTGGAAACGGATTGGCTACTCCCCCTGCCACCACCCGGTGGTTGGTGGTCAGTGCTGTGGGCCCCACCATGATGTATGTGATTCATCCAGTCCGTTCATCCATTTTTAGGGCTTGATCCCAAAAATGAGGGGATATAAATCTCGGGTGGACCACACCACAGGAAAAACAATAGTAATTACATATCGACCATTAAAATCCTCCTAAGGCCCATTGTACCGTTTATTTGATATCCAATCCGTTGATTATGTCATATAGACCCAGATAAAGGAAAAAACAAAGATAAGCTTGATCCAAAACTTTTATGGCGCCCAAAAAGTTTTTAATGTTTCATTCAACACGGTTCCTTGTAATGTGGTCCACTTGAGATTAGGATATACCTCGTTTTCATTTCATTGTGTAAAATGATCTAAAAAAATAGATGGACGGCATGGATGATCACAAAAATAGGCAGATCCAACGCTCAAGTGGACCATACCAAATAATAAGCTTGGTTGCATTAAATGCAAAACATTAAATGTAAGAGTCATATGTGGTGTGGTCAATTTAAGCGTTGGATCTGCCTAATTTTTGCGATTAAGACTTTAAATGATATGAGAAAAGGGATGAATGGCTTTTATGTAAAGATACATAACGGTGGCCCGCCCACAGAACTGACCGTTCGGGGCTAGAGACAGGCGCGGAAAGGGGGGAATCCGCGTCCCCATTTACTCCATTCACTCTCAAATGCAAGCGAACTATCCTTTACTGCGCCGCGTGTACTAAAAAAAATCTTTAACTGTAAACGGCCAAATCTGCGATCTGGACCATCCATTAGGTTTCCAATTCCGGTAATGTCAGTTCTCTTCTTCTGCTGCTTCCAGATGGGGCGGTGATAAGATCGTCCACAGCGAAATCTTCGGTGTAGAAGATCGGACGGTGATAAGATCATCTACAGAAAAATCTTCGTTGTAGGTGTTCCGTACTGTATTTAGTCAGCGTAGCTTATTCTCTCGTATCGTTACCCAACATTTAGTTGTGCTGTAGGGAGTTGATGGATATAAATTTGTTGCACGTATGGTGTTTGTTGTTATGCTTGTGAGAATATCATTCCAAATTGTGGTTTTGCAGGGATTGCACTGAGAAAATCATGACTCTCTACGATCAATGGAAAGCTGTTTTGAGGATTCAAAAGTTCAGAAGAATACTATCGTATACGGGATTCTACTGCTTCGTCGCTGTCCTAAGCTACGCATACACAAGCAATACGTAAGTCGATTTCCTATTATATGTGCTCTTGTAGTAGTATCTGTTGTTGTTTTCGAATTACACTTGCTTCTCTACTTATTAAATGTTCTTGGTTTCCATTGGATCGTTCAATCGCTGTTTTGATTATGTAGAACGAGAGCGGGTATTTCTAGAGCGGACCAGTTCTATGCATCTTACCCGGCTGGGACAGAACTACTAGCAGACACTGCAAAGGTATGTGTAAGTGAAAGCATGTCGAGGATCGCCCTGTTGTGGTTACTTACGGAGATCTGTAAGTGACGAATTAGGCGATTGTGTGCGAAGTTTAGGCTGTTTGTTAGATCAGTAGTCCCACCGTGTTTGTGCTTTGGCCCAAAAGTCAGCTTGGTCCACGTGTTTACGTTCAATGCGGAACCATGGTCTTTCTTTTACAGTAGTCCTTTCATCATACACATGTGGCCCACCCGATGACCAGACTGGATTTTGATTTTCAGCCATGACAGATACATGGTTGGGTCAACCAGCAGAGGGGTGTGGATCTTGCATGCAATTGGGTTTTGGATCCTGCTGTTGAGAGCAGCCGTGGGTTCCTGCTCTTGTCACTCATGACATAGCGGGTGTGAGATCCAGGCTGTTAATCAGGTGTGCCCCACTGTGTCCCAAAAGTCAGCTTGGTCCACATGTTTGTGTTCAATGTGGGGCCATGGTCTTGCTTTAACAGCAGTCCTTTCGTCATACACATGTGATCTACCCAATTACCAGACTGGATTTTGATTTTCAGCCATGACAGATACATGGTTGGGTCCACCAGAAGAGCAGTGTGGATCTTGCACGTGATTGGGTTTTGGATCCTGCTGTTGAGAGTAGCCATCGGTTCCTGCTCTTGCCACACATGACAAAGCAGGTGCGAGATCCAGGCTGTTGATCGGGTGTGCCCCATAGTGTATGTGACGTGCTCTGAAACAGGTTCAATCATCAGGTGGTCCACCTAATGACCGGACCAGCATTATTCTCAGGCTACGTCAGCTATGCGAATCTTGTCTCTTTAGTTGGTTCTTCTATCTGCAACTAACTTCAAGGCTGGTATTCGGCTGTTATATAAAGCTGCACTTGCGAATTGCTTTGAAGAAGAGGAATGGGGCCCAATCTAGTTCTCCATCATGGCAAAACATTTTGAGCGCCAAGGGAAATCACCTTTTGCTTACCATTCCGTAAGTCTAAAGTGCTTCTTTATCAGTACCATGAATTTCAATTATCACAAATTGTACATTTTCAGCTTCAAGAGTGAAACAGAAAATCATTACCAAGAAACCCACATGGCAAATGATTTTGTTTCTCACTTCCTATTTAAACATGTCTGTTTAGACATTCCACTAACTATAATAAATGCCATAAAATGCAACATCTTCCGCACCCGTTTCTTGCACTTCCTTTTCCATACATGTGCATCTCTCTTTCTAACAACTATGAACTAAACTACGATTGTCGACTTCTTGGAAAAAAATGTTGTGATGATGTTTTCCATGTGCAATGTTTAGACAAGATTTTTATTTATTTATTTATTTATATTTAAAGATAGTTAAGCCGGGCTCGAACGTGAGACCTCATTGTTGAAACACGCCCTGTACAAGAGTTGCTATAGACTCTTTGTAGGATATCATAGGAACCTGGATCATTTTGGAATAGGAGTTTCTCTGTCATTCCCATGGATAAAAGCTATGGTTGTAAACTGTCTGGCCTGGGGTGGTTCAGCCAGATTTTGAACTGCTTGAGTTGGACCTATTCAAAAATCAAATTTAGCTCAGCTCAGGACTTGGCCCATCTACAGCCATAGATAAGAGAGAAGGATGAAGTGATGTGGGGTGAAGCCGTGAAGGTGAGGAGCTGAACAGGGATGTTATGATCCTTTGTTGTTTTGGTTTGTCTCGAGGTGGTAGAGATGTGGAGTATGCGGTAGCGAGTATCACGAAAGACAATTTGGAAGCGCTTCTTGATGATGGGAAATGGAGTTCAGAGGATAGAAGCATCTCCATATTGAACTTAGAATCTCCTTTTCGACTTCCAATCTCTTGGAGGTCTTAGCGGGATTGGAAGGATGCTCCCTTGATCATCTTAGTCTCAATCTTCATAGGAAGGAAACTGGCACCATATCAAAGGACCAAATCCATCATCAAGACATGGGCATTTGGGACATGAAAGGTGTGGCCCACTTTTCCTTGAATCCCGATGATGATTCTTGTGTAGAGTGGTGTTGACAATGATGGATGCATGTAATTGTACCGATCTTCTATCAAGGGTGTGGCTTCTACCTCCGAATGGCAGTATTTCCATATGCTTTGGGTACTAAGCAAATGAATCATAAAGATTGATTGGCTATGATTGTATGGGGAATAGTTATCGGCACCCAGTCTTATTGACAAAGACACCCATCCTTTCTGCTTTTGGTTATAGAGCAGTGCATTGTTTGTACTACTGTACAACAAAAAGCAGAAAGGATGTGTGTTTTTATTATAGTGGATTTAGATAGTGGCACCTATCATTTATCCCTCTTGCTTCAGGGCCATCCACTATCCTAGATGATTACTCTTTTCTGGGCAATTCCAAATGTGAAGTAAGTCTCCATATCTTATTGGTGAAATTGAATACTTGACATTTGACAACCCTTCTTTTCTATATCTTGAAGCGGAATAACTGAAGTAAATGAATTTTTACCATAAAATAATTATCCTATCTCCCTCTCTCTTTTTATTTCTTTATTTCCATGGATATGTTTTTTTTTTTTTGGAACATCGATAATTTATTGATAAAAGGCTGAGGCCAATATAATACAAAAACCCAGAACCAAAAGAAAAAATTACAACTCCAACCAGCTATCCGGAAAATGGGCAATCTCCTTGATGCAATCGCCCACTCCATAATATGAAATTTAGCCCTCCCAAAGACCTCCAATTCTTGACTCTTCCCATTCCTAAAACAACGATCATTTCTTTCCAACCATATGAACCAAATTCCTGCTAATAGACATATATGCCAAACTTTCATCCCGTCTTCCCTTCGCATCTGCCATGCCACATTAAAAGGAGGCTATCGACTGAATTCAGCATTACCCATGCTACTCCAAATAGATTGAAGAACCACTCCCATATTCTTTTAGCAAATGAACAGTGAATAAAAAGATGATCCACCGATTCCTCATCTTGAAAGCACATTAAGCATACATTCGTAGAATTGTCTTCCTCTTATGAAGGTTATCTACTGCTGGCACTTTTTTTTCTTCCCACTAGCCAGGCGACCGTTGCCACCTTCAGAGGACGCCATATCACCATACAAGAGTTGTCAAACCTTACCCCTTCATTGCTTTCCACCCCACTTAACGACTTGTAAAATGATTTCAATGAAAATTTTCTAGATTTTATCTTTTTTCCAAATCAAGAAATCCGCCTCAGAAAGCACCGGAGCACTTTAGATAGCAACCCCATGTGATTAATGAAAATCGATATGTATTTTACCGATCAGGAATTATAACAATGGTGTCATTTTGATCCGGAACAAACAATATTCAAATCAGAACTTTGCTTGTAAACCCATAAAATTCTATAAATGGGGCCAAAGATTTTGGCAATTCTATGCCTTTTGGGATGAAGGGTATCTACGGGAGGAAAACATGCTCTTGTGTCCAAGTTGTTATTGTGACAGCTAGGACTAGGAGTATTACCGAAGTATAACCATCCGAACTGTAAAAAAGTAGAAGATAGAGACCATGTCGGCATGAATGATCATTGAATCTCCACTCAGCCTGTTGGTGGTGGCAACTGAAGTATAACCATCCAATCTCCATGCATGTGGATGTTTCTAATATCTAATTGCTGGATTTCACTGTAGTGTTTTTCTTTTTTCCCATAATTGCTGCACTGTTTGTGATACTCTTGTTTATTTCCTTGCTTGCAGCAATACATGGCACACCTTCTTTCTCATGGACAACTTGATGGAAGTGGCGCATAGAGACAATTTCCGGCTCCTATTCCTGGCCTGCTGAAATAGCCTCTGTTTTATGTCTGAAAATAACTTTGATACTCTGGCAGAGTGCGATGGATGGTACACAGGCACTTTGAAATTACATTGCGTAGGTGGTCCCAGTTTAGATGTATCACGAAGTGAAAAGTGCAATTATTTTATTATTCAGATCATTTGACATTTATCAGACTGTTAAAAATAAAAATATCCAATGGCCTTATTCAAGCAAAATAGTGCCCACAAATCAGAGGTTAGGCTTGCTCAACTAATCTGATTTTGGGACTTAGCAACAGTGGTTCCATAATTTAATCAGATTAATTGGAGTTAATGGATGCTTCGTTTTACAAATCTTGAGTCCCTGCTTATCAAGTGTCTTGCTCCGCCAGAGTATCAAATAACTCCCCCCTTATGTTTAAATGGGATTTTAGTGTATTTGAAGATACGAGGTTATGAAAAGGGATATGTTTAAATCTATAGAGAAGAAATGATGTGGTGATGTATGCCAAAATAGATCTAAGAGCTGAAATGTGGCACGCGTGTTTGAGACCCAGACCAATCATCGCTTGGGCCGGGGCTGTTCACATCCCTTCACTCAAACATGGAAGTGGATTGCCTACTGCGTAACTCAGTACCCTAGCATACTGAGTAAACTCTGTGGGGCCCACCTTGGATATATGTGTCTTATCCATGCCGTCCATTTGTTTTTCCAGATTATTTGAGGGCATGAGCTTAAAAAAATGAAGCGATCCAAAGCTCAAGTGGAATGGGCCACAGGAAACAGTGGAGATAATGACAGCCACCGATGAAACCCTCCTAGGTCCAGAGATGTTTAATTGTCATCCAACATGTTCATAAGGTCACAAAGATGTGAATGAAAGGAAAACACAGATATCAGCTTCATCCAAAACTTTTGTGGACCCCAATAAGTTTTCAATGGTAGGTGTTCAATTCACACTTTTTCATGTGGTGTAGTCCACTAGAGCTTTGGATCTGTTTCAATGGTGCGGTCCACCTGAGATTTGGATCTGCCTCAATTTTGCGCTCATGTCCTAACATGAGTTGGACAAAACGGATGGACTGGGTGAATTTCTCACAAACATCAAAGTAAGCCTCACCTATCTTCTGAGCGCAGGAACTTTCTGCACTTTCTGTTTTTTCCCTTCACCTAGGTTAGTTTGTTAGTACATCCCACTGTCAGTTCACACTTCACTGTTAGCCACCCCCACTAGGGAATAGGTTGAAACAAGGTATCTTTCGCTCAGTCTACTGCTTGAGCTATGGATCAGGGTGTCTCTTGGTTAATGTTTATTCACCATCTAATCTGTTTATTAGGTCACACAAACCTATGTGAAGGGAAAAAACAAATATTAGCTTCATCCAAAACTTCCCCAAGAAGTTTTTAATGATGGGAGTTCATTCACTACTATTTCATGTTGTGTGGTCCACAAGAGATTTGGATCTGGCCCTTTCTTTAGCTCATGCCATGAAATGATATGAAAAAAATAGATGGTAGGCACGTACCACCCTCCAGTAGCTACAGGCTACTGACAGCGTCAGTAGGCAATCCGCGTCCTTTCCTACTCGATTTAACTGCCTTTGCAACGTACTGATTCCAAGGCTTGTAGGCTACTTACACGCCTGATGCTGGTTCCGGTCACATCTCATGCCCCATCCAAAATGGTAGGTGGGAATCTTAAAAACAATTTTCAAAATGGACTTTTGCAATGTTGAAATTTGAAAGTGCTCCGAGATTCCATCCTCTAGTCCTGCTTTGTATACAGCTCAGAGACTACTTATGATGTGATATAAACCATTCATTCATCAGGAACAACCACAATTTGGTAGACCAAAAGTCACAATCATTGATTGATTGTGATCTTCGTACATCATTCTCCACTGGGTTAAGATTGTCAGAACACTGATTTTGATTCAATGTTACATTAAGGGGCTCATTTGCATGGTAAGTTACTTAATATAAGTTACTTATGCCTCAAGTAACTTATCTTAGTTTCTACTTATTTA
Organism: Magnolia officinalis; assembly: GCA_021015155.1. Taxonomy (NCBI): domain Eukaryota; kingdom Viridiplantae; phylum Streptophyta; class Magnoliopsida; order Magnoliales; family Magnoliaceae; genus Magnolia; species Magnolia officinalis. The sequence goes on from JAJHSJ010000019.1 coordinate 26,993,420, forward strand.
GCCGATAAGTATATTTGGTAAACAACCTACTTATCAGCTTCTTCTCTCTTCCGTCTCTCTTGATTCTCTCTTCAAATATTTATGAAAAGTAGAAAAGCTATAAATTAAAAAAAAAAAAAAAAGAAGCTGAAGTGATTTAATTAACTTTTAAGCAAAAAGGTTACTCATAACTAATCATGAACCAAACTTATCTGAAATAAGTTACTTATTTACTGTTATAAGTAAAAAAAGCAACTTATTTGCTGGTATCCACACTGGCCCTAAGGGTCATTTGGATGCTTGTGAAGTTACAAGTTGCAAACACTATATTTTTTTAGGTGTAAGCTGTAAACATACTATTCTATTTGGCTTTTAATTAGTTATATTACGAAAATGAATTATATGTTCGGCTAACTTGTAAAGTGTTTACAATATAAGGTAGGTATTCGCACCACATAAAGCTTAAGGTGGTAAATCCCGCAATATAGCAAACCACATAAAAAAGACTTGAATAATAATAATTATTATTATTATTATTATTTCTGTGTGTGTGTGTGTGTGGGGGGGGGGGGGGGGGGGGGGGGGGGGGGCGCCTCCAAATGCAATCTGGATGTTTTTTTTATGATGGATGTCCCATCCTTCCCTCTTGTGTAATCCATTTGACGATCAACAAGCTTCTTTTTTTCTTTTTCTTTTTGAGCCATAGGATAGCATCAAGTAAAGCACATGATAGACAAATTGGATGTACTATACACATTACAGTGAGCCTCACATCACTATTACGTATAATGTCTTTTTAGCTGCAGAGACTGTCTTTTTGCCAAATTTCATAATACAACTAATAGATGTGATGTGTTTTCAGCCGGTAGAGCTTTTCGTATTCCCTTCACAACTTCAGGATTTTACATGCATCCAAAGGACCCCTAAACGATCCCTAATGAAATTCAAGTGATACACTGCATAAAGCTGGGAGACGTGGATCAGGCCTCCACTCTCAACTGGAATTTCCAGCTAGCCTAATTCTTGGGGACAGGCGCTGACATTTTGAGGCCCACCTAATGGATGGAAAGGATTTTGCTTCCACGTTGGCACGTAGAGATTTTTACATGTCTGGGCTATTCACGTGATTACTAATGATCCTTGAAGAACACAGCGACGGATCTTCACGGCCCCAAATACCATGATCAAAAGATCTAAGCCCTCCAAATACAAGAACACAAAAACGAACTTGTATCAGATGGCCTCAATCATCAATCTACGGTGATTATAGGATCATCTACGATCCATGCTGGACTTCTAACAAGTGGTCCAACAACAAATGAACTTGCATGGAAATAATCCTGAACCATAGAAATAACTGTATTTTAGAGTTGCCAAGCAAATGAGAAAAGCTTTGCGCGCGCACACACAAGAGATGAAGGCAGGCATGCAACTGATGTATACGAGACAATTGTCTCTGATACCAAACTAAATCAGTGATCCCACATCCTCTACTATCAGTCGATTAGGGACTATCTTAACCATCCAACAGGTGACCTACAAATGGACGGTGGAGAAAGAAGATTGCCAAACATTCCGCACTGAAATGGAAATCGCCCATCAGAAGTCTGTTAGATGGGATAATCCAATTCATATGATTTGAAGACTATGGCCAACAGACTGAAACCTAATCCATTTCACAAGGGCGACTGCCTGCACGTCGTCTGGTTCGAGTGCAATGCACTTCGCTTGTTTGAGCGAGTTCTACAATCAAAACAATTATATTCTGAATGCAAAGGATCATTCATCACACTAACAATGATTAAGACCAAAAAAAAAAAATGAGACGTACAAGAAGAATGTGTGAATATTATATACAACTACAATACTCTTTGATCTAAACCATCGATCTGATGGGCCACGCGATGGGTGGACCTTGCCTTGAGAATCTCACCGATGCTACAACCCCAGCCCTCTGATGGGTCACCAGAAAAGATCACTAATTAAAGAAAGGTAGTGCAGGTCAATACTCAAATGGGAAAGGGGAAGGAAAAACGAAAACAAAACAAAAAATTACAAATTGCTGTTAATGATTCCCAATCTGCGGGTTCTGGGGGCAAAGTCCATCCACGGTTGGGCACAGCAGAACAAAGGTCAGGATTACTGAACCACTGGTACAATTTCTACAACCCAAGCGCTGGCAGGTCAAGGCCCATACTGTTCTCCTGTGACCTTTACAAAACTAACCCGATTGACCGATGGTCGAGTAGCCCAAAGATCTATAAAATGAGAGAGAGAGAGAGAGAGCTGTTATGACGGAACAACAGAAACAGTGATCTCACAGAAACCTACAGAAACGAGATCATCAAACTTATAGAGAATCTCTGATGTATTGCCACTGCATCCCATAAAGAAACAGAAAGCACTACATATTAGATGAAGTTCAATATGTCAGCAGGAAACCCAATCTGAAGGAGGGCCCGAAGACCATCTTCTTTCTATAAAAGATACAAGAAAGTCAAGGCATATGATCCATACTTGTAAGCCTATGGGAATGACGCTGGATGTGCCTGAAGTGGAGTGCAGTTATAACCTGCATTATGGAAAAGAAACAGTTAGTCCCAACGTTTTAAAATATCCTCTCAAACAGGGTACGTACTGCCCAATGCAAACCAGTTTTGTCCATTAACAATACAGGTGTGCCAGCCCGATACAGGCCTGATATAGCGCAATACAACCCAGTTTTGGTGGTGACTGATACAGCACACCAAAACAGATTTTCGAAGTTACTCCACCCTCAATGACTTTATCCTAGGCTAATGGGTATCACTTGTTTAAGATGAATCAGGAATTCTACAGAAGAATCACCCAAATTAAGGGCGCATAAGTTGGAAGGTTCGATGTTCTCCAATCCAAGCAAATGTATGCTAATAAAGACAAATGGATGTTCCTTCATGACAACAATGCATCTGGATATCCAAAGGACCAGCCATTGTGTTGAGAGATCTATCTGTCCTTGCTCTCCAAGATTCTAGAACAGATGTCGCACAAACCAACATCCACAGATCGCATTACACAGCAAATGAGCTATTATAAATTAGCAAAAACTGAAAATGTAAAAAATAAATAAATAAAAGCATGGTCATTTGATAATGGGATGAAACCAACTGCAGTGGTTGAAGGAAAATGCTGAAATGATTTGGGAAAGAAAAAAACCAATGTCCCCTTTTTAAATAATGGTAACCATGGCATGCTTTCACCCCCATTTAAAAAATGGTGCCATCTCATCCATGGAACTACATGCATGTCAATCCAGATAGTTCAAACTACGACAAGCATTCATGTCAGTCCTGTGTAATTTCAAAACCCCACTAATTGGGGGCATGGCGTGGAAATGACACAAACCGGATGCTCTTAACCACCTCATTTCACCTGTTGACCATTTTCCTTTTCTAATTGTACATTTGAAACCCACAAATTTGACAGTTGGGATAGCCCAATTAGCATGACATATCAGTGATGCTCCATCCTCAAAGGAGGCACTGAAGACCACTGAAGACCACATGCCTGGTGGATGACATGCATCACAGTAAGCCCTAGAAAACAATTGACATGAATGCTAAATTCAACCAGCGAAGAACGACTGCACTAGCATATATCATACTAATATTCAACATCATTGTCTGTTTTCATTCTCAAATTAGCAACAAACAA